>CM070613.1:2730103-3188943 GCA_036346395.1 Hsuehochloa calcarea
TAACGGGATTTTGATCCTTGGCTAGTTCACACAGGAAACATCGATGATGAAATACCATCCATTTATTGATTTAACTAAAAAGATCTCAAAATAACAAATAGTAATAATAAGTGGACCCTATGGTCAACGTTTACTTAACTTGCCACGTGGGGCTAAAAAACAAATAAAGTCCTGCAGCGGAACAGAAAAACTTAGAGGTCAATTTTGCCCACAGACAATCGAGTAGAGAACGCTTTCTAATTCGCAAAGTCTTCATAGTACTCATGAAAGAACTCTTGGGCAGCTTGATATGTTTCAACTGAGCAGTAGAATTTGAAGCCGTGAGTACATAAAATGCTCAACAAGCCTTACGGAAACAGTATGCAAATAATATTCATGCTAGGCTTTTTGTAGAAAACAATATTGACGATAAATACAGTAAATATATTGAAATGCGTAATTGGAAAGAATAATAACTAAATAAACAATTTCTTTGAAACAACCAGTGAATTTCCCATTCACTTCCCAAATAAGTGAATTCTCCATTCACCTACCGACACAAACCTCCAAGTGAATTACTTATTCAGCAAACGAACATTATATTTAAGTGAACTTCCTATTCACTTTGACACATTTTTATAAAGAAACTTTATCTTTAGTGTGAAATCTCTGGACATGACTATAACCGTGGACGCGCCTATTCGAATAGATTAATTAACATTCTGCGGAGGTCTAGGACTAGAACGGCGGTGAGACGAAGATTACCAAAGAAGAAGAAGAGATTTGGCGCTGCCTCTCGACGGAGGAGAGGGAAAAAGGAGGGAAACGAAAGAGGATGGCTTGGAACATAGGATGACACGCTCGGGGAAACACGGGGACTCACCGGCGAGTAGATCGAAACAGGCGGCAGCCCGATTTTGAGGAGAAAGTGGCTATGGCGACTTAGGGATCTTCGGGAGGTAGCGAAGGGAGCATGGCAAAGAACGTCGCAGTGCGTACTCAATGGCGAAGACGACTCGGGCGGAGGAGCTTCAACGGTGAAGAAGCTTCGGCGGCGTTCGGTCTTTGACGACTTCCGGCGCAACGAAGATGAAAACGGGATCGGGCTTTAGGGTTTTGGGAGAGGATCTCGGGGCGAAGAATTTGACACGGGTAACTTAAATAGGGGTGGGGAAGGAGTATCCACATGGAACACGACGTTCTGTCGTTCTTGACTCGGACACGATGCATGGAGTCCAGGAGGAAGGAGGAACTGACAGATAGGGGCCACTAGGCAGAGAAACAAGAGAGAGGAAGGAACTGGCTGGCTAGCGTTGACGTGGTGGGGCCACCGGACAGAGAAAAGGAGGCAAGGCGAGTAGGGCTTGGCGCGGGAGAAAAGCAAGAGCGGGCTGCTGGCACTTGCGGCTTGCGTCGAGACGCAGGAAGGAAAGAAGGAAAACGGGCCAAGTGGAGTGGGCCGGGGAAAAGAAAAATACTGGCCAAGGCAATTGGGCTGAGAGGAAAATGAAAAGGGCTGAAGAACAGAGATTGGGCCCAAGGGAGAAATCCGGAATTTAAAAGGATTTCAATTTAGAAAATCAAATAAATAAAACCGAGCACAAATAAATAATCATAAATTCCAAAAAATCCTAGAAAATTCTATGGAACTCAAGGAACCCAAATAAAACAAGTTTTAATTTAATTGGAGTTTAGATTACTCACATTAAATTGTTTTGATTTTTGAAAATTCAAATTAAGTTTTTGACTTAAACAAGAAAATTCAAATGATTACTTTTGTTTTTAAAGTTTCAAAGACAAACTAAATTGTAGGATGTTACAAAGGGTCCATCTTGCAGCTCTATTGAATGCTTCACTAGCAACTTTCCACAGCACCCGAGCTCCCTGATGTAGTTTTTCGCGATCCTCTCCTGCCGCAATCCAAATGAAATCTTGTAGATATCCGGAGAAGAATCCAAGTAAATCCCAATTAAACTCTGACAACTTTGACTAAAACTGCAGTTAAAAAAGAGATTCATGGTATTCCAAAGTATCAAGGGTACAAAGGGCACAAAATTCAGGTTCCACCTTAAATTTCTTCGTTCTCAACATAAATCTGGTATTCCAATTTTCATTGAGTAAGATCTAGAAGAGAGCTCTATGTTTTAGCATGTATTTGTCCCAAATCCAATGATAAATAGGGGATGCTTGAATATATTTAAAGATAGCCAAATACGCTTTTGAAGAAATAAAATTTTCTAAATTCCACGTGTATTTCCAGACATCTAGTTTTGTTGAAGGCTAGCAGCATATGCCAGCCGCCTTTTGCCAAGGAACCCTATCATCTATTCCAAGGAAATGTTACCTTCAGTTATTTCCATATCATTTAGATTGAATTGTTATGATCATGGATATCAAGGCGTCGCCTAAGCGTCGCTTAAGTGACGCTTAGGCGGTAAGGCGGTCGGAAGTGGGTCGCCTCGCCGTCGCCTTGCCATGGTCGGAGGTGAGGCCGAAGGACCGAAGAGGCCGAAGGTTCCCCCTCCCTCCCCGGCTCCTCCTTCTCCCCGGCTCCCCCTTCTCTCCGCCAAGCTTCCCCTCCCTCCCTTCTCCCCGGCTCCCCCTCCCATTTTGGGCTCCCCCTCCCTCCCCGGCTCCCCCTTCTCCCCGCCGGCCTCCCCCGGGGAGAAGGGAGGGAGGGCGAGGCGGGGAGAAGGGAGGGAGGGGAGGCCGGCGGGGAGAAGGGGGAGGTCGGCGGAGGAGAAGGGAGGGAGGGAGTCGCCACGCCTCGGCCATGGAGTCTGCCATGAGCGAATGAAGCCGTCGCTCGGTTCGGCAGAAGAAATGAGAGAGGAAGAGAGCGAACCGAGAGAGAGCTTTAAAATCTTAATGAACTATTGTGCTGCCTCCAATCTCCATCTCATCGGCTTTATGGTTCATGCACTCTCTGCTAGGGATAACGAGGAGGCAGGGGCAGTGGGGATAACGAGGAGGCGGGGCACTGGCACCGGTGGGGATAACGAGGAGGCGGGGGCACCAAGCGGCCAGGCGATGGCAGTGGGATGCGGTACCGATCTTCGCGGCGTGGAATGTCGCTATCGGATCTTCTGCGGTCACTCGCATTGTCGCCTTACGATTTATAAGCGTCGCCTCGCCTCGCCTCGCGCCTTAGCGCTTAAAAGGTGTGAGGGGGGTGGATCGCCTCGCCTCGCCTTACCGCCTTAATAACCATGGTTATGATCATCTATTTCCTATATTGGGGATATATTTTTTAGGGTCAAGTCAAGCCATCCTTATAAAAGGCTTGTATTGTATCAGTTATGGTTAACCAATCAATAAACAATGTTTCTAGTCTTCCCTCTCTTCAGCTAAGCCTCAGAGCCTCTCTATCTCGTTAGAGAAGAGTTCTACCGGCACTTAGATAAGAACGAGTGTCCTACTTTGTCCTTGGACCCGTACCCCAACCGCTACCACATGTACATTGTCTTGAAGTGCATAGCTGTTTTTATTCATTTTGGTGTTTCACCTTTTCAGTCATTTTGAATCGCCAAGTATCAATAGCACCTAGTTAATTAGGGTATTCATTTGGCGAGCATTTTGATGCAATGTCGCTTTTGTGTCTATAGAAATTCTAATTTATCGTGCAAAAAAATTGCAGAATCTTATTGCAATACCATGTTTCAAATTTAAGGTTTATTGTTGGACACCGACATTGCCGCCGTTCATTCCTCCTTTCATATTCTCTTGTGCAGTGTCTTTATGTAGGATGATGTTCCTACGGTGGATCTTGATCAGCACATTTCTGGTCATTCTGTCATGTATTGAAACTTGGTTATTTAAAGAGGGATTGCTAGATTAGTATCCCTTTCTCCACTTGCTGTAACTTAATTACGGATGTTCTTCAAGATGTAAGCAATTCTAGTACGTCTGACAACATTGAATTTATAGGTTGGTCATAGGCTCATAGCGGTAACTCGGTACCATCTGAACCGTATTTGTTCGTAACTGTGTTGAGAGCTGAGTAGTCTCGCGGTTTTTTAGGGAGATATATTGCTGTTGGGCTGCCAAAATGGAAGCCCGCCCTTACAGTTACAGATCCTGCAATGGCTGCTTTGCAAGCACGGGATTGCATCCTCACTGGGAATGTTATGGATGAACAGTGCTGTAAGACTCCTAAAGCAACGGTGAATGGTACAGTATTTTGTGAACAGTCCAAGTGCTGCAGTGTTTCTGTTAGTGACAGATCTATATCTTATGATACTGTTTACCGTGACATTGCTTTTTAAAAGTTTGTTGCTTTTTAAAAGTTTGTCCCTACAGCCCACGTCCCACGCCCAATGTACCCTTCTCCAATTTCTGCTACGTGCAAAATAGAAGAGGTCAGCAGCACTCAAAAGGAAACCCAAAAATTCACTTAGAAGTGAAACTTTCAAAATGCTGAAACTTTCGAACTGAGTATTACGACCTCACTATTACACATGTTTCGAGTATTTTGTTTGAGATTACAATTAATATCTCACTAATAATTTTGATTTGTTTCACTGGTTGGTTTCATTTTGTTCACATTTTCCCTTTCACTCGAATATTGTTGATAAACTATTGGAACATAAAAACAAAACTTTTGAAACATTGGTCTATTCTCCCTTAGAACTTCGGCAAAATTGGTTATAGGATACTTTTTTGATATTTTTTCGACGACACTGCTTTTTTTTGCTATGTTGAAAGACACTAATTTTTTTTGTGGCTCCGTGCTGTAGGATATTTTGTCTATTAAAATATAATATCCAATAAAGAAGGAAGAAGGAATAGAGAAGGGTCAAAAACTTATTATTCCCGGACCCAAAATTTTAGGGAGCTCATCATCAACGTCTGAAAGAATCTAGCTCCCTAAAAGTGATTTTGATAATTACTGACAATAATGTAATATGAGACTAATATGTGTGCTAAGATGTTGTAAAGCATTAGTCCCGAAGTTTGATGATGACATGGCATTGGTAATGCAAAGATGATAAAAGATTGACATGGCCCAAAACAAAGGTAAATTGTAGCCTTAGGATCATTTTCTAATTTTTACCGGTCTCGATGTTTTGATGAAAAGATTGGATTATAGGCTAGATGACGTACTATAAAGAGAGATCATGGCAAGTAACTGCAGGATCTATTATTGTGCCAACATGATCAACTAAAAGTTATGCATTGCATTTAGAACAACTTCTGAAAAAATGTGGTTCAGCAAGATTGGTAGTACCGCATCTAAGAAACAGTATTACCGAAATACGGTATGACCGGATTCTAGTTGGAGGTACATTTTTTCTAGAGAGTGTTTTTAGAAGTTTCTTTTCCCCTGAAGAACGATATGACCCTATCTTTCAAGCTTTAGGACTGATATTTACTTGGCGATACAAAATTTCCAAAGAGCACATGTTTTGGATTCTTTTATCTTTTGGAAATCGATAGTACCGTTTGAGCCTAGCGGTACTACCACAGTGCGGTAATATCTGTGGCGTCCTGTGTTATTACCCCGGAGGGTAATCACACTTAGGCATACGGATTACTATTCGCCTACCTAATAGAACACCGCCCGATAAACCCTCAAGGTCATCAGAGACCGCAGATCCAGAGACATGCATGAATTCAGTGTTTGATATATAGCACTACGCATGCTTTGTGCACTTTACCCACAGCTGCTTTGAGCTATCTCTGAGCTAGGTCCCCTGCATTTCCTTTGATGCGGGTTCGAGCTCAGAGTACGAAACATTTCCAGGTTACGTGATTAATTCTCTACCCATTACTTTCCGTCGGTGTCCTGGGACGCTCACCCAGTTGTCCGCCGAGTTCCTGTAATGTTGGTTGGGCGGCTCTCTTCAGCACCCAACACTCCACATTAGTGCTATAGAGCCTTGGATCCCCCCTTCCGGACTCTTCTAGCGGTTTTGGGTTCCTCCCATCACACTCACACATATTATCTACCCGATGTGGAGAGTATAGCCAAGTAACAGGTCCTTATATATTAACCATATGTAAAAGGTCCCACCTCTTTTATCCGAGTAAGAGTTTTGTTTGTCCTTATATATTAACCATATGTAAAAGGTCCCACCTCTTCCCTTATCTCTTTCCCTGCTACAGGTCCCCTTTACCATCCTAGTATTGTCAAACCCTTGGGCGTGGAATACCCGAAGATCTTATGTGTATACCGGCTAGTCCCAGGATTAATGGCTAGCACACACATTCACAACATTTGGCATTCACATCCATACAATTTCATACTCAAGTAAAGCAAAAGGGTATTCTACTTAAGCTATTTCAACAATTATTACAACAGCGGTCGACTGACCAAATAAAAGCAGTCATCAGAGTAAACAAAATAAATAGCAGCGTAAGACATAGTAATGGTAGCAAAAGTACAGCGACATGCCCATCCGATCCCGCAGGAAACCGACAAGGAACAAGGCCTAGGTGGACCCGTCACCGAAACCTTCGGTGCCGGGAGCAAAGAACTCGTCGTTTGACATCGGCTCCTCTATAAACTATAAACCAACAACAATAGCAACATATTGATCTTATGGTACTGTTTACCGTGACATTGCTTTTTAAAAGTTTGTCAGTACAACCCATGTCCCACGCCCAATGTACCCTTCTCCAATTTCTGCTACGTGCCAAAATAGAAGAGGTCAGCAGCACTAAAAAAGAAACCCAAAAATTCACTCAGAAGTGAACTTTCAAAATGCTGAAACTTTAGAACTGAGTATTCCATTAGTAATCCATTTGAACGAATCATTTGTGTTGCAAAGTCTTTTAGGATGTTTAATGACAACTACATAGTGGTGGTCAAGTAGAAGATTTTGTGAGACTTTAGGTGTCAAGATGTTTTAGATGCATTGACTGATAAATTAATTTCTTGAAATAATCATCGGAGAGGATTTGATTTAAATAGCATGTTTGTTTTTGGAGCTAACTCATTATGTTGTTGCAACTAGTAGAACCTATAGTAATTTGTGGTTCAATATCTTTTGTTCAATTTGGTGAAACATTAGAATTATCGAAAGTTTGGGAATCGTGAACGATTTATTAGAGTATCGGAATTGGGTAATTTGCGAGGTTGCGTAGGTGAAATATGACGATGTTGTTTAATGAGAGTAGGGTTAGCGAAGTAATCTAATCGTAATGTCAATTATTGGGATAGTAGGAAGTGTTGAGTTATTGTCAGGTATGTCTTGGCTTTAGTGGGTAACCTTCTGGGAGAAAGAATCCTTCTAAAGATAATTTGGTCGAGAAAATGTTTACATATTGATGTTAATGATTGAGTGTGCTTGGAGAGTGAGAATTTTAGTGATTGAATATGAGGATTTCTCAATCTTTTATATGAAAAATTCGTTGTAGGAGTCTGGGAGATTGAATTTGGGCTTTGCGTTTTTATGGTAGAACATTGGCTGCCCAATGATTATGTGTAGAAGTTGTACAATAAGGGTGGATTTCGAATGGTGTGACGGTCATTGATAGAACCCTTGTGATGCAGTAAATGAGAGTATGTGATGTGAATTTCAAGTTGATTATCCTTAAAGGATTGAGGTGGTGTGATTATGGGTGAAATCCATGTTGAGGTGCATTGGAAATTAATTATCAAAGAAATTCCATTGTTATAGGAGTGGACTAGAGTATCCTTTTGTGGACTAGTAGAGTTCTCTAGATGAGTGTGGTTGTTTCTTTCAGGTTGAGTATCCCTTTGAGTTGCCAGTTAAGAGAAAGGATTTAGTGTGATGATTTGGAATCTCCTGATTTGAGATAAAGTTTATTCCTAAAGAAAAATAAATAATCTTTTCTCGTGGAGTGAAATGCTCTCATAATTTTGTTTGAGTTGTGTCTTTAAGACAGGGTCATTTACAATTTGTGTTGGCTTTATATTGGCATGGGGGTTCTTTCCGATTCAAGAAAATAAATGAAGTGTTTGATTTGGACATTCGAGAGTTTCTCTTTGGTCGACGTGGTGTTTATTTGCAAACCGCCTAATTGCAAGGTGGGAAGGTTTCGTGATGAATCTTCGATTCGATTTGATTCTTTTGGTGCGGAGTTGGCAAGGCGTGGTTGCGAGGAGAGTCCTTTATTTTTAGTAGGGCTCACTCAGATAAGAGTTGGTTTAAACGAGTTCCATTGTGTGCCCTCGTTAAGGTCGTGATCCCGGTTAAGGTGAAGATATCGACTAAGAGATGGAACTAGAGTTTCGTGTATATGTGTAGAATGTGTATTTTGTTACCAAAGGGAAGGATAGCCCAAGGTATATTGATTTGTTTTTGGAAGTTGTAGGGATTTTGGAAGTTGGCTTATCACTAGGGTCGTCTCGAATCCATGCGCGGAGTACGCAACGTCTTGTATGTTCTAGTGCTGAGTGGGTACCTGAGTGGTCTAAGGTTTGAGGCGTCATGGGAGCCGCTCACCTTTAAGTTGCATCATGTGCGTATTCTGGAGAGGAAAGAGTGAGTGTGAGGCACAAGTCGTTGGTATGAGTCAAGGTGCTTTTGTCCCATCAGTCCGAGAGAGAGGTGACTTGGGAGTTGGAGTCTCGCATGAGCGAGCAATTTCCAGCATTGTTCACGTCTAGTACGTGTTATCTATTGATAAATTCAGTTGTGGTAGTTCTTTCGAAATGAGCAAAGGAGTAGAATTCGGTCATATTCTCATTTAAGGGGGTAGAATGTAATATCCCATTTAAACTTTAGATAATTAAATGAATTAGAAAGGAAATATATGGAATTAAAAGATAAAATTCATAATTTAGAAGGGGAAACAAGAAAACTTAGGACAACCTTGGCCGCAAGCTCTTGACCCACGACATTTGGCCCAAGCGAGAGAGCCGACCTATGAGGGGAGGGGGCAGCCAAACCCTAGCACCCCATGGCACTGTACCACCGCCAGGTACTGTAGCACTGCCTTGTACTGTAGCATGTCCCTGGGTGATGCTGCTGCCGGCAGGGGCAAGAGAAGAGGGAGTCCAGGGTGTTTCGGCCAGCTGCAGGAATGGCAAGGAGGAAGAGAAATGAAGGGGGAAGGAAGAGAGGAAGGAGAGTGGGTCGCTGGGTTTTGCGTTCATCATTTTGATCCCAAAGGGTGACAATTCTTTTACCTCTTTTCTATTTAGCAATCTATAGGATCTATTTAGTAGATCTAAGATAATCTGCTGGTAGATCAAGAATCGCAGCCTGTTGCACTACAATTTAGAGTAATCAGAGTGGTGAAATATGGGAATATCATCTCCTAGAGTATTGTAGACCTTTGTTTTATCTTTCCGTAGAGTATTCGATCACGAAATTTGGATATGTAGATAATTAGTTATGATTCTTACTATCCGAGTGCATGTTCAGTCTCTAGGTTTCAGGTAGCAAACATGATTTTGAAAATTCACGGATTTGGGATTTTGATCTCATGAATTAGATAGATGACTTTATAATGATTCAAGAAAGTCCAAGATCACCATTTTTGGACAAGCATAATAGGAGTTATGAATTTTTTATCTATGCGATTCAGTTCTGTCTTTCTGTTAGGGACAGCGGGAGGGATGTTAAGTTAGCAAACTTTATTGCAGAGTAGAAAAATTAGATTAAATTTATTTTGATAGCTGATTCCCTGTGGATTGCAGAATGTCTTATATCACTGTTATTGGACAAACCAATTAAACCATATGGAATTTCTAATTTAAGTTTACCGAAGGTGACATATTGGTCTTCGGAGTTAAAAACAAAGGTTTAGACATAATAATCTGAACTTTCGATCACCTGAGAAAATTGTGAGTATAGTTGTTTTGATTCCAGAAAGTCTAAGTTCATGAATTTAGGAGCTAAAGAACAAAATTTATTATTTTTGTAAGGTTACTGTTCTGTTTTGGGACAGAACGGTGTTCAGGGAGGACCGGCGTTTGGGTTGCCCTTAGGAGCGTTGATGGTTATTTAATTTTTATTTAACGTTGTGTGCTCTTGGATGGTCTCCTTAGTATGTTTATTAAATGCTCAGGTGGTGGTGTGATAGCGCCTCTTCTTGTCGTCCTAATATACACGGTTGTGGCAAGTGCAAGTAGTGGTAGCATATGCGGAGAATTTTCATGAGTTGCTAATGATTTGCGTACATGAATTATTTATCCATGATCTTGATGTTGATTAGGTTATGTGCATATGTTGTTTAATCAAAGATATGAAGGTTAATGATTTATTACCATTATTTGTATCATTCTTTGATCCTTGAGGCTTGGTCTACATGATAGCCAAGTAATGATGTTTTTGAGATCCCCATCATGTTTTGGACGGGCATGAGGTCCCCACACTCGTGGAGTGTGGGCTTGAGGTCCCTGTGCTAGAAGGCACATGCATGGGTATGCATCGACGGATGATACTCCGCATTACCGGTAAATGCAAAGAGAAAAGTTATGTGCATTTGTGGCATCTGCATTGCATGGCAATAAGAGCCGAATAGTCGTGATATTATTGTGAATGATTGATTGTGTTAGAAGCAAAGTCTGTATATGAGATTTGAGTTATTATCTTAATTGTACTTTGCTGAGTCGTGGACTCACGCTTGTTGCTATTATTTAACCCCAGGTGGTTGCCATGGGTTATGTGGCACACCATTGCTAGACTTTTGTTTATTTTGCTTACTTCCGCTGCTACTTAACGATCTTATTTGAATTTGGCCGGTCGGCCATATTGTAATAGTTGTAGACTTGAACTATTATGTTGTATATCTTTCGTTATGTCAATGTATGGATGTTGTGTGACTGTGATTGACGTTGATAAGGGTGTGGGCGTGTTGGTCGCTGATCTTGGATGTCAGCACAGTCGCATACCCGATGTTTTTAAATTCCCTTTTAACTCGTAGTGTGAACTTGGCCCTTTTGGAGAACCGGTTATCATATAGTGCTTGTAGAGGAGCAGTGCGCATGATCATTAGGGCTCTAGTTACTGTTGGGTCTTCTCACTTAGATAGAGTCAAAATGGAATTCATTTACTTGAGGCCCGTAGTTATTTCCATAAGACCGGGAAGGCCTCGGCCTTACGGAAATAACCCGGGGGTCCTCACACAGGTCCACCCCATAAATAGACTTGTGGTTGAATAGTATGACCTGCATCAATGGTGCACAAAGTTAAGTCCCTAGTGGTAGCTCGACGAGACTACCTTATCCCATGTACTTCAAGACCTATGTGCTTCCCGCACCCTACAAAGTACTTCCCGCACTGTGCTTCACGCGCCCCCTTTACTGCACGATCACTCGTCCAAGCATAAATCATTTTTGTTTGGCCAGCCCAAATGGCAACTCTTGCCATGACACAACAAATTTTAAAAACGGTGGCTTCCGCCATGATTCCATATATCATTTAGTCAAATTTATCATAATAGAACATGTGATCATGAATTCCATCGAATTAAGCATGGCTAAGCACAATACGCCCCATGTTGGTAGTACAGTAATGTCCAACTAATATCAACCAATCCTATGGTGTCCAAGGATATATACCCATCACAATTGTTCAAGGCAGCATATTGTCAAATAGGTGCTTAACTACTCCCGGAAATAATTATTATAAAAATTGCAACACATGTTGATATAAAATAATATAATTTTATAAAGATGGGTTTGTCATGATCAAAGGTTTACGACTTGCCTTCGTTGAAGGTTTGAATGGCTTCAGCCAACGGGTCTAGGAGTTCTTCAGAAACGTTGGAATCTATACCAGCGAAAAGAGCCAAATAAATACAACAATTACAAATAAAATCCAAAAATAATAAATTTAGTACTAAAGGCGAGATTAAGAATTTATATGAGTCTAGGAACAAAAAATTGACGGGATCGGAGTTCGTATGGAGGAGAACGAATGTCCGGAAGTTTTCAGTCACATGAAATGATAGAAATGGGAAAACGAAAAGAGGGAATATTCCTTGGCATGTTAATGTTGCCGACCAAACGGCGACTAGAGGGCGGTAAATAGGAGCACGCCACTTTTTCAACCAAGATCAAATTCAACACAAATTTTACTTCAATAGCTATAGAAGCTATAAAGATCAATATATCAGTACAGCGGAAGACTAGTATTGAATCCAATCTAAACCCCGGAGCAAAACAACCAAAAGGCTAAAATCCTAAGTGTTGGGTGGTCTAACCACTATGTCAATGGCAGTCCGACCGGTCACCTTGAGCGATCGGACCGGTCACCTTGGGCTGTCGACCTCCACCGATGAACAAAGAAATCACCAAAACGGTTGCAAATAGATGTAACTTTTGATCTACAACTCCAAACTCGATGAAACTTGGCACATACCTTCTCTAGGATATCAGGAACCTATTCCAAGAGCATGAAATAAAATCAAAACTCTTTAGAACCCTAACCTCCACTAATCCTCTCTCTAAGCAAAACTAGGGTTTCAAACACAATGAAGGGGTTAAGGAGGTGCAGCCACCTCCCTCTCTATTTATAGTGAAGACTTAGACCTTCTAGAAGATTTACCAAATGGGCTCCCGTTAAGGCCCATTACAAACGGGTCACACACGCACGCATTTTAAAGTGACGTCTTCATCGACTCTTGACGTAATCCGCTTCACCTTGCGGCACCTTGCGCCGCGGGTTAGCAAAAGGTCACAAAGACAGTATTTGGTAAGATTACCAAAAAAACCCTTCTCGGTCCTTCTCCTAAGACCGAGTCTATCTGTGCGAAGCACTCGCCTGCTTCGCCACGTGTAGGTTGATCAACGGCTCTCTCCATATCAGCAAGTCTCTCCCATCCGGCCCCACCGAAACCACCATGGCACTTGCACCGACCGCGCCGCTTGATCAAACCGATCAGACCGAATCTGCTCGTTCGGTCACTCTTGTCCATTGTGCACCACACTTGAGTTCATTGACCTCATCCGGCATAGTCGATCGTTCTGGACCTCAGCTTTCCAAGCCTAGTCCCGATCATCCTCGCCGTTGATCGTCGTTGACGACCAAACTACATGCACAACAATAGACAAGCAAATCAAATCCGGGAACAAATTCTCAACAACCTGACCCATGTTAGTCAAAACATGCATCCTGCAATACATAAGCACTAAAACTCATGAACTTGACTTAATCAATAAACATCGTCGCTACGAAAGCTGACGAACCAAGTGGAAACCGGTCAGACTGCCATTCAATGGCCGGTCTGACCGCCGCCCTGGCCGATCAGACCGCCCGGAGGGGACTTATTTGGTTTTCATCCCTTGAAAACTGAAACCTCTCTGAAAATTTCCAACGAATAGAAGTTTTGACTAGAGACTCCAAAAATTATGAGACCAAGTGCATTAGAATCCCCTCACTTACCTACACCCTCTATTTTTGGCCCAACTCAAAACTCCATCTATTGTACTGGTCGGTCCGACTGCCGCCCTTGGTCGGTCGAACCGCCCACCACCGGCCCGATCGCTGGGTGGTCGGCCGACTACGCCCGGTCGATCCGATCACGCCTATAGCCTGACAGAACTGAAACCTCGTCGAAAACGCGTGATTCGACAAACCTTTAATGCTATTGCCAATTGTAACATTATTCTAAGATCATGAGCATATCCCCATAATATCCACAATCTCCCCCTTGATGCACACATTGGCAATAACGCAAAATGTAATTTGGAGGCTTGAAAACGAGTTTACTGTAGCTTCGCACAAAGGCATAACTTGGTCAATAAGCAAGAGAAACCAATGGAAATGACCAAGCTGGCATCAGAATAGCTTAGGCAAGTGAGATAAGGCAAAAGAAAGCATAAAAGCTTAAAATTCTAGAAAAGAGTCAAAAATCTCACTTAAGGTCCATATGAAAGAACAATTGTTGAATCGACTTTTGATCATCGTGAGGATTAAGAAATGCAATGCAGGTTCAGAAAATGCAATAAAACAATAAGAATGCAATTCAAATGCTGCCCCTCACTATGATCATCAAATTTTAGAAAATTTCAAATTCTCCTATTTTCTCCCCCTTTATAACATTTTTATATCTTCTCCCCTTTATACAATATTGAAATATCTTCTCCCCCTTTGACAATGGAGTCATCAAGGAATCACGCCTTCCTCTCGTCCAGAGAAAATAAATGCAGAATGGAGAAAGAAGCATAAGAAGAAGTATGCATGAAATGCAATGGAGTGGCTTCATTTTTGTATTTTTCAATTTTTGATTACAAGAAGCTTTGGAGATTACCCAAAAAAACAAGCTACCATTTCTAATATTGCACAAACAACATATCAAGCCTAATAAATACTAGCAAGATCATGATAAGACATATATATCAAAGCGAAGCTCAAAGGCTCAATATAATGCAATGGATTTGATCAATTTAAGCAAAGCTTCAAATTTAGCAAGTTCATCAACAGGGATCCTAAAATGATACTGGCCATGTCAAAATATCAATGTGAGATCAAAAAGCTAACAATGACCACATTAAGAGACAAAGATGTCCTGAATCGAATCATTTTGCTCAAATTTCTCAAACGTCCATTTTTCAACAGTTTTTCATTTGCAATGAGTATGGAAGTTGACTAATGGTCTAACTTAGTGACAAGATCCTGGACTAGGAGCCATCCACAAACTCATCTTAAGCTTCGACCAGAAGTTGATTAAAACTATATCTTACTGAGGAAGATCCTGGACTAGGAGTCATCCACAAACTCTTTCTAAGCTTCTACTAGGGCGACAAATCTTGAGGTTCATGTCATTTGTGACACGCAGTCCCCATGAGATCGTTTGGATCATCAAACTATCTCTAAGTTCATGTCTTTGATACGCAGTCTTGTGAGAATAGTTTGACACAATTTAAGCATAAGACAATCTTGAAATTTAATTTTTCATGTCTCACAAGAGCAGTTTTAGATTTTCAAGAACACAAGAAGCTCAAGTAATGGTCAATTTTAGATTCAAGAGCTAACAAAATAATTTTGACAGGGCCAATGTCACAAAAGGAGCGCTAATTGCGTAACTAGCTAAAACATCCACAAATTATAGTTTTAGTTCGAGTTGTTTTTTTAGTAGAGTACTAGCTCATACAGCAAAGACTTAGCTACATATGTGAAAGCTTTATCATTCTAGCAGGTCAAGAAACTAGACATGGCATTGAGCAAGAATTGAAATACTAAAACTCCAAAGGGTAATAAGCAAAGCTTCATCAATTTTAAAAGATAAGCAGAAAAACTTATATAACAATGCATCTTTTTGGATTTTTCAAATGAATGCAATATGATATACTGAGATGCAAGAAAAACTCATAAAGCCTAAGAAGACTAAAAAGATCAACAAGTTCAAAAGAAGATCAAGAAAAGATCAAATGAACAAGGAAAGATCAGAAAAGATCGAACTCCCCCTCAAACCAACCCATAGGGATAAATTACCCCTAACTCGCTCCTCAAGGTGGCAAACCTTGTTGGGTCTAAAGGCTTGGTGAGGATATCAGCCAATTGAGCCTCTGACTCCACGGCGCAACACAATATCACCCTGAATATGCGTTTAACGACATGGCTATGGGAAGCTCTCGGAGACGCCTGAAACCTCGTGCAGAGGCAGACCGTGAAGTGGATGTCCGGCCTTGAGGCCGTCAAGTACAGGAGGGAGCCAATCATAATGTGGTACTCGCGTTGATCCACGGCTTCTCCTTCCTCATCTAGATCCAAAGCAGTCGAAGTCGCCATGGGAGTGGCGATCGGCTTGTAGTCACCCATGTCGAAGTGTTTTAGCAGGTCCTTCGTGTACTTTGTCTGATGAATGAAGATCCCTTCCTTGCATTGCTTGATTTGAAGCCCCAAAAAGTAATTGAGCTCTCTCATCATACTCA
This sequence comes from Hsuehochloa calcarea, assembly GCA_036346395.1. NCBI lineage: Eukaryota > Viridiplantae > Streptophyta > Magnoliopsida > Poales > Poaceae > Hsuehochloa > Hsuehochloa calcarea. The sequence continues at coordinate 2,745,876 of CM070613.1, forward strand.
TCTCAAATTCCCTAGACATAGTATCAGAAAAGCTAGAAACAAGAGTATGAGAAGAATCACCAAAGATAATATCATCAACGTAAATTTGAGCAAACAGGAAGTCATTGTCATGCCTAAAAATGAACAAGATCTTGTCTACCTTACCCATCTCAAAATCATTCTTAAGCAAAAAGGTCTTAAGTCTATCATACCAGGCTCTAGGGGCTTGCTTAAGACCATACAAGGCTCTGGACAGCTTGAACACATGATGTGGGTTCTTGGGATTCTCAAAGCCTGGGGGTTGCCTAACATACACTTCCTCCTCTATGAAACCATTCAAAAAGGCACTCTTAACATCCATCTGATACAATCTAAAGCCCTTAGATGCAAAGAAATGCAAGGTAATACGAATGACTTCTAGTCTAGCAACAGGAGCAAACGTCCCATCAAAGTCTAACCCCTAAACTTGGCTAAAACCCTGAGCTACCAACCTAGCCTTGTTTCTAATCACATAACCATCCTCATTTTGCTTATTTTTAAAAACCCAGCGGGTTCCTATAACATTATGACCACTAGGAGGTTCTACTAGGTTCCAGACCTTGTTCCTCTCAAAATTCTCTAACTCCTCATACATGGCATTGATCCAGCTAGAATCAGATAAAACATGTTATATATCGCGAGCTCAAAAGAAGCAACAAAAATGAATGAGAGTAGAGATTTGGGTCATTATACCTAGAGCGAGTGACTCGCCATGGAGATTACCTATCATCTGATCCGGAGGGTGCTGCCTTTGAATGTGAATTGGCGCACTCGGAGAAGACAACATCTATTCGACCTCCGCAGGTACTACTGATGATGAAGATACAGCAGGAACCTCAACCGAAGGCGATGAAGTCACAGCAGGTTCTTGGGCTGGAATAGGAGCGTCAACAGCAGCAGGTGGAAGAACATCATCGAGTCCATCATCATCTTCCTCTTTAAATATGCTCTCAGAGTCTGTGTATCACCCAAATAACCGATCTAGCTCCATACTAGTCTCATCAAAGATGACATTGCATGTCTCTTGAACAAGGTTAGTTTCAAAATTAAAACCCGAAAACCCCTCGAATGCACAGAATAACCCAAAAATAAACTATCAAAAGTTCTTGACTCAAATTTATCTAGGTTTCCTGTCTTGAGAATAAAACATTTGGATCTAAAGACTCGAAAGTGCGAGACAGAGGGTTTTCTACAAAACCGAAGCTCATAAGGATTCTTGCCCAAGGACGGTCTCAAAAAGACACGATTTGCAATATGGCAAGCGGTAGAAACAACTTCGGCCCAAAATCTCCTCGGTATGTTATACTCATCTAGCATCGTCCTAGCCACCTTGACTAGGGGTCCTGTTCTTCCATTCCACAACGCCATTTTGTTGAGGGATAAGTGGAGAAGAGAACTGATGTTCAATTCCACGCTCAGCACAAAAGGAAGCAAAAGAGACATTCTTGAACTTCGTGCCATTGTCACTGCGAATCGCTCTCAAAACACCCGGAAGTTCAGAAGCCAAACAAAGAACAAGATCATGATAATGATCAAAAGCTTCATCATTTGAAGTAAGAAAGAACACCCAAGTGTATCTAGAAATATCATCAACTATGACAAGAATGTACCATTTTCCACCAACTGACCAAACCCTAGCAGGACCAACACTATCCATATGAAGCAACTGTCCCGGTCCGTCAGTCATGACCATAGTCACTGAAGGGTGTGAGGCGGCAACTTGCTTGCCATGCCTACAGGGCGCACATACAGCCTCATTGACGGCTTCGAGTTTGGGCAAACCTCTCATGAGCTCAAGGTTGCTAACTCGTGTCAGATAATCAAAACCAATGTCCCCAAACGACGATGCCAAAGCCAAAACTCAGAAGAAGATGATGAAATCAAGCACTTGAGAGAACCAACAAGAGATTCATAAAAATCAGCTCCAAAGATCCTATCAACTCTAGTAATCCCAAAAAGAAGCTCACCCGTTGAATCAAGCACTCTACAAGTATTTTTCTTAAATCTAGTCTCATAGCCATCATCTAGAAGTTGAGAGACGGAAAGCAAATTAAACTTTAGCTTGTCCACAAGAGAGACGTCCGTGAGGATGAACTTGTCGTTCACCCTGATCGATCCCGTTCCTTCAATCCGCCCTTGTCTATCATCTCCAAAGTTGATGAAGTCGTCACCCGTCGATCGCGTGAAGGAGGTGAACCATCTTGAGTCTCCTGGTCGTGGCGTGAATGCCAGAGTCGACGAACCACGTGTCCTTCCTCTTTCGCGGTAATCCTCATTGTTGTCGACGCCATCTGAGTCGGCCATGAAGCATACGCCGGTGAAGTCCTTGGCCTACCCCTTCTTCTTGTCTTGAGGATCTCCTTCTCCTTGTCCTCCTCACTCATGAGTCCACATCGCTAAGGATTGATCCCCAAAAGCGACAAAACCCAAAGTGAGCGGCCTTCGTCACTTGGCAAAGATCATACCTTGATTTGTTCCATTGAGACTTCTTCCAAGTCATGCGTTCCTCCTTATGGTTGCTCTTTCCTTTCAGCTTGGGGCAATTTGCCCAGATATGATTAAGCTCACCACACTCATAGCAAGTCAAGGGACCTCCTCTCTTTTTGTTTCTCATATTGTTATAGGCCCGTGTGGCCTTTTTTACTATGAGGGCAAACTCACCTCGTGGAGACTCTCAAACTCCTCTTCATGAATTGCGATAAACCAAAGAAGTTTAAAATCCGTAAGAAGACTCGTAAGACCCATCGAAGCTCTCTTGAGCGGTCCGCTACCAAAGCCATATTTTCCTTCCGGGATGATCAATCCTCTTGATCTCATGAGTCTTGAGCTTGCTATAGAGCAGCTCCAAAGTCAGATCAGAGAGGTTGACGTTCTCCTCAATAGCGGTAGCCTTTATCTCCCACTCCTTGGTGTTGATTGCAGCCAAGAGGTGGGTGGTATTTTTAGACTGAGAATATTCAATACCAACAGCTTTCATCTGATTAATCACTTTATGAAAGCGACTGAAAATATCATCGATGCTCTCTACAGACGATCTCGAATTTGTTATATTCACGCTTATAGACCATCTGGCGTACTTTCTTGATTTGAGACGAACCCTCATGGTAGATTTCAAGGTGTTCCAAATCTCGTGCGCGGTCTCAAGATTCTCAATGCCCAGCCCACCGTGGGGCGGACCCGCACACACAAAGCACCCCACTTACACTTTCGTACTCACTTCGTGTAAAAGGGTTAACTCAGAGGTGCTACGCTTGGATCCAATGACATTATATACTACTACAACTCACTTGAGACAAGCAATGTGGAACTAATCCCACCATACAACTCTTCATGGGCCACATGGGCCACGCTATGAGAAGGCCGGTATTATATTCACTTCTTAAGGGTCGACGCCTTGGCAAAGATACCGCATACACGGCAAATGCCCGTAACCACCCCTCAGATACATTCGTGCGGCCCAGCCAAGACATATGCCATGCCATGTGTCCACTCTAGGCCCACATGTGCCATGCGCCATATGTCCGCGCCTGTCCCACACGCGCCATGCAAATAATGTTGATACTCGATACCATCGTAACACCACGACCCAAAATCGGCTCAATGCCCAACCAGTGTGGGCGGACCCGCACACACAAAGCATCTCACTTACACTTTCGCCATCGCCGTGTAAAAGGGTTAACCCGAGGTGCTACGCTTGGATCCAACAGCATTATATACTACTACAACTCACTTGAGACAAACAATATGGGACTAATCCCACCATACAACTCCTCATGAGCCACATGGGCCACGCTACGAGCAGGCCGGGGTATTACACCAAGCCCACCATATAGTAGGTTTTTTTGCCTTATTGTTGTTAGCCAAGAGGGTCAGCCAAGACGGCGTAGCAACTTCGGGAAAAACGAGCGGGGCTCGAACAACCTCCCATACAGCTTGTCCTTCGCTCTCAAGGAAGACTCGCATGCGATTCTTCCAATAGGCATAGTTGTGCCCATCGAAGATATGCGGCTTGGTGGAGTACTTATCCATCGCCGAAGTTCGGTGGACCTGCTAAGATCAAGATTGAACTAACCGACTCTGATACCACTTGTTGGACCGAAATGGTGACTAGAGGGGGGTGAATAGGAGCACGCTCACTTTTTTAACCAAGATAAGATTCAACACAAATTTCACTTCAATAGCTATAGAAGCTATAAAGATCAATATACCAGTACAGCGGAAGACTAGTATTGAATCCAATCTAAACCCCGGAACAAAACAACCAAAAGGATAAAATCCTAAGTGTTGGGCGGTATGACCACTATGTCAATGGCGGTCGGACCGGTCACCTTGAGCGGTCGGACCGGTCACCTTGGGCGGTCTGATCTCCAGCCCGATGAACAGTGAAATCAGCCCGAAAAACAAAGTTGCAAATAGATGTAACTTTTGATCTACAACTCCAAACTCGATGAAACTTGACACATACTTTCTCTAGGATATCAGGAACCTATTCCAATCGAGGATCGTGAAGATCCTTGGAAAAGTTATGACCTTTTTTGTTTTAAAGAAGAGTGCTCCAAAACCGAGTCAAACGCGAAATATAATCTAAAGACTTGCTCGTGGGTGATTGATGATCAAGATGATCCTAAATGTATTCCCACATGTCACAGCAAGTTAATCACATGAAGAAATCAAGCAAAAACTCTCAGATCAAAGAAAGACTCAAAATCATCAAATAGAGAGAAGGAAAGCAAAGAGACACATCTTGAGCAAACTTTTCTTGGATTAATTTGATATGGTTTGGGTTTACAGTCACTCTATCAATGGAGGACAAAGCTCAATCCAAGAGCACAAAATCAAATCAAAACTCTCTAGAACCCTAACCTCCACTAATCCTCTCCCTAAGCAAAACTAGGGTTTCAAACACAATGAAGGGGTTAAGGAGGTGCAGCCACATCCCTCTCTATTTATAGTGGAGACTTAGACCTTCTAGAAGATTTACCAAATGGGCTCCCGTTAAGGCCTATTACAAACGGGTCACACACGACGCATTTTAAAGCGCCGCCTTCATCGACTCTTAACCTAATCCGCTTCACCTTGCGCCGCGAGTTGGCAAAAGGTCACCAATGCAGTATTTGGTAAGATTACCAAAATACCCCTTCTCGGTCCTTCTCCAAAGACCGAGTCCATCTGTGCGAAGCACTCGCCAGCTTCGCCACGTGTAGGTTGATCAACGGCTCTCTCCATGTCGGCAAGTCTCTCCCATCCGGCTCCCACCGAAACCACCATGGCACTTGCACCGACCCCCACGCCGCTTGATCAAACCACCACACCGAATCGTCTGCTCGATCACCCTTGTCCATTCTCGCACCACGCTTGAGTTCATTGACCACATCCGCATCGCCGATCGTTTGGATCTCAGCTTTCCAAGCCTAGTCCCGATCATCCTCGCTGTTAACCGTTGTTGACCACCAAGCTACCTGCACAACAATAGACAAGCAAATCGAATCCAGGAGCAAGTTCTTCACAACATAACCCACGTTAGTCAAAACATGCATCCTGCAACACATATGCACTAAAACTCATGAACTTGACTTAATCAATAAACATCGCCGCTCTGAAAGTCGATGAACCAAGTGAAACCGGCCGATCGCCATTCAATGGTCGGTCGACGCCCTCTCGTCGCCTCGATCACGCCTAATGGCCGTCGATCGCTAAAGGGGCTTACCTAATGTATGACATTAGGTAATGTCGGTATTTGGAAAATAAAATAAAATAATGAAAATATGTTTTAGACTTGGGTGGATGGTAAGATCAGGTGGGTGAAGCTAGAGCACGAGATCCCTAATTCTTCGTAAACGATGGAATCTATACGCGAAAAGAGCCAAATAAATACAACAATTACAAATAAAATCCAAAATAATAAATTTAGTACTAATAGAGACATTAAGAATTTATATGAATTTAGGAACAAAAATCGACGGGATCGGAGTTCGTATGGAGGAGAACGAATGCCCGGAAGTTTTCAGTCACATGAAATGATAGAAATGAGAAAAGGAAAAGAGGGAATATTCCTTGGCATGTTCATCTTCAGGATTAAAGGGATTAAGAGAAGTGGTTGACAAAGGGCCCCACTTGCTAGTGTGTGACAGATATGGAATGGGCAAAGGAGTGTGACATGTGGGCCCCAACAGTCCTTGAGTGAGAGAGCAATTCACAAAAAGAAAGCCATAGAGTAGAAACAGGGGAAGAGGTGGCACTTGGGGTAAGGGGTGGCCGGCGGTAAGGGGCGGCACGAGGGAGCTTGGCCGGCGGCAAAATGAAACCCCGTGGGGGTGATGGTCCCATGGGCGGCGACGCGTGGAGCAGCGGAGCAATCAATTCATATTTTAGTTTTTCACAGTTATTGCATGGTGAGCTAGCATGGTCCTTAGAAGCATACTGAGCCATTTTCTTATTGTGGTCAATCATTTCTTGAAATTGTTTTGAGACAGATTCAAGTTCAGCAGTTAATTTAGGACAGTTCATACAAGAAATAATTGGCTCAAGTAACGAAGCTTGTAAATCAAAGAATTTTATGATCCGCTCGCTTTAGGTTCATCTTCGATTATTACAGCTTTCACATATCTCGGGCAGATCAAGCAACATGGTATAAAGACCTTTAAAAGCATTGTCCTTACCCTCACATGAGGTGCAAGAAGTAGTCTCTACAATAGTCAATGAAATAGGTGCTACCCTACTCATTTCTAGTTCAACAAGCGGACTAGCATTCTCCACCTTAAGTTTCTCAAGCTCAAATCGACTATCATGCGAGGTCCTTAATTTCTCCATGTCACCAATCAAGACACAAGATGTATCACAATCATCACGGAGGGAGCAGATCTAGGTGAAGTAAGCTCCCGTGATAGTCTATCTACTTCCTTCTCAAGATCAACGATCCTAGCTCTAGATCTAGCATAAAACTTTCTAAGCTTAAGAAATGCATCATTGAGTCGGTCGTAGGAGGACCTACCTCATCGAGTCGCCAGAAGCTCATTGTCGTTGACGCCGGTTCCGTTGGCCATGAAGCACATGCCGATGAAGTCGCCACCGCCCTGGGATCTTGATCATCCTGCCCTCGCCGCCGCTCCATCCTTCCACGTCACGGTTGATGTCGCCGAAGGCGGTGAGGACGCGATGGAAGAGCTTCTTGGCCTTCCCAAAGTTGCGGAACTTCTTCTTGCCTTGAGCAGTCCGAGGGCTTCGTGTTGCGTTCTTGTCGATGTAGTTGTTCTTGCCCAACCGCCGTAGTCACCTTTGCCCTTCCCCATCTTGGGGCGCTTGCTCGGATGTGGTTGGGGCCACCACACTCAAGCAAATCACGGTCCTCCTCTTTTCCATCCCTCCTTCTCTTGTAAGCATGGGAAAACTTCCGAGCTAGGTGGGCTAATGCCATCCGCAGTCGCTCTAACCGATCATCGCTATGTCACGAGAGCAAGAAGGAAGAATCCGCACATTGGCTCGAGAAGAAGATCCGAAGTGGGATCGGTGACTAAAGTCATCGATCGTGACTTTGACCTTCGAGAGACTATGTCAATCTCGTGAGTCTTGAGGCGCGAGAAAAGTGCGCCAAGAGTCAAAGTCGAGAGGTCTGTGGTATCCTTGATGGTAGTCACCTTCATCTCCCAAACACGCAAATCAAGAGCTGCGAGCATCTGACGAGCATTGTCCGAGTCGGTGTATGTGAGACCGACCGCTCGGAGGTTACTCAAAATCTTGTGAAAACGCGTAAAGCACTCATCAAGGGACTTGCCAGCGAGCATTTCAAACTTGTTGTAATCTCGCTTGAACTGTCTCGCCGAATCGTCTCGATCCGGTGGTGCCTCATGGTATGCATCGAGGGTCACCCAGATGTCGAAAGCCGACGTCAGATGAGAGATGCGATCAAACTCACTTCGACTCAATCCCTGGATTATAATGTTCCTTGCCTTTGCATTGGCCTCAACATCGGGCATGTTTCCCACATTGATGTTTTCATCGGCAGGAACAGCGAATCTGACCTTCACCTTCCGCCAGATGGCATACCCCTGAGCCTGGATGTATGTTTCCATTCGGCTCTTCCAGAAGGGGTAATCCAAGCCATCAAAGACGGGAGGCTTGGTGGAATACTTGTCCGTTGCCATGGCTCACGCATCGGTTAAAGATCTATCGAAAAGAGCTAACCGCTCGATACCAATTGAAGGACCAAATGGCAACAGAGGGGTGAATGGTGCCTTAAAATTAAGATCTTCCCTCTTAAGTATTCATACCGATAAACAATACCTCGATAATCAAGAGAAAATAAATGAACCAAAACCGTAAAAGGAAATGAGATCTGATCGTTATGTCGAAATCGAAGTTCCGATTATCCTAATGAGTTCCGCGATCGCGTAGTTCCGGCCACTCAAAGTGAAGTTCCCAAATTTCTAGGCTGCTCTGTCGACAATCGGAAGTACCGGTCTTCCAGTGCGGAAGTTTCGCACGCGGTAGTTCCGGCGTGTAAACAGCGGAAGTTTCGATTGTCCCGCATGTAAGAACAAAGACGCACGGAAATTTCCAAAAATCAAATACTCAAAATTATCGCTTTCTCGTCAAGTCTCACAGACATCATCCTAAACAACATCTTGACCTCATTGATAAGGAATCGCATAAAGATCCATTAATCAAAGCAAAATCGGATTTCTTGAATATTTGGCAAGAAAGACGAAAAACTTGAAATTCACAAGATTCTTGAATTCTTGAGTGATGAAACTTTGAGGGTAGCTACTTAATAGCCTATAGATTCAACATGCCAAGTTTCATGCCATCTCAAGAAGGAAAACAAGATTTTCATTCAAGAACTAGGTACGGGAAGGAAGAACAGAGAAAACCACAAATCAAGAACTAAGATTACAGTTGATTTGCTCTTGAGAAAAGTCGATCAAATGATCTTGTGGCATCATCCCAACAAAAAGCAACCCATTTTGGCACTTCCCAACAAGAATCAAGCCAAAAACCAAAATCTCAAGAATCTGGCCTTTAAACGAGAGAATAAGAACAGAGACATGAACAGGAGGTAAACAAGAGATTTTTTATTCCTTGCACCAATGGATTACAGAGACACACACAGAGGAATTATTACAAAGAACTCAATCCATCCTCTCCCTCTCCATCTCAAGTACACACACACAAAACCCAAAATGAGAAAGAGAGCCAGGAGATCAAGAAGAGAGGCACACACACTGAGACATCTCCTGCCTTCTCCCAACAACTAAAGCCATAAAGCAAAACAACCTCTCAAAGCCTCTTTTGACTAGCTAACCCTAATCCATTCTCTCCAAAAGTCATATTACAACCAGGCCTTCACCTCTATTTATAGCCCTTGGCTAACGGGTCTCCAACCCGTTACGCCGGCTAACCTGAACGGATCCCGCTTCCACTTGTGCCGCCTTGCGAAATTACCCTTTCGCCCCTCTGTAAGATCGAGGTGGCCGACTAGAGGGGGGGTGAATAGGCGGTTTTAAAAATCTTTCGCGCTAAACCAATATATAAATGCGGAAGCTAATAGCCAAATGGTTTTGCACAAATAAAACCTAAATCAACTAGGCTCAACTAAGTGCACCGACAATATGAACACAATACAATATGAGCAATCATACAAGATATGTAAGCAATTAAAGCAAGAATGTAAATTGCTCAAAGTAAAGCACAAGTAAAAACTAGATGACACGATTATGTTTTACCGTGGTGTTCGGAGACTTGCGGCCTCCCTAATCCACGTTGAGGTAAGCCCAACCCGCTGGACCGGCCCTCAAATGAGCACACACCTCCGAGGTAAGTCCAACACTTGGACCGGTTCCAAACCAACCAACACTCGCTCAACTATGGTTGCTCTTCCTCCACTCCGAGATGGCGAGCACCAAACCACTCACAACCGCTGCCTTCTCACAAGCTTCTTGAGAAGATCACCGAGCACGACGCCCACGCCGCCTAGGTGTCGGCAAACACCAAGAGTAACAAATCCGAACTTTCACTTGAACTAATCAAGTGTCAACGCCACGTGGATACACAATCCACTACCTAAGGCAACACATGCACTTAGGGTTTACTCTCTAATCTCACCAAGTGCAACACATACACAAAAGAGAATAGAGGCTTGCTCTTAGCTCAAGAGGCTCACAAAGAGTTCACAATAGTTCTTAGCAACTTCAAAGAACCTCCCCAATCGCCAAGGTGGCTATATATAGCCCACACACAAAAACTAGCCGTTGGAGACAAACCCCGAAAAATCAGAAATCGGAAGTTCCGCCAGCACAAAGGCTGGAACTACCGCAGAGAGAGAAAGGCACCGCAACGCTATGTCGACGAGAAACTAGCCGCTTGATTTTTAGTGCGAACTACCGCCAACTAAACATCTAAGTTCCGATTCTTCTAAGTTCCGCTCAACACATAGCGAGCTACCGCACATTGAATTTTGGCTAAGTCCCCAAAATGGTGCTTCTCTCGAAAACCAACCACGGATTTGAGCAATCGATTAATCGGAAGTTCCGCTTAGTTACACTCGAACTTCCGCGACTTGGAAAATCGGCTAAGTCCTAAACCACCGCTCTCGGAAAAATCAAGCCGCGAAAATCGGACAGTCAGAGTGCGGAACTTCCGCCGTTAAACTACGGAACTTCCGATTTTCCCGACAAGTCGAAATGGCTTTTTCAACAACTTCAATTGCAAAACACATTTGCTAATTGACAAGCCATGCCAACAAGAGTCACAAGCAAGATTCCCAACAAGTTGCAAAACACATTTGCCAACTTTTGGAATCATACCACAAGGAAAAAGGTACATAGACTTTCACCATTTGCAACGCATTTGCAAACTTAAGTCACATGCTACAAGGGTTGAATGCATGAGCATCGGCTATTTGCAAAACACATTCGCAAATAATAGCTCCACGCATAGATGAGCTAGAGCAAATATAATGAGCTATCAACACATGACTAACTCAAACTACTAGTCAAGATCCTCTTAATAGTACGGCAAACCTATACTAGCAATCCGGTCTATCAACCAAACACCGAGACCGTAAAGACTAGGAACACATCCTTAGCCCTAGCTAGTCATACCTTTGCCTTGCATCTTCTTGAAGATTGATGACGCACATCAATACTTCAAGTCCGGGTTCTTGACTTTGACAATCATCAACTCATGATGATTTCTTCACTTCGATCTTGTCTTGAACATCATCAACACATGATGATTTCTCCATCCCGAAGTCTTCACATGCATCAACACATGATGCAATCCTTCACTTGACCTCCATCAACACATGATGGGTCTTCTCTTGTCTTGATGATCAACTCATGATCATCTCTTCTTGATAAGCATCAACTCATGATGCATCATTTACACGATCATCCCAAGTTCTTGACTTGATGATCAACTCATGATCATCCCAAGTCTTCATCATCCCGAACATAACCTCGTATATCCAACTCATGGAAAATGTTAGTTCCACAATGTGATCATCATTAATTACCACACCATACCATTAACTCATAATGGTGGGACAAGATACCTCAATCTTTCCCTCTTTGGTAATTGATGATAACCACTTAAATTCTCATAAATTTAATGAAGATAAATGAGAGAACAATTGAGTATATATAAACTACACAAGTTATACATACTCTAACATGAGTATACAATAACTACACAAGTTCTATATACTTATGACATGAGTATATACGAACTACACAAGTGTTGTATACTCAAAGGTTTTGTTTCAACGTAAAGATCCCAATATATGTGGAAAATGGAACATGGATCAATACTAATGAAACCACAAAGTATAGGATAAAACTCCCCCTAAATGTGTGCATACACAAATGAGTAATAAGATCATATGCACATATTCAAGTTTGACTTATGGTTGAGTTCAATCCTATATTTTGGATCCGAGAAATGCAACATTATATAAATTGAGATGTCGATTGCATACCTCGTTGTGTTTCACCTTTATATCCAAATGAGACTACTCAAAGATAATACTTGATAAGAGAGTTAGTCTCATATTTGGATTTGTCATTAATCACCAAAACAATCCATTAACTCATAATGGCGGGTCTAGATCTTTCACCCTCGTGCACCTTCTGGAAGGTCCCGCATTCCTTGTTGTCCACGACTCGCAACCACCTCGAGTGCGCACCGTCTTTGACACACCTTGACCGTTCTAGCCTCAACGCCACCTGCGTCTAGTCCGGTCTCCACGTGTCTCGTCACGACTCCGCCTCGACGTCCTGCAACCAGCACAAATAAGAAACACATCACATAGCATTGCTCTAGATACAAGAATCAATATTTGCATTAGACTCAAAACCATTCATGAACCACACAACTCAAAATAAAAAACTATGCACTCACTGCTCAGTTCTGCACACAATCGAAGTTCCAGTTTCTCCAAGGCGGAAGTTCCGAAGATCGGTACTTCCGCATTCGCAGGGCGGAAGCTCCGCACAATACCAAATCAAAACACACTGCTCAGGTCAATCGAAAGTTCCACTTTCCCAGGGCGGAAGTTCCGATGATCGGTACTTCCGCATTCCCAGGGCGGAGGTTCCGCACAGTACAGAATCACAACGGTAGCAGCACAACGGTAGAGAATCAAATCACAAACTTTTCAACAACAACGTCAAATACTCATCACTCGCATGGAGACACCTCTCACATGGTCTCTCAATCTCCCCCTTGATGAGTATATTGACAAACACCGAAAAAGCAATAAAATTGAGTTCGTGATGATGATCAAACTTGGTCTAAACTAGGAACAAGGAAGCTCAAGACCATTTTTGACAAAAGAGAAATACTGGAGCAGACAATGAAAGAACAAATTTTTCTGCAAAACTCCAGAAGACTTTTTCTCTCCAAAATTCTCCCCCTTTTGGCAATAAACACATCAAGATGTATTAAGAGAGAAAATGACTATATGTTATTTATTTTAAGCATTTGGAGCCATGAAGATTATCCAAAATGACTATTAGAGAATTACACCAAGCCATAACACATAAGAATGCTATCAAGATAATGACAATTGATGTATAGAGTAGCTAAACCAAGGAAGTCATAATCTGAGAATTGGTCCAATTTCTTAGCATGTCAAATCAACCAAGATTATAGTCTAGCTAAAGGTATCCAAGGATGATACAAGCCATGTCAAATAATCTAAGTGGAACCAAGAAGCAAATATTGAACAGTTTAGAGAGATACCGGTTTTAAGAATGACTCATATGATCAAGGACTTGGTCTGTTTGAAGAGAAGCAAATTTAGCATATTTTTCTTTTTCTGAAAATCATTTATGGCTTTATCTTAGTAAAGCAAGTCCTGGACTAGGTGCCATCCACAACTGCCTCCTAAGCTTCAACCATTTTTCAAATCTTAACCATGTTCTAGATCTCAAGCCTTATGCGATCACTCCAAGCAACAGACTTAAGGAAGTGATCTTAGGTCATCCAAGACTCCCCCTGAGTTCATGCCTAGTGCAATGGCAAGCAGTCTCATGAGAAAGAGTTGGTGAGATCAGTTTTTTCGCACAAAAGAGATCATTTTTGCTTTTGATGTTTTAGACCAAAGATTTAATGACAAGTCAGTCTCCGAGTCTTTGACCTCTCCCAATCTTTCCTTTCTTTCCAATATATTTCAATTCATACACTTCTTTTCTTTCTGTTACCTCTCAATTCTTGCATACAGCACTCATTGCTTCTGTTCTATTTTAGTTTTTAGTTCTAAAATTGCCTTCTGTTGAAGAACTTTGAGTCCATGACTCCCAGGTCCCACTGTCATTGGTTGACCTCTAATCCTTTCTCTGTTGATTGGCTTGCATCTGATTCCTTCTTGCCAGGATGACATGCACCCAAAGCTCTAGCATTTCTTTTCTCTGTTCCTGTCAAATTGAAAACAACAATTTCATATTTATAAATTTCAGCGATTCCTATCAATTTCTTTCTCTGTTGTTAGCTAGTGACCCCACATGTCTTGTGTCCACAAATCATATTATGTGTATAGCAATCCTTCGTTGTTTCTAGTTAAACTGAAATTAGTTAAGCTTCAATTTGAAACTTTATTACGAAGAATGAGAGTCACTAGTTCAGCTTTCTAGTCACCGGGCTTTGTATGTTTTATTTTTTTAGAATTGATTTTCCGTAAATTCGCTCTCTCATGCGAACTCCAAATCCATCGATTTTTAATCCTAAATTCATATAAACTGCGTTCCTACTTCAAGTATTATTTAATCATGCATGCTTGGGAAAACAGATATGTCTTTTAAACTTAAGTAAAATTACCTTCTTTACCAAGTCAATTTTTGGCCAAATGAAATACCACTCGGAAAAACTCTACTTCTGACCACTATTCCACAACATCTTTTCCAAGTAAATTACTTTCACTTGAAGTTGGGGGACTAGATGACGAGGATTTAATAATAATCAATTAATTAAATTATTTATCCTTAATTGTTATTATATATAGCAATATCTTCATATTATTCGTAAGGATATCCCTTATCATTAATAATGGAGAAACTTAATCAAGTGGTTGTAAACCATTTTACAATCACCTTATATAGTCGTAAGTACTACGACTACCTAGTGGTCGTAAGATTTCCTACGACTACCTCATGATCGTAAGCCTTACCATGATAACTTCACATCGTAAGCTTTACTACGACCAGGTCAACCACAACCACCCTATGATCAACCAAGCCTACAAAACATGTGGAACTAATCTATTATAGACATTTAAACCCTGCATTTAATACACACAGTAGCCAATATGCGTTATTATTCTTCGGGATAACTGCAAGTATTAAGCTTTTATCTCTGCCATAACTTCAAGACGACGTGAGAGGATCAGTCTTTGACAATAACATCACAGAACGTGTGCATGTTATGAAAATGTGAGACATCTCTTGACACGTGACAACTGTCACTCTTTCACACGCTATATAAGAAGTAAAGTCGGTGGACAAAGGACAAGAAGAAGAATAACAACAATGAACACAAGATAAGATCAATAAATAGAAGTCTTTAAACGAGGAGGGGAGTGGGCGGGGGGAGGCGGAGAAGGTGAAGGGGCGAGAGAAGCGGAAACGGGAGGGGGTGAGGGAGGCAAACTAAAAATTATATAGTAGTACAAAAAAATTATACAGTAGTAAAGAAGTAAACACTCATGAACTTACTGTTGTACCAGCTCGAAAAGGCTTAATAAAGTTTTTTAAGTCCTAACCCTAGGACGGTAGCACCCCGCTCAGCGCTCGCCCGCATCCTCCTCCCTTCTCTGTCCTGCGCCGCCGCATCGCACCGCCCCCGTCCTCGTCCTCCTCCTTCCCGCGCGCGGCGCCCGAGCTGCCGCCGCCCTCCCTCTCTCCTCCTACCCCGTACGCCGCCGCCACGCCCTCCTCCTACCCCGAGCTGCCGCCCTCCCTTCTCGTCCTCCAAACCGCCGCCGCCCACGCCGTCCTCCGCCCACGCGGCGCCGCCCTCCTCCTCCCCGAGCCGGCGCCTTCCCGTTCCCGTCCTCCCCCTCCCTGTCGCCTCCCCCTCCGCCTCCCCCATATCTGTCGCCGCCGCCGCTCTCCTCTCCCCACGCGCCCGCCTCGCCGGATCCGGCGCCTCCGGCCCCGACCTACCTCGCGTGCGCTTCCTCTTCCTCCCCGCGCCGCGCCCTCTTCCTCCCCGCTGCCCTCCTCCTCTCGCCTCCTCCCGCGCCGGCACCCCACCTCCCCTCCTCTTTGCCCTCACTTTCGGTATTCCTCATTACCAAATCCACCATCTCCTCCGCCGCCTTAAAACCTCCTCTCCGCCTCCGCCTCCGCCTCCTCCTCCTTCGCTGATGCTGTCTGCTCGTCGGTCGGCCGGAGATGGTGCTGTGGAGCTCACGGCGATCACGGTCTACTTCCTCCGCCTCCAGTGCACCTACCGCCTCGCCCTCCGCCTCCAGTGCCGCCTCATGCCCCCAAACCACTCCAGGATCCGGGACTTCGTCTTCAGGTCGGTTCAAATTCCTATTCCTATCTCTCTCCCCGGCACGTCTGCGCTTCAAGAAATTAATCGTGTTGGACCCGGTGGGGATGGGATCGATCCAAATCCACACGAGAGAGATTGCTTGTTGTTTCCCCCACCTGGAGACGGGGACTAAATATTGCATTGGAGATTACTGGTGTATTATAACCTAGGAGTTCCATCTTAAGTTGATCCAGTGTTCCTAGCTTAAAATTGGATGCCCAACATGTTAAAAATGCACATACTGTAGTTTATACTTTCTAGAATGTTCATTCCCGTTCATTTGGAGTTGAACAAAGCTGTTGTGGTACACAGCTACTAATCATTGCTATGTGTTTGAATTGCATACTGCTCAGTGCAGCCTAGATAGAGTTGATATGGTTTTGTGTAACCCGGCATGGAACTCGTCTCTTCTGATTTCTGAACACTGGCCATTAGATCGGTAGTGTCACGAACTCGCAATCCCTTTTCCCCATATGAGCCAGTCTCCAATATGGGCTTCGGTCCCTAAATGAAAACATTGTCAGACTTTTTGATAAATTTTATGTGAATAAATAACATCTATAAATTGTACCTCAAATTGGTGAGGTGGTGTTTATTCACTTTCAGGGTTTTTGACATGGTGCCATGTCCTATTCTGGTGTCTTGGCAGTACCAATAATCCAATATAACCATCTTGCCAACCTTGTACTGATATTCGACTATTGGACTATTCATTATTTTTTTTGTTTTCTTCTATCAAATTGTGTATTGGACTATTAGTGATGTTTGATTACTCGGAACAGGTAAAAGAGGAAGGGTACATAGATTTCTTGCTGAGGGCGTCCGCTCCTGGTCCACTCGGCAGGTCCACAGGCAGCCGTCCCTGTCCCTTATCCCCGAAGCGCCGGGCTCCAGGAGGCGGCCGCCCCAAATCCCTTACCCTCAATCCCGATCCCCTTCTGGCTTCGTCCCTATCCCTTCTTTTTCCGTCCTCCAGCGCCAGCCACGGGCCGCCCACCCCGCCCGTGATCCTCTTCCTCCGCCCCGCCCGGTCCTCCTTACGCCTCTACCCATCCGCCCGTCCCCGCGCCACTCGCTCGCTAGTGCTGCCCTCCCGGCTGGGCATGCCGCCACCGCCATTCGGCGAGGCGATCCACGATCGATCCGCTTCGCGGAGCACATTGGCCGATCGACGGCGGCCACGGCCTCCCAGAGAATTTGCTTCCTCCTCCGGGGCTTTGCGGCGCGATCTATAAAATCCGGAACCCCTAGGCCCGTGGGCGCCAAACCCTTCTTCTTTAATCGCCACCTCCGCCTGAACCACGGCGGCCGTGTCTCGAACCCCTAGCCGTGGAGCGCCACGAGCCGTGACGCTGCGACCGCCACCAAAGCCGCAGAGTTGATTGAGTCGCCGTGCCGCCGATCGCCGGCCCCGGAGAAGGTCATCGTGCGTGCGTGCGCCAGGCGAATCGGAGCCGTAGTGGATGAGTAGTGGTGCGGGGAGCTTCCCCGCTGCCGGCTCCGCCACGGAGCGGGCTTGGGCGGATGACATCGGCAGCGGTGGTGGCGATTCGGACTCTGCTGAGTTGGGACCGGTTCGTCTCTTTCTCCTTTACATACCTGGCCTTTTTTTGTAATGCTGGTTATCTTCCTATATGTGCAATGGCCGTTGTTGTGTGCCAAGTATCTTAGTTCAAGTGAAAGTATTTTTAAAAATTAGGGTTTTGTGTTTCAGGCGACAAAGTACATAGGGTTTTGTGAAACTCCCAACTTGTGTGGTTTTTGTAATAATCCCTACCTGTTAATATTGACCTCACTTATTAACAAAAAAATTCATTTTTTTGTTTTCTTCTATCAAATTGTGTATTGGACTATTAGTGATGTTTGATTACTCGGATCAGGTAAAAGAGGAAGGGTACATAGATTTGTTGTTTGAGGCGTCCCTTCACTGGTCGCAAGGACTTCCAGCTGATGTGCAGCAGCATGGCACTAAGATGCCCCAGGTCCTTCTAAATTCTCTTTAATTCACAGTGCTTCATCTTAGCATAGCTAGGGCCATACCCACACATTGCTGCGGAATGTGATTAAGGTATGCATAAAGTGTCTTGTAAATCTGAATTGTAGGAACATGACTAGCGCCGCGACCCCCCTCGCATATCACATAACAATGATTATTAATAAAGCGCTGACATGGTCAAACAGCTATACTAGGTCATCTTCTCCTTGTGTTTATATCTACAATGGTTAAAAGCTATATTTGATCATGGCCAAGCAAGTACCACGCCAATCTAGCTTTGGAGTTGTTTCCGCTGGCCCTAAGATACTTGAAAGCTTCAATGGATGGAGGTTCAGGTGGAGGTCAAGCAGTCCAGCAGTTGAGCTTTATTGGCCATTTTCTGCTCTAGCAAGCACATGTACATATGTCGACGGTCCATGTAGTTAAACATCATTATTGAGCTGAACTCCTCTTCTTACTCTTATCGGTTCATTGCTTCTGCTTTGATTGCTGCTCCTTGTCACACCCAACATCTTGCCGCCAGTGGAGAAGAAGACCAATGCAAACACTGAGAGAATGTAGTGAAGAAAGTCATGAAGGACATGGGCTAGGGTGGATAGGAATGCGGGTGCTGATCACGTCTGATAGGGATGCCCACAGTGAACACTTCCTTCATACTTTTTTTAATTCAATCCCGCATTTTCCTATATATTTAAATTACATTAATGTTTTTCCTATATATAGATAAGGGAGAGTTGAGTTATGCAGTTTGGGAGCAGTTTATAAATAAGACTGATAGGGAATGGCGGCTGGTTAGGCGTTCATGTCGGGAGGCGGTTTCATTGTTTATGGACCGTGTATATGATTTGTTCACATAGCATCACATGGGTTCAAAAGGGCACTTTAGGAATTTTCCCTTATGTGTGCTACATAAGATCCGATGGCCTCTATTCTAATATAAATGGCTATAATTTTAAGAATGACATGGCACAGTTAGGAAACATTTATAGTTAATTTGTAGATGCAAGTAGGATTATTAATTTATTATGCAGTACTAATTTGTTTCCTTTTGCATTTGCAGCATCTCCTGAAATTCAGGCGTGAAGAACTTAGCAGTGCTGATCTTCTTCGTTTGAAAGTGGAGCTGGTTGGCCCCGTGGTGAAGTGGATACATCGAGTAAAACAGCACATCCTAAGGAGCAGAACAAGTATAGGAGTACCTTAATTATGCTTGCTACAAACAACAACTTGAGAAGTCTAGCTGCAGAGGAAACAGGTGAAGTTTGGGAATACTTATTGAGTAAAACGAGAGCAAATTCTCATGTGTTTGTGTGCAGCTGTATCTTGTTGTCAACTTTTCGCTTGTCCTTTATCAGGGTGTGGAGGAAATGAGGAATGATAAACCATATTTCATATGTAGCACTACACATATTGCATATGTAGCAAACTAGTGAGTGGTGACACAAACATGGAGCAAAATTTTCAAGGATGGTTTTGTGAGGTCTATGTTTCCGCTTGATAATCAGATACTATATAAAATGTAGTTATTTGTTTATCTGTAGCTACTGTGCTGTCATTAAATGATTAACACCTTAAATACTTAATAAATGCTACAAAATTCTCATTGTATGTGTGCATCCGTTCAAATTTCTTATTTCATATTATTATTTATCCTTTTAGCAGGGGGTGGAGGAAGTGAAGATGAAGGTGCAGTTGACACCACCACTAGCTCTAAGCCCACATCATCTCCTCGAACAACTTTTCTTAGTTTAGGAAAGAGGCCTTCTGCATTTGGAGGTGAAAGCGTAGATTTCTCTCTTGCTCTTGATCCCAACTTCCACGCTCGTCCAACATCATCATCATCATCTCCTCCAATGCCTTTTAAAAGTTTAGGGCAGCGTCCTTTGGTTTCGGAGGATGAAAGAATTGACTTATCTATTGCTCTTTCTTGTCTAGAAGATTCTCCAAATCTGTGTTATCCTTCCTATTCATATTTTGCCCCTTCCTCCCCCAGATCTTTTTGGTCCCACGGTGTATTTCATCGGTTTGGTAGGAGGTTAACTCATGAGCATCAAATCTATCGAATTGATCACCCTCTAGAAAAAAAGAACTTGTCCTATAGTGTTGCACAAGACCCCCGCCTCCATTCCCTTCCTTTCCCAATAGATGGTCCTGTACCTATCTCTTGTTTCGATTGGGGTTGGGCGCACAATCAAAGTATAGGAGTGCACAAAAGAGGCTGATCTGTATTCTAGAATCTGATGAGAATAGCAATAGCAGCAGCAGCCTGGACAGCAGTGAAAGCACTAACAGAAGCAGCCCGGGTAAATCTAACGTGAGTAGTGAGAATAGCAACGGCGAGACAGGTAAAAGATCCATGAACAGTATTGGAAGCATGACAGTCACGGTATTCTTCTCTTTGCACTATCATTGTTTTTTTGTATTCCTTTTATCATATGTTTTGTCTTTGCTCAAAATGTGCGATAGTTGTTTTTACCAAGCGGTATATGTATTTGCTTATGAGATGCACTTTGACTATGATTTTTTTTGCTGGTCTTGAAAGTGCTTTCGCTGATGGTACAGGATAATGGTGAAACAATCTCTTGTCATCAAAGAATGGGCTCTCTCCTCCTTGTAGAGCATAATTTTTTATGCGAGGCATTCATTATTGCAACATCTTATTCAGGGTATGAATTTTTCCCTTTAGTTTGGACTGCTGACATCAACTGTATGGAACTACACCCTTATCTATAAATATGTGACATTTTAACAGTGTTCCCTAGGCGCCGCTTAGGCGCTAGGCGCACTTCTCCCGCTGAGCCCGCCTAGCCAATTTATCCCTCGGTTAGGCACTGGTTTGCCGCCCGACTAGCGCTCGGCGCCCAGGGGAACATTGTATTTAAAAGGACTGCAGACATAACTTTTAAAATGGACCACTGATATAGTGATATGCACAAAAGTATCTCGATTGGCCACATGAGGAATATCTCCTCTTCGATTCTCCCAAGCAACAAGCCACATGAATAATGAACAACAATGCAACATAAGTCTACAATAACAATTAAGTGAATCGAGAATTAAATATGAGCAACATAACAAATTAACAAGCACGACATAAGTTTACATAAGTTTACACAAATAACATAGGTGATAAGTCCACAAGGTTAGAGTAGTCTAATGACATAATAGTAGTCCACAACACAAAAGTAGCATAGTCCAACGCCTCATCTCTCAAGATCCATCGTCGAACTCATTGAGATTGCTAGTAGGATCCATGTTTTCTCCACCATCTTCGGTAGCATTGGGAGTTTCACACATCGCTCACATCCGCATCATCATGTGGATCTTCTTCCTCATCTTCTTCATTGCCCGAATCCGAGCCTTGCTCTTGCTCATCTAAGCCATCTTCTTCAACCGCCATAGTTGTAGATCTTGCACGCCTTTGGTAGGTTATAGTCTCACCATGACTATACCTGTTAGTTTGCCTTGCAAGATTGCGACCTCGAAGCGAGCATGATGCGCCAATGGCTTCATCAACATCATCCCATGTAAGGTCGCACTCACGACCACCTTGAGGTGCTACAACCAATGAGTCAGTCCATTCATTGTCCCAATCAAAATCCTCAATGACCAAAGGGTCATAATTTTTGCCCGCTTTCTCCCGCCTCATTTGAAACCTTGTTTTCATCTTCCGGTTGTATGCAACAAAGACCAAATCATTCAATCTCTTGCGTAGTAACCGATTCCTTTTCTTTGTATGCATCTACGAAAGCACAAATGGCAAGCAAAGCAAATAAAATGAATAAATAACTTGCTGAAATTAGTAAGCACATATAAGGCATAAGCTACGAATTGAGTAGATGAAAATGAACACAAAGAAGCTACAAATTGACTCACAAATTCAAAGGTACTTCAATTTCACTCACAACCAGATGATGAAGCACAAAGACTAACAACACGCTTAGCAAACCTTTGTAGGTCAATGGCTCGCCCACCATATGAACGCCACCAATCAACTAGAATGGAAAATACACGCATATTAGCATATATTAGGAATTTGGAAAGAAATACACATGCTGAAATTAACAACACTTACTAGGGCTTCTTGACTCTAAGTTTTGGATTGCCAATTTGTTTGAAAAGACATCTCCTCTTTGGTCCTCATAATGCATGGCTTGTTCATCAATCTTGTTCCGAGTATTCTCATCTTGTACCATTCTTGCAAGCACATCATTGAAGCAACTCCTTAGCTCCCCAACATAGGTATCATCTCCACTCTTTTAGATGGCAAAGAGTTTCCCTGGGTTCAAATAGAGTGCAGCCCCATACAATGGATGATCCATTTGTTTCACCCAACGTCGCTCAATAATGTCAATGATCTTTTTGAGCAAACGTTGCTTGTTTTGGGTAGAGAAGCTAAGGTTGATCTTCTCCTTTGCATGACCCATTAATGCTGCAACCTCTGGCATTGCGGGCTTCTCATCACCATCAACCATCCTAAGCACGATAAGAAATGGGGCTGAAGCTCTAAGGCAATCTTCAATTGAATTCCAGAACTCCTTAGAGAGCACAATGTCTGTCACATGCATGCTGGCCTCTGTCTTTGACAATTTGATCTTAGTCCACGATTCATTCACAAATAGACACTTCAAAGCATCCTTGTGCTTGTACATGCTCTTCAAAGTAAGGAAGGCTGTGGCAAATCGAGTGGCAGCGGGTCTCACAAGATCCATCCCACCTGTCTTCTCCCTCATTGCACTAAGAAGCCTACCATGCCTATAAATGAATGTGGTGACACGCCTGGCACGTGCAATCGGCTTCTTAAATTCCTTCAACTTCGCAATGTCTTCCAACATAAGGTCCAAACAATGTGCAGCGCAAGGACTCCAAAACAGTGTAGGAATCCTCTCCATTAAAAGCTTGCCCGCTGCCTTGTAATTAGCACCATTATCAGTGACAACTTGAACAACCTTCTCCATTCCAATGGCCTCAATTCTCTTCTCTAGCAAATTAGCTATCATAGTTGCATCATGTTGTTCACTTGATGCATCAACGGACTCCAAGAAGTTAGTCCCCTCCGGGCTGTTGACAAGGAAGTTGATCAAGTGGCGTCCCCTCTTATTAGACCATCCATTCGACATAAGTGTGCAACCATATTGCTTCCACGCCCGCTCGTGCTCCTCCCTCAAAGTACTTGTCTCCTTGACGCACTCCCGAAGCAATGGCTCCCTCAGCTCATGGAAACTAGGAGGCTTATACCTGGAACCGTACTGCACACTGGCCTCACAAGCAATCTCAAATTGCCTTGAGTTTGCGGCATTAAATGGTATGCCACACTCATAGAACCACAAGGCCCATTGCTTATTCACATAATGCCTGTCTTCCTTGGTCCTTGTGTTGGCCTCCATGGTGCTCTGAAAAGATCCAGAACGTCTTTGATCTACGACATCTTCGGGTGTTCTCCGAAGCATACCAGCAACTGACTTGGTCTCCCTTGCCTTTGCCTTGACCTTGAATGAAAAGGCAGCATTCCTTCTTTTGGCGTCTGTCCCTGAACTTGGCTTCACAGTGGAGTCTTGGTCTTGGGACCCAATGCCATGTGCTACCACCTCCACATCTTGACCTCCCCCTTCTTCATCATCATCGTCGTCTAGGAAGATTGGCCTCTTGTTTTTTTTTTCAAATAATCTTCCATCTCTTTTCCGATTTCTGTGGTAGTATTAGGACACATTACCATATCTGAATAGCTACCCGCAAGATGCTCCTTCAACCTTTTAATCCCTCCTGTACTTGGGGTGTTACAAAGGATACACATTACCTTATCTCGGTTGCTAATTTATGGCCAATAGCCATATTTCCATCCCGGATCATTAGACTTCGCCTTCCGTTTTGGATCGGTCTTTGGATCAGTCTTTGGATCATACCCGGTCTCGGATGATGCAATACTTGCACTTGCACTTGCCATTTTTTTTTGCTTCTGCAGTACAAAAATAGAATCATAGAAATAATAATCGCAGCTAGCTCGCCAAGATTCAAGAATCGTAATAGTGGCAACAACCCAGACTCCAGCTAATTGCAAAGATAAAGCGACGTCCGACTCAATTGCGTTCGGTGCCTCGATGCGCTGACGCCACCTCCCTTCTCCTCGCCGACGCTCCCAATGGCGACCCGGGCGACTCGACTCCCCCTTCTCCGACGGCCGCCTCTCCCTTCTCCTCGCCTCCCCCTCCCTCCCTTCTCCTCCGCGGCTCCGCCGACGCCGACGCTCCCGATGGTGACCCGGGCGACTCGGCTCCCCCTTCTCCCCGCCGGCCTCCCCCGATGGGAGGGGGAGCCGTGGAGGAGGTGGAGGTGGAGACCGGGGAGGGAGGGGGAGCCGGGGAGGGAGGGAGAGGAGGTGGAGGTGGAGGCCGGGAGGGAGGGGATGGACCGATGGAGCATACCTGGATCAGGACGGTGGCGTAGTAGATGGTCGCCGGCACGCCGCTTTAGGGATGGAGGCCGCGATGGGGATGGAGGTGGCGATAGGTCTTCTCGGTCGCTCGGCTTCACGCACGGGGCTACAGGTTTTATGCTTTCCCCCTCATCTTGTGACTCCCCTCTCTATATCTCCACCCCTTCTATGGCGGCCGCCTTGGGGCTTCCGAACGCCTTCTGCCGCCATGGCGACGCCTTATCTGTGAAGCGGACGCCTTAGGAAACCATGGCAAGGCGCCGGCGAGGCGATGCACTGTAGACCGCCTTACCGCCTAAGCGTCGCTTAGGCGACGCCTTGATAACAGTGGTCGCCGGCGGTCGACGTAGCAGGCGGGTGTTGGGGCTAGAAGGGAGCTCTGTAGGCAGCCAGAGCCAAGCGCACGGGGTAGCTAGGTTAACAGATGTGGGAATGGGCTGCTACTGTGTTGGGCTGAATTGAATGGGCTGCTACTGTGTTGGGCTGAATTAAACTGGCCCAAGTGTCCGATACATGTCCTATATGTGTCCGATACGTGTCCGAATTTTTTTTTCGTGGCTGTAATTTTCGACATGCCTACGTCGAAGCCGTGTCCGTGTCTGACATCGGTGCTTCTGAGATCCTGATACATAAGGAACTTGATGTCTAGTTATAAATGTGCTTTCCAAGTCCAAAAACCGCTCGAGACTTGCTCATGCAAAAATTCAAGCATATTTTGCTCATACAACACGCAATCTAACACAAAAACGGCCTAAACCAACTTAGGAAGTTCATTATGCAATCATAAATTCGAATTTAAATTTGAAACTTTTTGGCTTTTTTTTTCTACCGGTCACCTTGCTATCACCTATGGAACTGGATATTTAAAACCCTAAACTTTCAAAAACCAGATCAATGTCAACCCGGATAGTGCTATTCATGGTAGTTTTGGCTCCGTAACCTGGGTTTGTGCCTGTTTTCTGCTGATGCTGATGTAGAATTGCTGTCAATGATAGCTACAATGAATTAGCAAAGAAGTTTGATTCTCGTTCTCTCGCACTCACTCCCTCTCACATGGCTCCAACATGGCAGAATCACCTACAAAACCAGGGTGGTATACAATCAATAGGTTATTTGTACTTTTTGGGGAGGGGATTTTAAATACCTGGTTTCATAGTTGAGACTTGACAGTGAAAACTGGACATTTGGAATAGTCAAGGGGGTAATATGGACTTTTTCCACCACCTAAATATCAGTAAATATCAATATATTCATAAAAAGGATTTGTACATTATATTTTTGAATTTTTACTATCATATTATTTTTGAAATTAATGGTCTAAGTTGTACCTTGGAAACTATGGCAAGTAAAAAATATCACTTAGGGAGTACTATTTACTAGTATTGTTAGAAGGTGATTGCTTACCTTCTTAAATTTCTTTACAGGATTCAGCAATATTTGAGAATACTTCCCTGTCTACTTAATTCTCTCAACAAAATATGGACCCAGATGGAGTGGAAAAGTGAATATTTGCATAATGTGTCTGGGTTGTCACGTTTGTTTTCTGACGTTCAGTTTCTGAGGATGGCTTATCATGTGGTGAAATTCTGTGAGGAAAATCTCAAGAGGAGCAAAGTAGAAGAGTCTGATGCTTGTGATATTTGCTCAGTAACCCTTTTGCAATCGATCCTTCCCCATCTCTTACGGGTAATCTCCACCTAAACCTCAAGTTGGCTTGAACCAAGATAGTAAATACATAACAGAGTTTAAGTTGCATATAGCTACATGCTTATATTTTATTACTTTGACCTTTTTTATTTTCAGCTGCTTCAATGTATACATGCGCTTTGGAATGCAAATGTTCCTAGTGGTTTGTCTGAAGAACTTGAAAGAGCTAAAAGCTTGAGCTCTATGGAGCTTGCTCACATGCTTGATATCACTGATCAATTGTATAACATTGATAATGAGGAATGTTTCCATGAGAATGAGACGAGAGCATTATTGGAGGGAATTCGACAGAGAGTGTAAGTATGTTGCTTATAGCTGTTCAGTATACTATTTTTATTTTCTACTTTCATGTTGGTTTAATTGATGCTGGTGTACTTGTGAATGAGTGCAATGTTGGGATCTATTTGTCCATTTGATCTACTTCCACCCAAGCACAAAATCAGTGTCTCATGTCATGTGGCTATTATATTGAAGCTCATTGTTGTTTGACTTATAGAAGTTGAACTTTAACGCTAGTTGAATTTTGATTAGATCGGCATATATAATTTGTTAGGGCCCATCTGGTCCTATAAGAGCATACTTGGTTTGCAATCGAGAAGAAAATACCAAAACCCTCTCCCTCTTCTCCCTGCCCTTGTAGCGCGGCAGCCGCACTCACGGCTCCTCAACCACGCTGTAGGGGTTTGGAAACCTCCCCGCGACACTGTCTCCGCTTTCAACCCTTCTAGTAATCACCCACCAGAATAATTTGTTGAGATTTTTAGAGCAGTGTCCCCATAAGTATGTTAGCATGTTTATAGTTGAATTCAGCATTTCCGAAGATGTGGTTATGCTGCCTGACAAAGCTAGCTCAACTTAGAACAATACAAGTCAAATATTTGCGTGTAGATTTTTCAAGATCTGAACTTTGGAGTGTCATGAACCTAATTCTTACATGTCAAATATCGATTATGAGTGCCAAATAATGGCTTGTATCATCCTGCAGGTACAATGTCATAGGTCTATGTACATCCATTGAGGGTGCATTTTCTGAGTTATTGGACAGTCTATCTGTCAGTGTTGCTTTCATGAAAGATTTAGGGTCAATGGAATTCAGGCATTTGGGGAAACTCATACGCCTTGTAATTATTCCTTTGGTGAAGCATTGCCCCCGTAAATTCTGGAAGGAGTGGGTGACCAGCTTCTTACAGCCCCTACTAAGCCACTGCGAGGATATGCTTCATGATGCTTGGTTTAGTCTTCTGTATTACGGACGAGTTGAATACCGATACTGTTTTGGTAATCTTGTTGGATTGGATGAAAAAACAAAGGAATTGGAACAGAAGCTACTCCTTGAGTTTACTCGTGAAGTGACTGGTTTACTTGGAGTCTTAGCACTTGCAGAACAAAATATTGTGCTTCTACGTGAGGATAAGAAGGTGACTACCTCTTTACAAGACCTGGAGTCTATGTCATCATCTTCTCTCTTCAGGTACAACTTTAGTCAATCTATGTTCTGTTATGCTAGTTTCTATAATTATCATAGATTATAAACTAGATTTGAAGAAAAACATGTAAAACGAACTAAATTTATTGCAGGTTCCTTTTACTTCATGATTGCTTTGGGAGTTTGAGGATGAGCCTATTTGGGTACTTCGTGGATGATGAAGCAACAATCGAGGCCATTCCATTTTGTCGGTCTCTTATTTGTCTTGCAGTTGCTACCAATGATGTGAAGCTTAGGCTTTTCATTGTAAATGACCTGCTTCCATGTCTAATCCGACGCCTAGACAATCAACTTCAATGTGCAATCCAACGCCTAAGACACAAATTGAGTTCAAGTGCAAGTGATAGCGCTAGCAGGGCCTTGTTATTCTTTGTCGAGAATTGTACGGTTATTTATTAAAACAGGCATGTCATGAATACTTGTTCTTGAACTTGATTTTTATTTTAAGAGTGACAATAGTACATGTTTTACACACTTTACACACAGTACTCCCACCATCAACTAATCCTACTAGCGAGAGTGGTTGGGATTGGGAAAAAATGTTAATGGAGGAAAATTTTGAACTTTTTTTTGTAACCAGAAGTTGTACTTGCCATAGTCCACACTCCACAGTCTCCCCTTATTTTAAATGTGTGAAGTTTATTTGCTATCACACTCTGTTGAACACTGATTTTTAACTTTACGGCTTTACGGTACTCGTTCATTTGTATATTTGTGATAGGATTTGGCCGGAGAAGGTAAAGACAGTGGCAATGCTGAAAACAATTTTACAGTCTGGTTGGCAAAGCAAAAGGAAGATCTTCAAGTAAAGGCATCTTCTGCTGCTAAGGAACTCCCGAGGATTTGAGTGGAATTGGGAGGTGTGTTCTCTTTCTATTTTCAAAATTTTGAGCATCTCAGATGTTCATTACTTGATTTGTTTTGGTACTCATTTCATCATTACAACATGTTCTTTTATGTTACAACCAGTTCAAGATGAATTTCAGAGATACATTCCTACTTATATGGACATGTTGCAAGATGTGGATGCTATTACTATGGATGAAAGTGTGGAGGTAATTTGTTTGTTGAACCAGCTGTTGCTCTCGAAAGATAGTTTAATTTGATGACCAAATAATTATAGTATTTTGTTATGATAGTGAGACTTAAAAATATTTTAGCGGGTAGGTGGAAGTTGCCTTTTTTATAATGGGTAACTTATAGGTGACTGGGTCCATAGTTTGACCCCCACGCCATCCTACAGAGAGAGGCGGGGGAGTAGTTGATAACAATGGGATATATATTTAAATTGACTTTAATAGGTCTATCAATTGTTTGATAATTGAAAGCAAATCCAACATGGGACAGGTTGGGTTGTCTTAGTCAAACTGTCCTTGTTATATGGCCTCAAACTCCATTCCCAAGGGATACGTTTTAAATTTTCACAATGTACCGTCTGACTTGCTCATAGTCAATCGGATAATTTATAGTACTTCA
This sequence comes from Hsuehochloa calcarea, assembly GCA_036346395.1. Classification (NCBI taxonomy): domain Eukaryota; kingdom Viridiplantae; phylum Streptophyta; class Magnoliopsida; order Poales; family Poaceae; genus Hsuehochloa; species Hsuehochloa calcarea. The sequence continues at coordinate 2,775,021 of CM070613.1, forward strand.
AAAATTAGCAAAACTCACCATACATGTATTGTATGAAATGATATGGGATAGTAGAATAAGATATGTTGGTTCTTCATAAAACAATTTTTTAGGGGACCCAGTAAGACATTTAGCTGTCCATGTGTTTTTTGGGCATTAAAAGAACAACACAATGTCTCTGATTATATACGCTTGCAGCGGGATTATTTGGAGAACGAAACTCTCTTCCAGAAATTGAAGCCAGAATTCAGATCTAAGTATGCCATCAACAGTTGTGTGCACCCTTATGTGACCACCATCGTGTCTTTGCTACAAGTAAGCATTTTGATATACTCTTTATCTTCAAACAAACAAAAAAACACACAAAAACTTGAGAGAGTGTGTGTACATCTATGTTGCCTAACAGAATTTTTTTGGTTGTTCCTGAAGCAAAAATTTTATATGATGAATAATGTCGTACACAACAAGTGTATATGCAGACTAGTTAGAAAACTAATCAAACTCAAACCTTACATTAAGGTATTCCTCTCAATTCTTCAATTCCTGCATTTCATATTAGTTAAAGCACCATAATTTATATCTTGATTATTTGCAGGGTTCTGATTGTTCTTATGATGTTATTAAACGTCTCAAAAAAAATTCTGTGATACCAGCTGAACTTTCTGACTGTGTGGCACCATCAGTTAAAGTGAGTATTTGTTGTGCATGTAAAATTAGTTAAAAGTATTCTATTTGAATATTAGTTTTAAGATTTTCTTTCTCTTTTCAGCTTCTGATTCGTTCTGTGTTGTTTTTCCTGGAACCTAGATTTCATCCTCTGATACGTGAGGATGAGGTGACTTATGGAGATTCCATAGCTTTATCCCTTTTATGTTTCTTATGCTGGCTGCTTATCATTGTGCAAATTAAATAATATTTTTGTTGTTTAGGGCCACATAGAAATACTCTCCAGGACAGTTTATCGATTAACCAAGCGAGTAATAGAGAAGGTTCTCAGGTTTGTCCTTGCACTATTTTTCTGACCTTTGGAACTTCGATATAACTAGGAGTCTTTTCCTTTTTTTCAGCAAGTAGTGCCAGATGCTGGTCATTTCCCACTACATTTGCAGTCTTATGCACGTGCTTTTTTGCGGACTAAGCTTAAGGAGTCCATAGTATGTGACTGTACGGTACCCGAGATTATCATTTTCATCTGAAATTCATTCTTCATTGTCAACAACGTTTTTTTCTTTCTATTTCTGCATATGACTTTTGTGTACAGTTCTTTGGTGTATTGCTATTAAACCTGCAACTTCATACCATTGAGATATCATGTGTCTATTTGGTAGGGCCACATGGAGTTGAACCAAGTCAGCAACAAAACAGAAACTCAGAAATAATGCAGCAGAACATGCTGTTGAGATTATGTAGAATTTTTCTATTTTGAGAAGCTGACATATGATATCTAGTATGCTTAATAATGCCTAAGAACAATATTGCAGTTTTTTTTTTCTGTTTTGAAAACTGACATTTCTATAGAATTCCTAAGAATAATATTATCATGGAAAATAATTTAAAATTGTGGCTGGTAAATAATATTTGTGATGCCTCTATATTACAGACATTAGGAACTTAGTTGTTTTCCCCTCTAGTACTATTTGAATGCCCGTGCGTTGTTACGGATTGAAAGAGAGAATCTTATTTTATGTTCTATAGCTGAGTGCCGATTGAAATGGTCTGGTAAGATTTTCTTTTATTTCAAAACATTGTGGTGTGATATTAAACTTACAACACCATATGATGCTTGGTCCTCAGACAGGAGCATCCCATTACTAAAACATGCGACCCGGAACATACAAACAAGTATACAACTGCAAAGCATATCAGTTCAATGACAATCAGTTTTCCTTTAGCAACGGCAATTGCATTAAAAAAAGATGTTATCAGGATCAAGGAGTTCATTCCCCGCTGTGTGAAACATATAACCACCAATTCACTAATTTTGTAATTTTACTCATCAGTAAAAGGTGAACAAAATAGGAGAAAATTGCTTCCAGCAAGGCAGCAAGTAACTCGAACAAACTCCCCCAGTCTAACTGATCTTCTTATGCTTTCAAACTAACCTGCATTCTTCAAAAGAAACTGCATAACAAACTCACATACGAGATCGCAAAGTCGAGTGCAAACTCCCGGAGCACACTGGCCGGCGCTGAACAACCCAGTTTACTTAGAGAAAGTAATAGTCTTTGAAAATATACACGCAAAAGCTTACGTGTAGGAAATGAATTGAAGAACTACCGGAGAACAAAAAGGTCCATCAAATTCGAATACGATCAAACCTGCACGACCAACATATTGTAATCATGAATGGGCACGTTAAATGGGCAACAATCTTAGTTTCTGATGAGAGCATGCTTCCTGAATGCACTTTAGTCTTAACGGAAATGAAGCATAAACATATCACTAAATTTCTTCAAGAATCCAGGAATAGAACACTTAAAAATCAGGCAGCAATCATGTGGCAAAATTGGGCACTGCTTGAATAAGAACTCAATGTTATTTGCAACTCAATAAAATTAGAAACTGCTTGAATAAGCACTCATTGTTATTTGCAACTCAAATCAACCTACAACACAATGTTAACTTGGAAGGGAACTCAATTACACCCGGACTACGAAATGGAAAGTTTTTTTAATATCCAATACAGCCATCTTTGCCGGACTGGAAGCATCTCTTCAAACAGGAAGTCACTCTACATGTGTTTAGAGTGAAGGAGCAGATGAAGCCTCTGATTTTTAATTGGCTAGATAGCATTAGATGTTTTTTTGCCTCTTAAGAAGATTGTACATTCTCTTTCTCTTTTTCCCATACGGTTTCGTTGTAACAATAATAGTTGTAGCAGTAGTAGGAGTAGCTGCTGCTGACCATACGATTATTTTGTGCAACAACAAAGATTATGGAACTTGTTATAACCATCAAGAAAAATCTGGCTGTGCAGTTTTTCAAAAGAAAATTTCACTGAATCCTGAGCTGTGATTTCTATTTTCTTGATGAAACTGACATTTACAAAATTTAAGCTGATATCTTTATTTACTTCATGTCTGTACACCGTAGGGAATCTTGTTACGAAAATGATTTCTTTTGCTGATATACATTTTGAAGTTTTGTATCGATCAATTTAATCAAGCTCTTCTGTAGTCTGTACTATGCCCCCCTCAATTTGTTTCCACAAGTTTCACTGCATGGTTAGAAGAATAGCTTTGGTCATCACTCATAAAGCATCACTTTACATGTCTTATTTGTGTATTTGTTATGTTCGTATTGCATGCAGATTTGATACTTGACTGCCTAATATGGAATAATATAGACCAAAGCAATCAATGGGAGCCAGAAATTTAAATCTGAATAAAAAAATGTAAACTTAAGTTAGGCGGTTTTCTAAATATTTATGTACTTGTGCCTTACCCTTACTTATATCTCAAATTTGTGAAGAAACTATCTTTTTTTGTCTAGTACTCTAGCGCAATAGAGCAAATACGCTTGCATGAAGAGTTTGACAAACATTTGTCTTCTGGTGAACTGGACCATCGTATGGATGAGTTTATGTCTTCAAAGGTAGAAATATTACTGTAAGTTTCCATAAATGTAGCACTACACTTTGGTAAACATCATTTTTTAATTGTATTTGTGTTTCGCAGGATGATATTGTAAAGGATCTTGTCATAAATGAGATGGCGACAACGCGCTAGATCTTAATTTTATACAAATTTAGAAATTTGAATCACCTAAATCGGAGTTTGTATGAAGAAATACGAGCTCTGGAAGTTTAAAACCTAAATTAAATCTTAAAATCGAAATTTCAATTTCCAATTAAATCTCTAAAGGAAATTCTATTTATTAACATAAGCATGCGTCAGCCAATCTTATTCCACGAGATGACATGTGGGCCCGAAACAGTCATGGGTGAGTCCACGGCGCTTCAGAGTCCACGGTGGACTCGGTTCCTGACCTGATGTGAGGGAGGGTCTTTGGCCCAGCGTCTTTGAAATTTGGCGTCCACGTGGGCGCCACGCCTGCAGGTGAGTGAGTGGCTCTGGTGTGGCCCGATGTGGCGAAACCACGTCGGCCGGAGAGGGAGGAGCACGGAGCCGAGGGAGCCGTGAGCAATGGCCTTGCACTCGGTGAGTCGCATAAAATACTCGAGAGACAAAATCGACGCGATCTGGCGCTACAGGCGGCGAGGCGTGGCCGGAAGATGGTCGGCGGCAGCGAGGCGGCGGTGCGGTTGATTGTTGGCGGAGAGGGTGCGCCGGGATCTCGAGCGAAGGCGAGCGCGCTGGGATCGCCGGAGAGGCCGAAGGCTGGTGGTGCGGTCGATGTGGCGGAAGAACTTCTTGTCGCCGGAATCAAAGAAGATGGAGCTTGACGTGACGGAAACTTCAATTGCCGGCGATTGAGCGTCGAGGGCGGAGGTGGAAATGCTTGAGGAGGAGCGCGGCTAGGGGTGCTTTATAGGGCGAGGCGGGGCGGGAGATTAGGTCGGCGGTAATGGCGGAGGCGAGAGCGAGGCGTTCTAGGGTTAGAGAGGGTAATGGCGGGAATGAGCGCGGAGTAAGGGGAGTTAGCGCTGCGTGAATCTGGGGTTAAGCGGAGGAATCGCGGAGAGATGAAGCTCGCGTCACGTATCAATAAGCGGCGGAGAAGCGACGCTACTGCGGAGAAGAAGGAGCAGGGGAAGAAGCACGGTCTGTGGGCCCCACCGACAATGAGACGAGAGAGAGAGAGAGGCGCAGGCGGGTTGATTGTCGGCCGTCCGATTTTGATCAGACGGCCGCGTTCTCAGCAGGTGGAGAGTTAGGTGAGACAGCGCGATCTTGGGCTTGGCTCGATCTTTGTGTGAAGAATTTTAAATTCTTTTTCAATTGATTTAATTCCAGAAATTCAAATAGGCTTTAGAAAATAGCAAATGAAGTCCAAAAATTTTGAGAAAAATCACAGAAATTCTATGAGGCATTCTGGACTTAAATAAAATAATTCCAACTTTTAGTTGGTAATAGATTTTGCACATAAATTCTTTTAGCCTTAATATACTTTAGGGAAAAGTTTTTAAAATTTCCAGAAAATCCACAAAAATTATTGATGTTTTATTTTCAACTGAAATTGAAATTTTTGAGTACATTACCTTTGTCTTGAAAAAGCTGATCTCACCAATCCTTTCTCATGAGACGGCTTGCCATTGCACTAGGCATGAACTCAGGGGGAGTTTTGGATGACCTAGATCATTCTTTTAAGCTTATCGCCTGAGATGGTCGCGGCAAGGCTTGAGATCTAGCACAGCAAAAAAAAGGAGAAAGAAAAAGAAAATCTGCCAAAAAAGGGCTAAGTGCTTGAGCTTTGCTTCAAAAGAATTTTCTTAATGCTCAAAATGCCTCAATTCTTGTTTTGAGTCTCTTTTTACTTATAGACATGGCTTGACTCATTTTTGGTTGCTTTGAGTGAATCTCTGATATTGAGCAACCCTTCATGATTTTAATTCATTAATCTCGTATTCTTTGCTATCTTGGTTTTTAGCTTTGCAGTACATGTTTTGCCATGATTGAATATAGCGTCTACTCTTTGTATGGCTTGGTATAATACTTGTACTGTCTTCATGTATAATGGTCATGGCTCCTTTTTACTAAGTTCAAAAATAAAGTCATTCCTTCATGCTCTTTCTTTTTCATGCATCTTGATGAATTCATTGCCAAAGGGGGAGAAAGATTGTGAAGAAAATGTTGTTGGAGCTTTTGGTTTCATACTTAAGGTTTAATATAAAAGAACTTCATAAAATAAAAATTTTGAACCTTTTGAAAATTTGTGATCTTAGTGAGTTAAGTCTTGTGGCTCTATTGCATTTTCCTGATTTCATGTGCAATTGAAGAATACTCACAATGATCAAAGGTCAAATAGAAAAATTGCCTTTCATTTGGACCTAAGTGAGATTTTTGGCTACTTTCTGGAATTTGAATCCTTTTGTGCTTTCAATGCCTTATCTCACTTGCCTATACTATTCTGAAGCCAGCTTGGTCGGTTCCTAAGCTTTTTCTTGCTTATGGACCAAGTTGTGCCTTTATGCGAAAACGGAGAAGTTTTTACTTTTCATTTTGAAAAACCATATTTTCTTGAAAATTACCAATGTGTTCATCAAGGGGGAGATTGTGGATATCGTGAGGATATGTGCACGATCTCAGGATGATGAGTCAATTGGCAATGGTGTTGTTGGTTTGTAAAATCTCGCGTTTTCGGGTTTGCTCAAAATTTGTCGGACCACGGTGATCGGCCGGGTGGTGTCGGTGATCGATCGCCCGTGGTGGAGTCCGGCCGAGCCATGGTGGCGGTCAGACCTTAATTGAAATTAGGTTTTGGAGTGGGCCAAAATAGGTTGTGTAGGCAAGTGAGGGGAGTCTCCTGGATGTGGTCCCATCATTTTTGGAGCTCTCAGTCAAAAGTTCTATTCGTTTGAAATTTCCATAAGGTTTCGGAATTTCACATTTGGAAATTTGGCTAAGTCCTTTTGATCGGTCCGGCCAGTTGTGGGAGCGGTCCGAAACTGAAATTAGTCGGGCCAGGCCTTGTGGGGATCGGACCGTAATAACAGGGGTTAGCCAAGTTTGCATTGAGTTAGTTTTGATTGTGTTTATTATATGAACTTGATGCTTTATTGATGTATATTGCATTGCGGAGCTAACGTGGAGTCAAGTTGTGAAGAACTTGTTCGGAAGCGGTTTGTTTGTCTATTGGCATGCGGTGGCTTGCGAGTCAACAACGTCAGCGGTGAATGGATCGGGACTACGCTTGGAGGCTGAGATCGAGCGATCATGGATCTGGGGTGAGTCGTGTGACTCAAGCATGGTGCGGGATAGGCAAGATGGATCGAGCAGGTGGTTCGGTGCATTTGGTTGGATCGGCCCGATGCGGATATCGGTGCGAGTCTGCAGGAGTTTCCGATGGGCTTGGACAAGAGAGGCTTGGCGGCGCGTTGAGCCGTGATCAACCTACACGTGGTGAAGCGGGCGATTGCTTCAATAGTTATGTGTGTGGGTCCCATGTAAATGACCCCAAAGTGAAACTCTAGCTCTCTAGTATAAATAGAAAGGGAAATGGAAAACCCTTGAAGCATTCATTTAGCCCCTTCTTCCTTTTCTAGGGTTTGGAGGAGAGAGAGAGAACTAGGGTTTGGAGTGTGCTCCTTGTGTGAGCTCTTGCCCTCCTTGTTGGAGAGGCTTTGTAAGCATCTAGTGTGATTGAACAATCTTGTGATGCTTAATTGAAAGATCAATTGCTCCCTTTGTGTTCTTCTCTCTTTTGGATGATTTTGGTGCTTCCTTGATTCAAAGGCTTTTGCTTGGTCTCTTGGCCTACTTTATCTTGCTTTGATGTGTGGGAGTACTCCTAGAGTCATCTAGATCATCAACCCCCCACAAGCAAGTCTTGAATCAAGATTTTCATATTTCTAGGGTTTGTGCATTTCTTTGGTAGAATCTCGAGAGATCGATTCTGCGAAGTGGATCTGACGGATCGTCGCTAGAAATAGGTCTCTAATATCATTAAGGAGGTGTGCTCAAAATTTGGTCAAGTTTTATTGGTTGAATCAAAAGTTGGATCAAATTTCGTTTTGGTTTTGGGTGGAGTTTTTGATTCTGGTGAACCGGTCCGACCGGTGTTACAACTAATGGTCCGACCTTGATGTATTCAGACCATTGGTTTGCGGGTCGAACCATATCCACCGGTCCGACCGTGAGTCCGACCTTGATTAGTTGCCGGTCCGACATTTGGTTGACCGTCGGTCCGTGCCGCCCGTGGTAGCCGGTCGAACCTTGATGCCGATAAAAACGGTGAGTTCTTTTCTCCATTTGTGTCGTGTGGTTGAGGGTTTATCAAATCCAACACAAGGCTTCCGTTGTGTGCTTCTTGATCTTCTTAGCTTTCATAGCTAAAGGAGTAAAGTTCGTGTTGGTTTTGATTTAGGCGAAAGTTTTGAAAGCCTATTCACCCCCTAGTCGCCTTTAGGTCCTACAACTACCCACGCCTTGGGTAGCGAGGCGATCTTGAGTCTGAAAGGACCACCTCCTTGCCGCGTCCTCCATTAGGGCGAGGTGCTCTGTCTTCTTAGGGCATTGGTTAGCATAATGCCCCTTACGTTCTGATGACGGTGACCCAGGCCGGGTTGCGGGGACCACCTGGCGACTTCGCGAGTGCGTGATTGGGGCACGACCTGCGAAGGGCGAAGAACAGTCTTGCGGCCTCGAAGTCTTTGAAGCTTTGTGGGCGCGACCCACGAGATTGGTGAAGCGGGAATAGCTAGCCCGGATGACTTGCGGGCCTCCACTTACGCTTGCGGGAATCGCAAGTGCTCTCCACGAGTGCTTTCGGCGACAATGGCCTTGTCTACCAAGGCACGGAAATCCGGAAGTCAACGACAGATAGCTTGTCCTGCGGCTCCTCGGACAAACCGTCCTTGAACTTCTCTTGTTTGGCCTCATCGGTGGCCACCTCCTCCGAACATAACGAGCCAAATGGTTGAACTTCGTATAGGTACTCAAATGGCGAGAGCGCCCTTATGCGGCGACAAGAACTCCTTCTTCTTTAGCCTCATCAGTTTGGAAAGAATGTGACTCAACGGAAAGCCGTGCGTAACTCCTCCCGGTGGCGGTGTGACCGTCGGTGCATGGCGAAAGCTCTCCCACCAAGACAAAGCCGCACCCTCCGGTGAGTGCGATCTGAACAGCGCCTTTCGTGCTCCACAGCTGCGCGCTATCAGTTTGCGCTCAACGGCAAGCCGATCGTCTGCGTCAAGCGAGTCCTCGGACACGGAGAGCGTGAAATGAGTGCGAAGAAACTCCGCGAGTCCCCAGCGGTGGTGTCCACTTCCTTGCGGATCACGAAGCACCGTAAGGGCGGAAGTGTTCGGCGCGATAACGTCGAGAAGAATCCTCCTGTCCTCTGCACGGTTGCGCTCAATCTCAAGAAGGACCTCGGCCATGGTCGGAGGAGGAGGAAGATCCTCGTCGGACCGGTGGCCAGCCTTGGCGGCGTGAGTGCGTCCACCATCTGTTACAAGAAACTTTGGTTAAAACTAGACTCAAAATCGAGCCAAAGAAAGCGAAAAGCTAACGACTAGGAGAATGGAATATCACCCTAATCGAAAGCCAAAAGCAGTATGTATATAAACTTAAACAGGCTTATAAAAAGACTCCAAAAACAGCAAGGAATCATAAAACCAAAGCTCAACTTCCCAATACAACTTACAGTATAGTGCGAGCGAGTAATTGCTTGAGAAGAGGCAAATCGGAAGATTAAGGTAAGATCTAATACTATTAAAGAGTAAGGTTCAATCAACGAAAATAGTGTTAGATACTTAGCTAACTAGTATCACATCTTACCCTCTCTTTAACCCCACCAATTTTAGTTGAATCACCTCTCACTTTCCACCCCATTAGAAACCAAACGACTTCTCGTCCGAAATTGAAGTTGTTGTAGTGATTTTGCATCCAAGCTTCCAGACGAAGTCTTCCATCCTAGAAACTTCAAAATCTGGCACACTTCAATTTGCCAAGCTCAGTGGTTCTATCAGAAACCATTGAGCTTCTTGTCTGAAATTGAGGTGTCTTGTCGATTCGCATCCAAGCCTCTGGCCTAATCTTGATCCGAAAACTTCAAAATCCTAAGCACTTCAATTTGCCAAACTCAGTGGTTCCCAAAACCAAATTGACAACTGTTTTCGAAATGGAGATGAGAGGAAAACAATTTTTAAAACTCAAATCAGGGTGAGATGAGATGAAGAAAGCTAAGATAGGTAAGGAATAAAATCTGAGAACTTACTTAAGCTTTCAAAATCATTTGATACTTTGAAAATAAAGTTTTCCAAAATACCCTAAAGACGACCAAGCTTGGGTTACTACGGTCAGTATGGCTCTGATACCAGAACTTGTGAGACCCCGGTTTATCCGACTTGTAATGCTTAACCATCCATTCGGTCCTAGCATCACAAAGCAGATAATCCGAGACTCGAGACATGTATACTTCCCGAATGCAATATACACCTCTTTACAAAGTTCATGCATCAATTCCATTCATTCACATAGAACCGAAACATAAACAACAATCCAAAATATAACATAAATAGAAGATAGCAATTACAAAAGAGAGGCCGACCGGCCAAATACATACGTAGACAAAAGCAAATAGACAGCGGAAGCAAAAGTGCCATAAGATGGCTATAAGCAAAAGAGCCGACCAGTTTGCCCTTAACCCACAAGGCAACCGACCGGACCGCCAAGCTAGTCGTCGAATCCACCGCACATTTCACAAAAGTGAAGCCCTTGGGGCTCACCTTCCTCTGCAAACAAAAGCAGCCGGCAAAAGTCGGTGAGTACTTTGAATGTACTCGCAAGACTTACATGTGGAATAACAAACACATTACATATACTACATGCAAGCTCATTGAAGTGGAGGTGGATGGTTCATTTTAGCATAAAGCAAGTTTCCATTTGCAATAATGTAATAGATTGAAAGCAATTTAACAAATATGTTTTTAGTGTTCAAATAATGGCAACGACAACAATATAACAGTAGATAGATGACAACAACAAACCTGGAAGTGACTAGCCCGTCAGTTACCACGACCATAGCATGAACTACCCGTTCATACCACCCACGACCAGTTTAAGTTTTAAAAGGTTGTAGTCTAGTTCTTGCACGACCTTACCAAGCATGTCCATAACCTAGGGCGAGGCTATTCGAATAGTTTTATCCTGCAGGTGTACCAATGTACCCACACGCTTGCATCGCCTTTTGCCAAGCTATTAAGCACACTTCCTTAGGTATGCCTAGCACGGTTAAGTCCTCTGAGGCGTTTCCAATATTGTGAATTACTCTCGGCCGCCTGTATGGATAGAAACCCATACGGTGTGTCCGAGTCATCGTAAAGCCTCGGTCAACTACCCTTCCCTGTAAAGCCTTGGACAACTCGACGCTCCTCGAGGTGGAGAGCCTACCCTAATCTCCACCACCGCACACCCAACACAAGAACACGACCACATATCATGTTTCACACAACCCCCCTGCGACTCGGAGATAACCCACGCCAAAGTACTAAGTCAAGAGAGGTCCCATATCCCTCTCGCGTGGTTAGCACGCATAAGCGCTGGCTTAGTGACACAAGTAACTTCGGTCCTTAATGACCTAGGCACCATTCCATTCACACCAATGATCACACCAACATACCATTGTGCCCAAGTCGAAAACAGTTTATTTTGGCTTTTGACTTTACAAAATAACAAAGCAGTCTTTGGACATAATGGAGTAGTAGTAAGATGTGTGTGATCAACATCATCGACTAAGTCGATGGCGCCCAATACTACCGACATCTAAGCATTTCTAAGCAATTTCAAATCGAAAGCTACTAAGTGACGAGTCCATCCATCGAACTCAGACCACGACCAATAACCTAAGCTCATGGTAGTAGAGGATAACCAAGTCCTACAGATTATGCAACTATAGGATACTAACCATAATTTAACAACAAAATAGCAATGCATACATACGAGTTGAAATCAATATAGTAGACTTGAAAAATAATAGGATGAACATGATCAAACTGCTTGCTTCTTTGCTGCGGGTCAAGATGTAGCTGGGGATCACTTATGTTGTCAATGTGCTCTTCGGATCCTAACGAGAAAGCGAAAAGCAACCAATAAAAATGAATAAAATGCAAAGACTCAACAGCAAACTTTTCTACAAAATTTCTGAAAATCTTACCGAAGCAAGGTACTGATTCATACAGAATGTAGCAACAAGAATCGATTGATTTGGATTCTTAATGCTAAAGATGCGACCAAGAGAAGGTCTTACGACCAGGTAGTGGTCGTAGCAGGACCTACGACCAAACCATAGTCGTGGAAGGATTTACGACCAAATAGTAGTCGTAGAAGGACGTACGACTGGGTACTAGTCGTAGACAGACTTACGACTTGGTACACGTCGTGGAAGTACTCATGACCCGGACATAGTCGTAGTGAGACTAACGACTACGGGGGTGATTGTAGGAGAACTTACAATCACTCGGTAGGCCTTTCCCTTACAAATATAAGGTCTAGGGACTACGCGACGTGATATTTACCCATCAATAAACTGCATCTGGTCGAATCGACCAAACTCGATGTTGGTGAATTTCCACCACGGCGCCAACCAAGGGCGGGGTTGAGTGGGTATGGCTCGGAGGACTCCGAGCGAGCGGTACCAAAAGAAAACGCTGCGCTGAGCTCCTACAGGGCAATGCGGACTTACTTGGTAGAAGAACGACCGAGACCCACGGGTGCTCCGTGACAGTATCCGAACAGCGGTGGTAAGGTTCTCGCTAGGCCACAGCGACACAGGCACAGAGAGAACCAAACCGTGTGAGTTAAGCTCCAAGGAGTAAAGGGAAGTAGAGGCGAAGACTTGAAGAAGAAAACCCCATTGCACCGCCCCACCAAGCTCCACACTCAACAATGTCGTTCAAGAGAGTCGAGGACTGCAGCTCAAGTAAGAGGGTGAGTGCTAGGTGGAGTTGCGAAAGTGCTAAAGGAAGCTAAGTGTGAGGCACAAAGGAGTTTAAATAGGGCAATGGCGAGAGCAGCGGCGGATTTTTCGGTCGGTCAACACCGCCATGAGAGCACTTGAGGCGATAGGAGCGGTTGGGTCATGGCCTCATCGAGGTAGGAGTCGCGACAGGCATTTAATGCGCCAGAGCTAGCCGTTTAAAGGTGGACATAGAGTGGGCGTGCCGCCACCGTTTTCTCCTCTGCGCCACGCCATGGCGAGGGGCTCACGGAGCGGACGAGAGGAAGGAGACGACTCGTTGGTCGTCGGTTGAAATCGAGCAGCTAGGCTAGATCGGCGGATTGAAGCGATCACGACTCTCGGTGGTCGAAGACCGTCGATCTGCGATCCAACGGTGAGTTAGGCCGGGTGGTTATAGCGGCTCCACCGTTCGGTGGTCGAAGGCCGTTCGAAATCTTGATTCAACGGCTCCACGACCCAGCGCCGAACGGCCGGGTTGAGTACAAATAGTGGGGTGAACCAAGTCAAGTGGCTCAAGCCCGAGTCAACTCGCACCCAAGGAACAGTGAAAACCGCTTATGGTTTGAATTTGAATAAGCGATTTTTGAGGATTATCTAAGGTAGCAAGCAAGCCCCAAACTTTCTGAAATTTTAGCGGAGATTCTTGTGACGGGAGGAACCTCCGTAAAATTTTGAGGTTTTTATACACTGAATTTTCCTCGAAAATTCGAAAGAGGAGAAATAGGGTTTGACCGAATTTGACACCCTCCTAGAACTCGGAGAAATATCTCCAAGGGTTTGGTATGAGATCTACCCAGGAGGCTTTTGATTGGAGTCGAATGAGGATTTGAATTTGATTTTGCCATAATCCTTTAATCAAAATTCTGAAATGATCAATGACTTCAAGGCGCAAGAAAAGTTTTAATTTCTCCTGATTTCCTTGCATTTGAACACAAATCCATTTTTGGGATGTTACAATGACTCCTATCATCAAGTGCATACAGGGAGAAGAGGAGCCTGAGGATGCAGTTTTCAACATGTCTTCAGCGATCCGCAGTTTTTCCTCTACGACCTTCAGCTTGTCGTCTACGGAGTTCAGCATGTCATCATCCAACTGTGGGGCACTCTGCCGAGCCTCAGCTACCGCCTCCTAGAACATCTCTTCTATGATTCGGGGGGGGGGGTCGTTACGGAAGAAGTAGGGGCATGGATGCGTTCAAGAGTGAGGGGGTGGCAGGGTGAATGATCTAGACCTGCCATTATGAGTTAATGGAGTGTTTTGGTGATTAATGACAAACCTAGTTGTGAGACTAACATTTCTATTGTTATATCTAGTGTGTAGTCTCATTTGGATATAAAGGTGAAATTTATATATCTTTGTATGATTGCTAGTTTTCTATTGTCATATCTTGTTGGCGCACTTAGTCAAGCCTAGTTGATTTACGTTTTAATTGTGCAAAACTAAATTGTTATTAGCTTCCGTATTATAAATTGGTTTTAGCTAAAGAGATTTTTAAAATCACCTATTCACCCCCTCTAGTCGGTCTCCTTGATCTTACACAGGGTGAGACCTTGTCTCTGTCAGGTTGGGTTCACATATTGGTGTGTCTCAATGAGGAATTTGGAAGAAGTAGGAGAGACTAATTGTGCGCACAGGAGAAAGGACATCGTCGAGGGTAAACTCTTTCTTTTATTAATTAAGATAAGTAAACCGAGAAGTTTATAAACATCTAAAATTATAACGATCTCTGAAGCGCCGATACGTTTGTCTGGCCGAGTACCGGTATCCCGATACGTATCGGGTACGGGTACGACCCAATACGAGAAGTATAGGAAATAAATTGCCTTTTAAAAAAAGAAATATTTCGGCTGGATACGATCCGGCCCAAAAAGGAAGCGCAGCCCAACAAAATAACCACTGTTCCGGGCCCAACTGCACGGCCCATCACTGAGAGAGCCCTACCCCTTGTCCTGACCTACCCTACACTGCGCCTCCCTCCCAGTCCCGTGCCGTGCGCCTCCAGTCGAGAGCTTGCCGTCACCGTGCGCCTCCAGTCGAGAGCTCCTCCGTGCGCTCCCGGCGACCAGCGGCCTTCGGCGCTCCCTCCTCCGCGCACCCTTCTCCGCGCGCCCTCCTCTGCATCCATCGGCCGGCGGCTTACATCCTCTGCGCCCCTCCTCTGCATCCATCGGCCGGCGGTGCTCCCTCCTCTCCACTGTCCAGCATCGAGCGGCCGGCGCCTACATCTTCCCCAACGCAAGCAGGCAGGTGCGTTTCCTTCTCTGTTCAGGCGCTTACATCTCCCTCTCCTGCTGCATTTGGGGATTTTGCTTGTGAAAAGCAGCAGCTAGAGATGAACTGGGAATTGACTTGTTCAGGAGACGGAGATTGCTTTGGGGATTTTTTAATTTTTTATTGCAAATCCTAAGGGAATTGCCTGTAGATGAACTTGCTACTGGGAAGTGGGAAGTGGGAAGTGGATGTAGATGAACTGGGAATTGACAGAGTCAGAGCTCCATTAGTGGATCACTGGATCTTATGATTAGTTGATTACGGTCTTACAGATGAAGTGATGAACTAGGAATTGACTATCATCAGTTCATCACCAATTCACCACTCACCAGTAGCTGCACCAGTTAGCACTGAGGTGTACATGACATTGGCATAAACGGATAAACCTGTTTGGTTATTTGGTTCTTTACTTTCTGAAGGTTCAGGCCCAAACTGACACAACTGAGAGTCTGAGCCCTATCCTTGTGCTTGTTTAGGAGCATAGAACAGTCAACACAATGACATTTGTAATTGCATGCAATAAATCTGACACTGGGCATAGAGGATAGAGCAGTAGCCAGTAGGGCAGTGCTCTGACTCTCTGAGCCTTTGACTAATGTAGTAATGTGTGTTCTACTCATTTTATTTAGGTCTTTTTTGTGCAAAATGGCAAGTGGAAGCCGTATTTTATATTTTTACTATATATATATATATATATATATATATATATATATATATATATATATATATATCGGTATCGCCGTATCGTGTTTTTTTTTTTGGAGAATTAGGGTATCACCATTACGGTATCGCGTATTGGTGCATCATAGATAACGATTCTCATCCAAGTAATAGGGAAGAATTGCCAATCTTTGTATTTACTTTGTTTGGCACTATAGTTTTAGCATTTCTTGTTGTGTAATTAGTGTGAAATCAGAGATTTTTTTAAAAAAAAAATCAATACTTCATGAAGAATAATAAAAAATATCTACCCTTGAAATTATTCAAATACTCTGCATTGTTTTTTTTGAACAATGGGTGCTTTTAATTCTTGTGCAACAATTCCCAGCCGTTATACATATATAATGATTGCAAAAATTTATCTCTTTATTTTGAATT
The DNA here is from genome assembly GCA_036346395.1 of Hsuehochloa calcarea. NCBI lineage: Eukaryota > Viridiplantae > Streptophyta > Magnoliopsida > Poales > Poaceae > Hsuehochloa > Hsuehochloa calcarea. The sequence goes on from CM070613.1 coordinate 2,790,952, forward strand.
GATCAGGATCGAATATTACTAGCACATCAGTCATTTTTGTCTTTTCAAATTACAATTTGCTTTAATCATTTGAGATGGAGCAGTTGAGCTCATTTTGTTCAAATGTTGAATCTTTAATCACGTGTTGTCACATCAGTCTTATAACAACACCTGTGTGATACCATTGTTTATAGTCCTTGCAGGAAGGGTATGGATCCTTCAGGTTTGGCTCGCGCTGGTAGCGGTCGCCGCCCAATTTTGAGTAAGGTGAGAGATGTTTTAGCAATACATTTACTGTAATTTGATTTGTGTGGTATTGGTAGACCCCGGAGTTTTATTTGTTCCTCAGTGGCAACACTTCAACTAATTGGACCTTCATAGCAGTGATCATCAAGTCTGGATGTATCCTCACAACATTGAGAAGACTTTCCGCATGCACCAAGGCCACTTTGAGTTCCTCGTTATGTCCTTTGGACGCATCGACGACTTTTTAGGCTCTTATGAACGATGTTCTTAAGCCTTTTTTTGTTGTTTCGTCCTTGTGTTTTTTTGATGATATTTTGATTTACAGTTTGTCATGGCCTGAACACATTCAGCAAGTCTGTGCCGTGCTGCAGTTGTTGTTAGAACATCACTTGTTTCTCAAACGCTCCAAATGCTCCTTTGGCACCGATTCAGTCGCATACTTGGGTCACATTATCTTTGGTCAGGGTGTGGCCAAGAATCCCGATAAAGTCTCGGTGGTGGCGGATTGGCCGGTCCCTGGTTCGGTGCGCGCTTTGCGGGGATTTCTTGGTCTTACTGGTTATTGTCGTAAATTCATTCAAGATTATGGTGCCATTGCTGCCCTTCTCACCAAATTGACGAAGAAAGAGGCGTTTGTCTGGAGTGACACAACCGCTCATGCCTTTGTTGCTCTCAAAGTGGCTCTCACCTTTGCATCGGTATTACAATTACCCTACTTTAATGTACAATTAACTATGGATTGTGATGCGTTTGGAACAGGGTTTGGTGTCGTTCTTTGTCAGGGAGATAGACCTTTGGCGTTCTTTAGCCGTGCCATCGCGCCCCAACATGCGAAGCTCGCCACATATGAACGTGAGCTTATTGGGTTGGTCAAAGCTATTCGGCATTGGCGTCCATATTTGTGGGGCCAGTCTTTTCGCGTTCGTACTGATCACTACAGTCTGAAATTTCTCCTTGACCAACGACTACTATTCCGCAACATCACTGGGTGAGTAAGCTTTTCGGCTATACCTTCACGGTGGAATACCGACCGGGTCGTCAAAATGATGCGGTCGATGCTCTTTGTCGTCGGACAGAAGAACCGACGGCATTACATGCGGTGTTTGCTCCCCGTTTTGATATTTTTGATCGCCTTCGTCAAGACCTTAACTCTCGGCGCGACTTGGTCCAGTTGCGTGCTGCGCTTTTGGCCGGTGGTACTACGTTGGGCTAGAGCGTTGTGGATGATCTACTTCTTTTCCACGGGCGTGTCTTTGTTCCTGCTGATTCTAAAGTATGGGATACTCTTGTGGTTGATGCTCACAACTCGGGCCACGAAGGTTCTTAGAAGATGCTTCATTGCCTTCGGTCCCAGTTTTATGTGCCCAGTATGCGCAAATTGGTACGTGAATTTGTTCGTCGTTGTGCGACTTGTCAACACAACAATTATGAGCATTTGCATCCTTCCGATCTTCTTCACCCTTTGTAGGAGCCGCACAAAGTTTGGGATGATATTTCGATGCACGACAAATCTGTCGTGCTTACCGTGGACCGCTTTTCGAAGTATGCTCATTTTTTAGCATTGGGTCATCCGTATACAACAAGTTCGGTTGCTCGTATATTCTTTGATAATATCGTACTGCTTCATGGCATTCCATTGTCAATTGTGAGTGATCGTGACCCTGTCTTTACAAGCTCTTTTTGGTTCGAACTCTTTCATCTTGCTGGGTCTAAATTGCACCTCAGTTTCGCCTTTCATCCGCAATATGATGGCCAAAATATGATGGCCAAACGGAAGTCGTCAACCGCATCATTGGCATGTATCTCCGTTGTCTTCTGGGAATCGACCGAAGGAGTGGCTTCGTTGGCTTCCTTGGGCAAAATCTTGTTATAATGCCTCCTTCCAAACAGCCCTCCGGGCTACTCCCTTTAAAGTTGTTTTTGGGCGTGATCCTCCGGTTTTGGTCACGTATGAACCGGGTGTCTCTCGTCTTGTAGCGGTTGATCGTCAACTTGTGGACCGTGACAAGTTTCTTCTTGAAATTCGGGAATGCTTGCTTCAAGCTCAGACTTCTATGAAGGAACACTGATAAAACTCATCGTTTCATCGAGTTTTCTGTGGGTTAGTGGGTTTGGTTGAGACTTCATCGTGCAGCAACTTCACTCTTGTGTGTCACTATTGGTTGAGACTTCATCGAGTTTTCCAATTCTAAAGTGGTTCTCAAGTGTGTCACTATTGTTTTACCTTTACTAATGGGCATTGTCGGACTATTTGCTTTGATAATTTTATTATATTTATTAAGCATGTATACCTAATATGTAGCTTTGTGTATCAGCTACACATACAATAGTTTTCTTAGCCCTATTATGTTACTTGCTTTATCCTCCTAAATTGTCCCTAATTTCTTGACTTGTTCTCAGATTGATGGGGTGGCAAGCATAATTGTAACAGACAAAAATACAAGAACAATGGGTCAGCCTGATGATTGTTTGGCATACCATGAGGGTCATGTTCAGTTTAGTACTACTGGCATACCAGTGGAAGCTTATGTCCTGGCTTTTAACTCATATAATGGAGAAGGTGCACATATTTTGTATGATCGTCTCAGTCTTGTCAGTAGTCCCTATATAGTGAGACCTTTAGCATATGGTAGAGGGCTTGGGAGATATAGCGGGTACACTTTTTTGGCAGTCCCACCATTCAGCTGTACACTCTCTCAGTATGTTGATAGGAGAAGCATTCGAACTATTGATAAGAAGCGATTTACTGAGGAGTTCATTGAAGTACTTGGGTACGCTATTCATGTTTCGGCTCATCTATGACTGAATCTCTATTTCTTTAGGTTTGTTGATATGCATTTGCTATTGTTTTTTTTAAACTTTGGTTAGGAATGTAGTTCGAGGACTTCTGACACTTCACAACCGGGGCTTCTATTGCCCTAAGTTGGAAGGGAAGCACATATTCATCAGCAATAAAGAGAACCTCACCACCGCAAAAATATGGAACTTTCGATTTGCTGGTAAGAAGTTTGCACTGAATATGTGGTAAAGATAAATAGTTCGATAAATATATCAATTGGACTTACTGTATATTTTGCATTTTGATTACTATTTAACTTTTCTTATTATATTGGTTTGTAAAGAGACCGAGGAGAAAAAATATGGGGATTGGAGTGGCTTAGGAGCTTTACTTGAACAAACAGCAAGAAGCCATGACACACATACCCTTGAGATTATGGATCTTTGCAACAAGATGAAAAACAAAAGTTTGATAGGGTATGTTATTCTATTCATTCTTCTTAGAAATTTTTTCATTTGGAAAAAAATTGTTTTGTATCATGCAAATACGACCACTCTAGCAAAATACCATTGAAATTTTTGGTTTAATAACATCAAACTTCACACCATTAGTTTTTTAACACTGTCGGCCTCCATTAGTCCCTTTCCCCCTTTTCATTAGTAAGTAATAATGTTGATTGTTGTAAGAATCGTGTGTAGTCCCTTGGGACCCCGTACTATTTATTTATAGTGCCGACGATTATAATCTGACTCTAACACAACTCTTAACTCACACACGACTTGGCTACTAACTCTCCAACACTCTCTTTTAAGATGGGCATGCGATAACAATCATGACCATCTTGTTACATATTGTAATACTATTGCTAGAATCAAACACTACCAAACCTACTATCGACTCCATAGACAATAACATCACAAAGACCAAAAGTTGCTCAGCACCAATACCACTAGAGACGTCCCCAAATCTATTTCAACCATCTACGGTGCCTCGGACTCAAACCTCCTCTGCCCACACGCCCTAGCCACGCCTACGACCTCCACCACCTCTGCCCATGCACCCCAACCTCTCGGCAATACCATCTCTGGCATCCATATCAACACCACTACACGACACCAATACCATCACCATAGCCTCCATTGGAGCTACCAACACCTCCTGCTTCGTCATCACCATCGTCAATGTAACACCCTGGCTATGCGGAAGCCAAGATGTAACTAAGACTTACAATCCAAAATTGAAATTACAATTATCTTAATGAAATCAACGACGTATGATAGCTAGACAACAATTAAAATATTTCTACTCGCAGTACTAACAAAGAAATTTAAGCAAGAGACTAAACTCAAAATCATAGTTTAAACATCACCAACAAGGTCATAAGCATCATGAATAAGATCCAACAAGTAATAGGCATCATCCAATAATTGAAACTATGAAAAGAACCAAATGAAGTACCAACAGGCCAATTATTGAATACTTGAGTCTCATTAAAATAAAGTATTAGGGATATTAATTGCTTAAGGAATCGTGCAGCATTGTGATGTGCAATCGTGAGCTAATTTTCTCCCCAATGAATGTCATTATCGACGATCACCTAAACAATAAAAAGAAGAGTGAGTTCAAGACTCAGCAAATACAATTGAATACCACAAGAAACATCGAATCAAAGACAGTTCATTCTCAATATATCGAATACACACGAAAATGCTATGCACTTGATGCAAATATGAATATGCAACCCACTTCTCTTCTGCATATACTGGTATAGCCAGTGATACACCCGTCGGTGTTCACTCAGGCCCGTACAAAATGCGGGGATCTAAGGTCCGTATGAAGAATCTTTTATACAGGGATCTAGTTGCCCATATTGGAATGATGAGAATCTCAATACCTACCCCCGTGGGTGAAACACGAATGATTGAATGGATGGAATTGAAATGCACGCATGCTCTCAAAGTAACAACTTGTCATTACCAATGAATGGAATTATGTAAAGAACAAACATAAGCATAATTCATAAAAGTTGACCATGTCATAATCATATAACCAGATTGAACATCAACCATACAAGATAATCCAATTTGTACTTGCCTTTCGTGTTGCAACACGTTGGATGGTAAAGAAGATGCAACTAATCCCAAGGTCTCTCCTCCTACAATAAGTAATTTACTCAAAACAAGGTTTGTCAAGAGGAAAACAACGCTAATTGGAACGCTCTAATCCGCACTCCCAAGAACCCCATATTACACAATTAATCTACTCCGGCAAAACAATGAAATAACAGCAACTCAAAACTGGACAACGATCTTCTAAAATACGTATCTCCCAATCTACTTATCATAAAAATTCACTCTTGTCTCTCTGGAAAGCTTATGAAATTTTCTACAAAAGCCTAGTTGGTGAGATTCTCTAATTTTGCATTTAACTAATGTTAACAGACAGAAAAAACAATGACAGAATTATCCGATATTCTGGACAGTGACCATAAAATGGCTATAACTTTCACTAGGATGATCCAAAAATTGTGTTCCTAATCTGCCAGTTTCCACGACTGCTATAATTTGACAGGGTTTCTGGACAGCAATCATTGCGAAATTCATAACTAACAAACCACAACTCCAAATAGCGTGATCTCAGATCCTACAAAAACCTAACAAAATAACTCACAAATCTTCAGGAGATGATCTACCCAAATTTCGCAGTTATCAAATTCAAAACTACATCACCACGAACAGTAGTAAAAACCCGATCTACTGCCCTAAATCAATCGCATGGAAACAAATTATTCACAAACATCAAAGAACTGAGAAGTCGCCCTTGAAGATCGAGATGAGGGAGATGAAACCCCAGCAAATCCCCACGAAATCACCTTCTCCTCGTCCTTTCTTCTCTTCTTATTCTTTTCTCCTTGGCCGGCGACACCCGGAGCGTTCTTCTCTCCCCTTGTTCTTGGACAGCAGCAGGGGGAGGGTACGGTAGATGACGGCACCGTAGCATGCGGCGACGACACTGTAGCAAGGCATGCTACAATAGCATCTAGGGTTTTGGCTGCCCCTAATGGGCCAAGGCTGTGGGCCTTTGGCCCAAGATTTAATCCCCCTTCAAGAGAAATTCTGAAATCCCTTTTTAAATTCCGATAAAAAGGTTTGAAATTCAATTATAGTTCTAAAGATTGAACGGGGTATTACAGTCAAGGTCATCACCGCTATTAAAATCACCCACCACCATCCAACACTTACCTCCACAAACGGATCCCTTATTAGTACCAACACCAACTCGAACAAGCACCTTTACTACCAACTCTGATGTTAACACCACTATCCCCTACTAGTACAAACACCACCTCCAATGAGCACCTTTGCTACTAACTCCAATGTCAACACCACCTTTGAGACCACCACCAATTCGACCATTAGCACAATCACCGATGCGATTGTGTGAATAGTCTTCTCCCCTGCTCTAGGGTCTCTCTATTTGTCCTAAAACCCCACCATCATCATGCCTTCCGTCGTAACCTCTGATATTGTCGCCACCTAAGCTTCCTCCACCACCACCATAGCAATCAACAACCTAATAGAAAACTCCACCACCAAGAAACACAAAATCTTAGCCACACTGGATAACAAACCTTAGAACACCTTTGGAACACTTCGTGTGCACCCACTACAACTCTTCGTTCACCTATTTCCTTCCATTCTTCCATTCTTTTTCTTTCTCCGTTCACTGCTTCTTTTATTCGCTTGATTCTCTCTCCTCTCATCGAGCGTCGCCTCCTTCTTTGCTTACGCGACCGCTGCCCCTCGTCTGTGTCTTTGAGAAGAAGTCTGCCAACTGAAACTCTAAAGGCAAATACTGAAGAGCAACAACCTTGTTCTGCACCTGTGTCCGCATGTAGGAAGCATCAACAACAATATACTTTGTAAGCTCATGCTTCATCGGATTTTTAGTAATGCTGATAGCACCTGTACTATCAGACAAAACAGGAGTGAGCACTGAAACATAAACACCAAAATGCTCAAGTAACCTCCGCAGTCAACAAAGCCATAGCTCGCAACTTAGCCTCAGCACTCGAATGAGAAACTGTTGTCTGCTTATTACTCTTCCAAGTAATAAGATAACCACCAAGAAAAACACAATAGGCAGAGAGAGACCGATGATCAGAGTGATCACTAGCCCAGGTGGCATCAGAATATGCATGAGCTGTAAAGAGCTGGAGCGAGGGAAAAATAGACGACGAGTGCTGGTTCCACGAAGATATTATAGAACACGAAGATGACTGTAGTGGAGCTGAGTTGGAGCAAACAAACTGATTCAAGATATGCATAGGGTATAAATATCAGGACGAGTGACACCCAGATAAACAAGACTCCCAACAAGGTAACGATAGCGAGTAGGATCAATAAGAGGTTCCAAGAGACTACTTCACTTTCCTCTCTCCTGGCCACCAACACGGTGATAATTTGATAATTTCATGCTATGGTGCTTTGAGTGTGAAACTTTAGGGTGATGTTCTATGAATGTGCCACTCTTTGGAGTGGTGTTTTATAAAAAAAATGCCTTATTAGTATCTAAATCCTTTTATACATAATGGTTTTTTAATATTTTTATGTTGCAGGATGGACGCCTTAAGACACAGTGCATTGTTGACCGTCCGTGAAAAATTTGAGAACATACTTGCCCTGAATTTCTATGCTTTAGTGCACCCCATTGGTCAGCAACAAGTTCCAAGTAGCGATCCAGAAAAGGCTCAAGTCATAGTTGATCTTAACAATTTTTTAGCTACAAATTTCGACTGGGAACAGAAGATACCACGATGGATTACACGGAGAAGTCGTTACCGAAGGCCAGCTACAAACACCGGTGCAGGTTTTATTCATTGGTTACGAGACATCTTTGAGCATGAAGACGAGTATGTTCCAGAGAAGGTATGTGTTCCTAAATGTAACAAATTAATATTTTATTTTGGTGTAATTGGTTTTTAAAAGTTTTATTGCAGGTTAAGCAAAGCATGATAGATATACAATTAGTTGGTCGGGACCCTGACTTAGAGTTTCAAATTCGCTATACATGGGAAGATATTTTCCTGGAAGCACAAAATTTTGTTGCCAAACTAAATCTTCAGTATTAACAGGTTAGCTTAACTAGTCTATCTCAATTGTCAACACTGATGTGTCCTACTAAGATTTTATATACGATTGAGCGGACTGCATTGATTATTGTGAGACATCCCCGCTGAGAAATCTTCTTTGGTGATCATTGGATGCAGATCATGCATATAGATGCTTATCTTCTTTGGCAATCATTGGAAGCAGGTCATGCAACTGGAGCTTTTGGGTGGAGAGAGGAAATCCTAGGTATGGCTGTGGGAAGGACAGGAGTGTACAGCCAAGGATGTCCCCAATCCATGCGCTTGATCGGGTTGCAGATTGATGGGACCAAAGGTGCTCTAGTCGCAGTTAACGCGCAGGCCCATTGCCCGGAGAGAGTCTGTTAGCTAATTGTCAACTTCAGGTCTTCAGCTCAATTTGTCCCGTAAAGGATGTTAAAAAAAAGAATGTGTTCGACTAGATGATGGAGAGTTGATCCTGCTCAATGATCTAGATGCTCTGTTACGCAGTGGTATAACGTGACCTGATCATACAAGCAGAAATGCTTACCCCTGCTCTGCTCATGTATTTGAATGTCTGTTAGCTAATCTCATCTCACGGTGGAAGTTTGATAAATGGCTTAATTTCTGTGGATTGTTTTGTTGCTGTCAGTGGGAGTTAGTGTTCTTTTGAAGTGTATTGGTGTCTGCGTTCTTGGCCTTTTCTTTCCCTTGTATGTGATATACAAATCCAATTTTACCTGCTGCTTTGGTGTTTGTATTGGCTTCCCTTTACCTAAATTATTACAAAGCATTCTCAGTTTGTTCTTAAGCGCAGTCTACAATAGGTAACACTTTAACACGTAGAGCAACGTTAAAATCCTGTACAGTGGCCAAGAACACAACTGAGATGCTCATCAACGGCTTTCCTATGATCAAACATTGTATTAGATCTCATTGGTGTCAGATTAATCCATTGGTGGTACTATATGTAAAACTACATGCAAATGTTGCACTTTGGGCTACTACAGTACATAGAAGCATTGCAATTCAGATTCTGGTTGGTTGTAGGTATATTGTCTGCCTGCCCGGGCATTTCCCCTTGTTTGGGTAAGCATTTTTACTCTCTTGCCAAATGGGAAGACCTAGTGAGATTGCTTCAATTGCTATTTTCTGCCTTTCATATTATTCGAAGATTTTCTTGGTGTGATCTTCCTTTGCTTTTATTTTTTCTTCTGTTTTACGTAGGGGTTTGTTAGTTATATAGGTTGTTATCTTTTCTTGATTTTCACTCTGTTGGAAACCTGGGTTCTAAAGATAGAACATATAGAGATCGTATCGGTTAGGATCCTATAGATAGGAAAGGAAGGGTTAATCTCCTGTTGCCATGTAACCCTGTTCACCGTCCAAGAATAGAAGACGTGATCTTCATGGACTGTTTAGGAATTGCAGATCCTCAAGCAACGATATCTCTCCATGTAAACAAACCATGCATTCTTTGATCTATAAATCAACATGAAGGTATCGAAGGAGGTCCTTGCGGCAAATACTTAGGTTCTCTAACTTGGTATCAGAGCCACCATGTCTTCTTCCCCTAGCCTTACTGATGCCAACACCAACGCCATAGTTGCATCGTCTTCTGCTCCGCCGCCGCCAAACAACTTCAACAATTTGATCACCGTCAAACTCAACAGAGGGAACTTTCTTCTCTGGAAAGCTCAGGTGGATTGTGTTCTTCATGGTCAGCAGCTATATGGCCATGTTGATGGAACCGCACCTGCGCCGCCAGAGAAGGTTATGCGAGAAACAGGCACAAGTGCTGTTGAAGTCACGAATCCCGAGTATACTCGGTGGTTCATCCAGGATAAACTCGTCCTAAGCGGACTCCTTGCTAGTATGACAGAGGAGATCCTCGGTCAGGTAATTCTTCTGACCACAGCGGCGCAGGTCTGGCAGGCGCTGCACACCATGTTCGCGTCCCAGAATCAAGCAAGGGTGACTCAGGTTCGAATTCAACTAGTCACCATGAAGAAGAAAGATCTTTCTGCAGCTACTTATTTTCAGAAGATGAAGGCACTGGGGGATGTGATGACTTCCATCGGACAACCTCCCAGCGACGGCGAGATGGTTGCCTACATCCTGGCAGGACTTGGATCAGATTACAATCCGCTGGTCACTGCCCTTAATGTGCGCTCCACACAGATCGATCACCCTGACTGATCTATATGCACATCTTTTGAGTCATGAAGCACAACTTGAGAAAGAAGCAGATGAGGTACAAAGTTACGGTTCATCGGCAAATAATGCATCTCGCATGAATCGTGGACGTGGTCGCGGTTCTGGACGAGGCCGCGGACGTCGAGGAACATCTGATGGCAATCGAGGATCAACACGTGGCCGTGGAGGTCGCAGCTCAAGGCAAGAAGATGACAGACCAATGTGCCAGATCTGTCACAAGGTTGGTCACGAAGCGCTCCGATGCTGGTATCGATATGATGAGTCTTACACAGAACAGACCAATCATGTTGGATCATCAGCCACAACTGGAGGATATAATGTTGAGACAAATTGGTATGCTGATTCCGAAGCAACAGATCATCTCACAAGCGATCTTGATCTCATGACTGTGCAGGAGCGCTACGGTGGAAAGGATCAAGTCCAAATCGCCAATGCCACAGGTTTGAAAATTTCGCATGTTGGTCAATCTTTTATCTGTGGCTCAAAACCGTTAGCTCTTACGAATGTTTTGCATGTTCCAAAATTGAACAAGCATCTTCTATCTATTCATAAGCTAACCAGCGATAATAATGCCTATGTTGAATTTTATCCGGATTTCTTTTATGTCAAGGATCAAACGTCGAAGGAGGTACTTCTGGAAGGTAGAAGCAAAGGAGGCCTTTATCCTATTCCGTTTAAGAGTTCTTCTGTGCTACGCCATGGCCTCTCGGGTGCGAAAGTGTCCATGGATCAATGGCATAGAAGATTAGGACATCCATCATCATCCATAGTCAAGTCTGTTCGAGAATTAAATAAAATAGGTTGTCTTCAAAATAAAGAATCTAGTGTTTGCGACGCTTGTCAACAAGCGAAGTCGCATAAGCTTCCTTTCCATACTTCAGGTCGTGTGTCATCTTTTCCTCTTGAGCTTGTGCATTCTGATGTGTGGGGGCCAGCTCTTCTATCTGTTGGAGGATATAAAAATTATGTTAGCTTTGTGGATGATTACACTAAATTTTGTTGGGTCTATCTCCTCAAACAAAAGTCTGATGTTGAGCAAATTTTTTACAAATTTCAAAGCCTAGTTGAACGGCAGCTAAACACCAAAATCCGCAATATTCAAACAGATTGGGGTGGTGAATATCATAAGCTCAACTGATATTTTCAGAACATAGGAGTTAATCATCGCGTGTCTTGGCCTACACATCCCAACAAAATAGTATAGCTGAACAAAGCGATAGAGAAGTCTCTGTGTTTTTTGTGCAGTGCTTGTGGGGCAAAACACATGGTCAAGAGAAAGATCTTGATCGTCATAGGACAACATCTTGGTTTGTCATAGGACAGAGCTTTAGAACTGACATCTTGATCATCATAGGACAAGATCTTATTTGTCATAGGACAGCTTTTAAGGACAAGATCTTGATGTCATAGGACAAACATCTTAGGAAAGCATCTTAGCATATGCTTGGCTATTTGGCGACTTATAAATATGTATCCCCAACCCTTAGGTTGGCATGGCATTGAGTTAGAAATAGACAAAGAAAAATTGTCTCATCTCCAAGTGTCATCCTCTCCATGAGAGTAAGGATCTTGCTAACACCAATAGCAAGACTCAAATGAGTAACAAGTGGTATCGAGCCTTACTATCCTGTAGCAGAGCATCTCTTGCTCATCTCGATCTCGACCTCCTGGCTGGCCCAGCCGTGCGGCGGCGGCTCGGTATCCCGCTCCTCCTCTCCGGAGGCAGGCGGCTCGTCGAAGCAACCCTCTCCACGCGACGACCCCCATAGCGCCATGTCCGCGGCGATCTCGGCCTTCGGTCGCCTCGAGCACCGGCGTCGTGAACAGCCAAGACTTCGCCCAGCGAGCGGCCAGCAGAGCAGCGGCGAACGGCGCAGAGATCACGGCCAGCGGAAAGGGCGTCAAGGCCGGCGGCGGAGCTGGCGGCGGCAGAGCGGAGGTGGAAGCGGCGGCGGCGGCAGATGCAAAGGCGGTGGCGGCAGCCGAGGTCAAGGCTCTGCTGCAGCGTAATAGCAGCTCCATATCCGCGATGACGGCCGACGTGGACCTTGAGCGGAGAGGAGGGCGAGGCGGCGGGCGAAGCGCGCAGCGGCCGCGCCGCCCACAGCGCCGGCGGCAGCCGGCAGCAGCGGCGGACGCGGTGGCGCTCTTGGAGGCGCGCCGCGGCGGCGACGACGGTCGGCGGAGCGCGGCCTTCACAGCGACCGGCTCTCTCCCCGATGCGGTACCATGGTCACCACGGGTACCAGTCATCGTCGAGGGCGTCGGCCCCGGCGGCGGTGGCCTACCCTCACCAATACCAACTATGTCGAGTGGGCTGCGGTGATGAGGGTAAAGCTCGGTCGCGGCATATGTGGGATGCGATCCGACGGGCGGCGTCGACTACGACCAGGGATCGGCGGCGCCGGATGCTCTCATCGCTGCGATCCGCGCCGAGATGCGATTCGCTACCAACAAGCGGATCGCCAAAGAGGCTTGGGACGCCATCGCGGCAAAGCGATCGGCAGCGATCGCGCGCAAGTCTACATTGCGAGCGCCGCGCGGAGGGGAGCACACGCCTTCAAGCGGTGAGGGCGCGATGACTTTGCTCTCGTCTCAACACTCTGTTGCGGCGGTGCGATTCGGCGGCGACGACTCTGGCGAGAGAGAGTGGAAAAGCTCTTCCACTGCGTCCCGAGAAGTACAAGCGACGGCTCGCTCGATCGAGTCTCTTGGACCTCTCCACGATGACGATCGAGGAGGCGTTAGGTCACCTCAAGGTTGTTGGCGATGATGAGCCACAGCGCCTCTCGGGACCCGTCTCCATTGGCGGAAGCTCATCCTCACTCGGAGCGATGGGTCGCCGGCCAAGGTGACGGAAGAAGGGGAGTCTTCTTCCACGACGGCGACGCAAGCATGGCAAGCGCGCAAGCGCGCAAAGACGCCGAGCATGGGCGCGAGGACGTCTTAGGGTAATGATCGTGGAGCGTCCGGCGGCGCCCACTGGCAAGCAAAAGCCGACGCGAGGCGACTCTTGCCACAATGCGGCAAGCTTGGTCATTGGGCGAGGATTGTCGGCGGCCACGACGCGCGAGGCCCACGTCGCGCAGCGAGAGGAGGAGGAGCAGCCGGCTCGTTCATTGCTCATGCGAGCATCGAACTACCTCGGTAGCCGCACGGCGCGATGGCTCTCCTCCACCTTGACGAGCCAAAGCACCGCCTCCTCGGCGGCGGTTTGGCAACGACAAGACCGACGGGTGGTGCCTCGACACCGGCGCCACCCACCACATGACCGGGCGGCGGGAGTTCTTCTCCGAGCTCGACTCAGGCGTTCGAGGCACCGTCAAGTTCGGCGACGCCTCCGCCGTGGAGATCAAAGGCGTCGGCTCTGTCGTCTTCATCGCCAAGACTGGCGAGCACCGGCTGCTCACCGGTGTCTACTACATCCCCGCGTTGAGGAACTCCATCATCAGCTTGGGACAGCTGGATGAGAACGGATCGCGCGTGGAGATCGAGCACGGGGTGCTGCGCATCTAGGATCATCGCCGCCGGCTCCTCGTCAAGGTCAACATGAGCAACCGCCTCTACGTCCTTCACGCGCAGGTGGCGCAACCTCTGTGTCTTGCAGCCCGCCGCGACGACGACGCTTGGAGGTGGCACGAGCGTTTTGGGCACCTCAACTTTGAGGCCCTAAGGCAGCTCGGCAGCAAGGAGATGGTGCGGGGCATGCCGCACGTCGACCACGTGGAGTAGTTCTGCGACACCTGCGTCCTCACCAAGCTGCGGCGGCTCCCCTTCCCTCGCCAGGCGAGCTTCCGCGCCAAGGAGAAGCTGGAGCTCGTACACGGTGACCTCTGTGGCCCCATGACACCGGCTACACCTGGAGGCCGGCGCTACTTCCTCCTCCTCGTCGACGACGTGTCCCGCTACATGTGGTATCGCCCCGGCGTCAAAGGCGGCTGTGCGGGCGCCATCAAGCGTCTTCAAGCGGCTGCGGGCGAGAGCGCGCCGCAAGCTTCGTCCCACGACGACAACGGCGGTGAGTTCACGGCGGACGAGTTTGCGGCGTACTGCGCCGACGAGGGGATCCATCGTCACTTCTCCGCGCCGTACACCCCGCAGCAGAACGGCGTCGTCGACTTCGAGGAGGCGGGGGGAGCCAGCAGCTCATCTTCACCGAGCTTGCCTACCCCACCGCCTCGTTCGCCACCACCTCCGGCGAGTCCTTCACCACCGCCAGCTTCGGCAAGCCCACAGGCTCTGGCGAGTCCACCGCCAGCACCGCCGGCCACGCCTCGCTCTCCTACACCGGCACCTACTCCTTCAGGCTCGGCACCGGCAGCTTCGACCCACAACGAGCAGCGCACGGTGGAGTTCGCCACTCCGCTGTCCAACGACGAGGATCGCATCGACGCCTACCACGGCGGCGAGCCTCTGCGCTACCGTACCGTGGACGACCTCCTCGGAAGCAATGGTCCTCGAATCTGGCGCAGCGCGACCTCAAGGCGGAGCTGCACCTTGCACAGGACGACGGCGAGCCTTGTTCCTCCGCCGAGGCGGAGAGAGACACGGCATGGCGTGCCGCGATGCAGGAGGAGATGGACGCCGTCAAGCGAAACAAGACGTGGGAGCTGGCCGATCTTCCAGCCGGCCACCACGCCATCTCTCTCAAGTGGGTCTTCAAGCTCAAGAAAGACGAGGCTGGAGAGGTGATCAAACACAAGGCGCGCCTCGTGGCACGTGGCTTCGTCCAGCAGGAGGGAGTCGACTTCGACGATGCCTTGGCGTCTGTACCGGATGGAGTCCGTCGTCTCCTCCTGCCCTCGCAGCCCGGGAGGGTGATGCGTTCATCACATGGACGTCAAGTGCCGCTTTCCTCAACGGCGACTTGAAGGAGGAGGTCTACGTCCCGCCACCGCCAGATTCATCATCCCCGGCAAGGAGAGCAAGGTCCTCGCTGCGCAAGGCCCTCACGACTTGCGGCAGGCACGCGAGCTTGGAACGCCATGGTGGACTCCACCTCAAGAAAATGGGATTCCAAAGAGAGCGCTCACGAGGCCGCGGTCTCACGGCGAGCAAGGAGGCAATGCCTGGCGATAGGCGTCTACGTCGACGACCTTGTGATCACCGGTACCAAGGAGGAGGAGATCGAGGCATTCAAGGCGGAGATGAAGGCCACCTTCCAGATGAGCGACCTCGGGACCCTCTCCTTCTACCTCTGGATCGAAGTCCACCAGGATAGCTCCGGCATCTCTCTTCGCCAGACTGCCTACGCCAAGCGCATCGTGGAGCTGGGCGGCCTCACCGACTGCAACCCAGCCCACACTCCTATGGAGGAGAGGTGAAGCTGAGTCGTGAGTACGGCGGAGGAGGTAGACGCGACGCAGTACCGGCGCATTGTGGGCAGCCTTCGCTACCTTGTCCACACGCGTCCAGATTTGGCGTTCGCCGTCGGCTACGTCAGTCGGTTCATGCAGCGACCGACGATGGAGCATCAGCAGGCCGTGAAGAGGATCCTTCGCTACGTTGCGGGCACCTCCGACTACGGCTTGCACTACCCGAGGTGTCCTGGCGCGGCACACTTCATCGGGTACAGCGACAACGACCACGCCGGCGACATCGACACGAGCAAGAGCACCAGCGGGACGCTGTACTTCCTCGGCAAGTGTCCGATCAGCTGGCAATCGGTCAAGCAGCAGGTGGTGGCTTTGTCTAGCTGCGAGGCAGAGTACATTGCAGCCACTACCGCTTCTACTCAGGCTCTGTGGCTGGCTCGGCTGCTTGGCGATCTCCTTGGCAGAGATGCGGAGGCAGTAGAGCTCAGGGTGGACAGCAAGTCCGCCTTGGCCTTGGCGAAGAACCCTGTCTTCCATGAGCGCAGCAAGCACATCCGGGTGAGGTATCACTTCATCAGAAGCTGCCTGGATGAAGGGAGTATCCGGGCCAACTACATCAACACCCAAGACCAGCTCGCCGACTTCCTGACCAAGTCTCTTGGGCGGATCAAGTTCCAGGAACTTCGCGCCAGGATCGGGATGGCTCAGATTCCTCACAAGGAGACACACAAGACTTAGGGGGAGAATGATGGAGAAGTCTCTGTGTTTTTTGTCTGGTGCTTGTGGGGCTGCAGCACATGGTCAAGGACAGCATCTTGACTGTCATAGACATGACATCTTGATTATCATAGGACAGCAGACTTTAAGGACGACATCTTGATGTCATAGGACAACATCTTGATGTCATAGGACAGCGACTTTAAGGACAAGATCTTGACTGTCATAGGACAGCATCTTAGGAAAGCATCTTAGCATATGCTTGGCTGTTTGGCAGCCTATAAATATGTATCCCCAACCCCTCAGGTTGGCATGACATTGAGTTAGAAATAAACAAAGAAAAATTGCCTTATCTCCAAGTGTCATCCTCTCCATGAGAGTAAGGATCTTGCTAACACCAATAGCAAGACTCCAACGAGTAACAAAAACATCGTCACCCAGTAGAAATTGCTCTTGCCTTGCTAGCCCAAGGATTTTTGCCCTTGCGTTTTTGGGATGAGGCAATTCTTACAGCTTGTTATCTTATCAATAGAATGCCTAGTCGAACAATTGACAACCAGACTCCTCTGTTTCGTCTCTTGCATGTCAATCCAGACTACACGTTCCTAAAAACTATGGGTTGTGCCTATTGGCCTAATCTCAGAGCCTACAATTCTCATAAACTGGAGTTTCGGTCGAAACAATGTGTCTTCCTTGGCTATAGCAGCATGCATAAAGGTTACAAGTGTTTAGATAGAGCAACTGGTCGCATTTATATCTCGCGAGATGTTGTCTTTGACGAAACTGTTTTTCCTTTTGCTCATACTGCTGGAAATAAGCCATCCCAGCCTCCTTCCTATACCATTGCATCTGTTTTTCCTATGTTTGAGCCACAGATGCAAGATGATCACATACGAAATATTGCTACTCCATCTACTAATTCTGATGTGGCAGATGTAGTCTTTGGTATGGACGTAGGGGGAGATATTACACCACTATCATCGTCAACAGCAGAAGCATCACCATCGTCACCATCATCACCTGCAGAACCGGCTGCCGCAGCAGAACCGACAGCTATTGATATTTCTCCAACGGCACAGGCGTCAGAACCAAACCCTACAATACAAGTGCTGGAACCAGTGGGTCACCAAATAACGACGCGACTACGAGCTGGGATTGTCAAGCCGTTCATCCGAACAGATGGTACTGTTCCTTATCCCTTGCCCAGGAAACGAAAGAATGTTTGTTTGGCTGCTATTCCTCATGAACCATCCTCATTACAAGAAGCTATGTCAGATTCTGGGTGGAAAGCAGCTATGCAGGTAGAGTATGATGCATTGTGTAGGAATAAAACCTGGAATTTGGTCTCCAGACCTCAAGAAAAAAATGTGGTCGGTTGTCGCTGGGTCTATAAAGTTAAACAAAAAGCTGATGGCACTGTTGATCGTCTCAAAGCACGTCTCGTAGCTAAAGGGTATACACAAAGGTATGGAATAGACTATTCAGACACCTTTAGGCCGGTTGTTAAACCAGCTATGGTGCGTCTAGTACTGTCCATTGCAGTGTCAAAGGGTTGGAGTTTACGACAAGTTGATGTGCAGAATGTCTTTCTGCATGGAGATCTAGATGAAGAGGTGTATATGGACCAACCACCATGCTATGAAGATCGATCTCGTTCTAATTATGTGTGTAGATTGCAGAAGGCGTTATATGGCCTCAAGCAAGCACCGAGAGCGTGGTACTCAAAGCTACGTGACAAACTGCAGCAACTAGGATTTGAGGCGTCCAAAGGTGACATTTCATTGTTCATCTTCAACAAACAGGGAATAACTATATATGTGCTTGTATATGTGGATGATATAATCATTGCTGGCTCGAGCAGCAAAGCTATAGAAAAATTGCTGCAGGAATTAACTGTAAACTTTGTTGTAAAAGACCTTGGAGATCTCAACTATTTTCTTGGACGGGAAGTTACTCAGACCAGAGATGGGTTAGTCTTGAGTCAGTATAAGTATGCTTGTGATCTGTTAAGGCGCATGAACATGGCAGAATGTAAACCGGTTTCTACACCTATGGTGGCTGGTGAGAAACTGTCCAAGGAACAAGGTCGGTCTCTGAAGGGAGATGAAGTCTTCAAGTACAGAAGCACTGTAGGAGCACTACAATACCTTACACTCACCAGGCCAGATCTCTCTTTTTCAGTTAACCAAGTTTGTCGTTTTCTTCAAGAGCCTACAGATGTACATCTTGAAGCAGTTAAAAGGATCTTGAGATACATCAAAGGAACCGTCAATACAAGTTTGTTGTTTCGGAAGTCTGAAATGTCTCATTTAAGTGTGTTTACAGATGCAGATTGGGGAGGCGACTCAGATGATCGGAGGTCAACAGGAGGCTACGCAGTTTTTCTTGGCAACAACCTAATTTCTTGGAGTTCTAGGAAACAACCAACTGTGTCGCGTTCAAGCACAGAGGCAGAATATAAAGCTCTTGCGAATGGCACAGCTGAGGTATTTTGGTTACAATCTATGTTAAAAGAACTAAAGGTGCCTTTGAACGAGAAGCCAATACTTTGGTGTGACAATTTGGGTGCAACATATCTAAGTGCTAATCCTGTTTTTCATGCCCGAACAAAGCACATTGAAATAGACTTTCATTTTGTAAGAGAGAAGGTTGCATCAGGAGAATTGCAGGTTAGGTTTATTGCTTCCAAGGATCAAGTTGCAGATGTCTTTACGAAGGCTGTTCCCAAGCATGCTTTACAAAAACTGTATCACAATCTCAATCTTGTGGCAGGTTGAGATTGAGGGGGAGTGTTGGAAACCTGGGTTCTAAAGATAGAACATATAGAGATCGTATCGGTTAGGATCCTATAAATAGGAAAGGAAGGGTTAATCTCCTGTTGCCATGTAACCCTGTTCACCGTCCAAGAATTGAAGACGTGATCTTCATGGACTGTTTAGGAATTGCAGATCCTCAACCAACGATATCTCTCCATGTAAACAAACCATGTATTCTTTGATCTATAAATCAACATGAAGGGATCGAAGGAGGTCCTTGCGGCAAATACTTAGGTTCTCTAACTCACTCTTATCATGTTTTTTCGGTAGCTACAGTTAAGAACCAAGATTATTGGAAGTACCTGAAGTCAGACCTTCTCCAACAAAACGCTGCTGAGAAGTCGTAATCTTGCAGGATCTTTTTCCATAGTTCGAACGTCATAAACAGCCAAGGTTTCGTGCCAAGTCTATATGTCTTTTGCAGCTGCTCTAATGGTGTGTCTCTGCCATTCGACAATTTTTTTTTTATGATTCTCATACGCAAAGGCAATCCATATTTTTGTTGGCATCCCTGGCCTCAGTGCCTACTAAATTGTGCCATATTTGCATATGTACGCTGTGCAGGTTCTGCTGCCTGGTGCTGACTGATCGGACAGGCACCATGTGTGCCGACCCATCCCTGCAGTGTACACCCTGGAACCACACCTCCATCTCTCCCTGCACTGGAAATGAAGGTGAATCGTGATTTTTGCTCCCTCCATTCTGTTGTGCTGTGCCGTACTGTTTGGATCTTAGGACTGAATTTTCATCTATGTTCTTTTGTTGCTTAGGAGCATAATAAAGTGGCTTCAAACAAAACAGCAAGTAATCGCGATGAGCACATCAGCTTTGTCAGTAACCTTGCTCCTATCTATGACCCCACTACAATTTACCTGAGTTCCTGATTTGATCAATTGGAATTTGTGCATCAGTTATTCAGTTTATGGTTCAGCCAGAATTGTCATTTACTTCTGATGTATGTACTGTATATGCTTCTTAGGGTGAAGAACGAGGACTCCTTGCAGGTTGTCTGTGAGGTGAAGGAGGAGGTCCTCCTTGATGTTCCATTGTTCCCCATCTATCTTTGCCATCTCTTCTGGTGCCACTCTGGTACCAAACTCCACTGATGCCGTCTCTGGCTACAGCCACACACCAGTGCTTTGTCTCCACTAAATTGTTGCTCTAGGAGCAAACCAACTGTTTTGATCTAAAGGGAGCAAAATTTACCTTCCTCACCAAGATAACTGTTGGAGAAATTAATGTTAGGGTTTAATAAGAGTTCATGTCGTGCGCGAGTTGTATTAGAGTAGAATTATCTCTTGCTAATGCCCATGCGCGCTGTTCCTATGTGAACAGTGCCCAGCCGAAAGTCCTTAATGAGTATTGTTTATCATTAATAGACAAGTAAGAATTACCAATCTATCTCCCTCTCTATTTCTCTATTTCCCATCAACTGCTTCTCTACCCTTGCGCATCCTATGCACGCTTCCCTCCTGCCACCACGGCGACGGGCCAAGGCCGAAGCCTCCTGTCCTCCACGATTACGCCTTGCACTCAGGGCACAGGCCGTGACAGATATAGTGATATGCACAAAAGTATCTCGATTGGCCACATGAGGAAAAGTCTATTTTACTGCCCTCAGCTATCACCAAAGTCTAGTTTTGACTATCACCTATGGAACAGGATATTTAAAACCCTAGACTTTCAAAAACCAGATCAATGTCAACCCTGATAGTGCTACTCATGGTAGTTTTGGCTGCGTAATCTGGGTTTGTGCCTGTTTTCTGCTGATGCTGATGTAGAATTGCTATCAATGATTGCTAAAATGAATTAGCAAAAGAAGTTTGATTCTCTTTCTCTCACACTCACTCCCTCTCACATGGCTCCAACAAGGCAGAATCACCTAAAAAACCATGGTGGTATACAATCAATAGGTTATTTGTACTTTTTGGGGAGGGGATTTTAAAAACCTGGTTTCATAGTTGAGACTTGACAGTGAAAACAGGACATTTGGAATAGTCAAGGGGGAAATATGCATTTTTTCCACCACATAAATATCAGTATATTCATAAAAAGAATTTGTATATTATATTTTTGAATTTTTACTATCATATTATTTCTGAAATTAATGGTCTAAGTTGTACCTTGGAAATTGTGGCAAGTAAAAAATCACTTAGGGAGTACTATTTACTAGTATTGTTAGAAGGTGATTGCTTACCTTCTTAAATTTCTTTACAGGATTCATCAATATTTGAGAATACTTCCCTGTCTACTTAATTCTCCCAACAAAATATGGACCCAGATGGAGTGGAACAGTGGATATTTGAATAGTGTCTATGGGTTGACACGTTTATTTTCTGACGTTCAGTTTCTGGAGATGGCTTATTATGTGGTGAAATTCTGTGAGGAAAATCTCAAGAGGAGCAAAGTAGAAGAGTCTGATGCTTGTGATATTTGCTCAGTAACCCTTTTACAATCAATCCTTGCCCTTCTCTTACGGGTAATCTCCACCTAAACCTCA
This sequence comes from Hsuehochloa calcarea, assembly GCA_036346395.1. Lineage (NCBI taxonomy): Eukaryota > Viridiplantae > Streptophyta > Magnoliopsida > Poales > Poaceae > Hsuehochloa > Hsuehochloa calcarea. Next base: position 2,812,631 of record CM070613.1, read on the forward strand.
AGTTGGCTCGAACCAAGATAGTAAATACACAACAGAGTTTAAGTTGCATATAACTACATGCTTATATTTTATTATTTCGACCTTTTTATTTTTAGCTCCTTCAATGTATACATGCGCTTTGGAATGCAGATGTTCCTAGTGGTTTGTCTGAAGAACTTGAAAGAGCTAAAAGTTTGAGCCCTGTGGAGCCTGCTCACATGCTTGATATCACTGATGAATTATATAACACTGACAACGAGGAATGTTTCCATGAGAATGAGACAAGAGCATTATTGGAGGGAATTTGACATAGTGTGTAAGTATGTTGCTTATAGCGGCTCAGTGTACTATTTTTATTTTCTACTTTCGTGTTGATTTAATTGATGCTGGAGTACTTGTGAATGAGTGCAATGTTGGAATCTATGTGTCCCTTTGATCTACTTCCACCCAAGCACAAAATCAATGTCTCATGTTATGTGGCTATTATATTGAAGCTCAATGTTGTTTGACTTATAGAAGTTGAACTTTAACACTAGTTGAATTTTGAGTAGGCCAGCAGATATAATTTGTTAGTGCCCATCTCTTCCTAAAAGAGATCAAGAGCATGCTTGGTTTGCAATTGAGAAGAAAATACCAAAACCCTCTCCCTCTTCTTCTCCCCGCCATTGTAGGGCGGCAGCCGCACCATGGCTCCTAAACCACGCTGTAAGGGTCTAGGGCCACGTCCGGAAACCTCTCACGATTACCCTCTCCGTTTCAACCCTTCCACTAATCACCCACCAGAATAATTTGTAGAGATGTTTTGAGTAATGTCCCCATAAGTATGTTCGCATGTTTATAGTTGAATTCATCATTTCCAAAGATGTGGTTATGCTGCCTGGCAAAGCTAGCTCAACTTAGAACAATACAAGTCAAATATTTGCGGAGAGATTTTTCGAAGATGTGTACTTTGGAGTGTTATGAACCTAATTCCTACAAGTCAACTATCGATTATGATAATAAAGTTATTTACTGCTTTTATACTTTGCCAACTAATGGCTTGTATCATCCTGCAGGTACAATGTCATAGGTCTATGTACATCCATTGAGGGGGCATTTTCTACGTTATTGGATACTCTATCTGTCAATGTTGCCTTCACGAATGGTTTAGGGTCTATGGAATTCAGACATTTGGGGAAACTTATCCGGCTTGTAATTATTCCTTTGGTGAAGAATTGCCCCCGTAAATTCTGAAAGGAGTGGGTGACCAGCTTCTTACAGCCGTTACTAAGCGACTGTGAGGATATGCTTCATTTTGCTTGGTTTAGTCTTCTGTACCACGGACGAGCTGAAAAACCATACCGTTCTGGTAACCTTGTTGGATTGGATGAAAAAAATAAGGGAATTGGAACAATAGCTACTCTTTGAGTTTACTCGTGAAGTGTCTGGTTTACTTGGGGTCTTAGCACTTGCAAAACAAAATATTGTGCTTCTACATGAGGATAAGAAGGTGACTACCTCTTTACAAGACCTGGAGTCCATGTCATCATCTTCTCTCTTTAGGTACAACTTTAGTCCATCTATGTTATGTTATGCTATTTTCTATAATTATCATAGATTATATACTAGATTTGAAGAAAAACATGTAAAAGGAACTAAATTTCTTGCAGGTTCCTTTTACTTCATGATCACTTTGGGAGTTTAAGGATGAGCCTATTTGGGTACTTCGTGGATGATGAAGCAACAATTGAGGCCATTCCATTTTGTCGGTCTCTTATTTGCCTTGTAGTTGCTACCAACGATGTGAAGCTTAGGCTTTTCATTGTAAATGATCTGCTTCCATGTCTAATCGAACGTCTAGACAATCAGCTTCAATGTGCAATCCAAAGCTTAATACACAAATTGAGTCCAGGTGCAAGTGATAGTGCCAGCAGGGACCTTGTTATTCTTTGTCGAGAATTGTACGGTTATTTATGAAAACAGGCATGTCATCAATACTGGTTCTTGAACTTGATTTTTATTTTAAGAGTGATAATAGTACATGTTTTACACACTTTACGCATAGTTCTCCCACCATCCACTAATCATCCTACAAGTGAGAGTGGTCGGGATTGGAAAAAATGTTAATGGAGGAAAATTTTAAACTTTTTTTGTAACCAGAAGTTGTACTTACCATAGTCCATACTCCATAGTCGCCCCTTATTTTAAAGGTGTGAAATTTATTTGCTAGCACACTCTGTTGAACACTGATTTTTAACTTTACGGCTTTATGCTACTCGTTCATTCGTATATTTGTGATATGATTTGGCCGGAGAAGGTAAAGACAGTCGCCATGCTAAAAAAAATTTTACAGTCTAGTTGGCAAAGCAAAAGGAAGATCTTCATGTAAAGGCATCTTCTGCTGCGAAGGAACTTCCCGAGGGAATTAAGTGGAATTGGGAGGTGCTCTTTCTATTTTCAAAATTTTGAGCATCTCAGATGTTCATTACTTGATTTGTTTTGGTACTCATTTCTTCATTACAACATTTTCTTTTATGTTACAACCAGTTCGAAGATGAATTTCGGAGATACATTCCCACTTATATGGACATGTTGCAAGAAGTGGATGCTATTGTTATGGATAACAGCGTGGAGGTAATTTGTTTGTTGAACCAGCTATTGCTCTCGAAATGTAGTTTAATTTGATAACCAAATAAGTATAGTATTTTGTTATGATAGTGAGGCTCAAAAACATTTTAGCAGGTAGGCGAAAGTTGCCTTTTTGATAATGGGTAACTTTTAGGTGGCTGGGTCCATAGTTTGACCCCCCAACCCACCCCACCCCACCCCACCAAGAGAGAGCGAGAGTAGTTGAATAATTGTTTTGGACATCTGGTGCAATGATATAGACTATGACAAACTTTGTGAGTCTAGGACAACAACAACCATAACAATGGGATAAATATAGAATAAATGAGATCCCTGCAACTGACTTTAGTAGGTCTATAAATGTAACACCCTGGCTATTCGGAAGGCAAAATATTACCTAAAGGATCTAACATGTAATCAACCAGCGAAAAAATTCAAACATAGCTCATCTGAGGACATAAAGAAGTCGAACTTTCATAAAGTAATGGCAGTAATAAAGGTTGAATCCAAACGATTAAACAAGGGAGTAATCAAGGACCACAAACAGTACTAAAGCAACCATGGCATCGGAAGAATTATCAACCACATCAAAATTATTTATTATAGTTCAACATTCTACGAATGAAAGATATAATCAAATCTTAATATTAAAACGGGAGGAAGGTGAAAAATGTGAATAGTATGTGTGACTAGTCCCGCCCAACGTCATCATCAATGATCACCTAAATAAATATAGAAAACAAGAATGAGTCGAAACTCAGCAAGTACAGTAAACAATTGAACATACAAGGTTATGGACAAGTCAATCTCAATACGATTTATGAACTTATCTCTGAACACTTATAAGTGTTAATGGAATGAATGGATGCATTAAAAAGAATGGACTGCTCAACAGCTTATACCGGTATAACGAGTGATACACCCGTCGGTGTTCACTTAAGCCCGCACTTAACAAAATCTGGGGATCCAAAATACCGTATGAAGAACGTTTCATACGGGTGTCCAAGATTGTCCACATTGGAGTGGTGGGACTTACATGCCCATACTGGAATTGATGGGTCTTATGATTTCCATTCCTGTGGTCAAAACGAAAATATGGCATGAATATAATGGATGACATGAAATGAACTTTTATCACATGAAAATGAAGAATAATACTCGACATATGAACATGACTAGCAAGTCTAGCATTACATCCACGTTCAATCATCAACATTCAATAGAATAAAACATAGTACTTGCCTTCCGCGCTGTGACGTGCTAGGAGGCAACGAAGGTGCCCCTCCACTCACCGCCTCACCGCCTACACAAATATATATTCTGAATAAGGATAACAAGGTATGACATAGCTACGGTGCCCTACCATAATCCCCTAACTTTCCGACACAATCAACGGTTCCAATTTGAGAATTAACCTATTCAGCCACCTGACGACCCTACTAGATAGCAGTACGAGAAAAATCATAATTAAAGATCTGTAACTCGGAATGACGTGAAACCAGTGCTCAATGAATCTTAGCGAAGCAGGCTACGAAACTCTAGTTGACAAGATTCACTAAATCTGTAAAAACAATCGGCTAACCAGCAGTTGAAAATGTATGACAGACATCTGTCCACACAATCGATCAGCAGCAAAGAACATGGCATATCTTTCACTCTACAGATCCAATGGAGGTGTTCTTTATCAATATAGAATGATTATTAAAAATTCTAGAATAACCTAAATGGGTGGAGGTCCTGAATCTTACATTAACCAGGTCAAATAAGGAACAAATAGACAGTTCTTCCTCGTCAGACAGACAGAACAGCGCAGAAAGAGTTATTCATATCTCCTAAACAGTAAGGCGGAATCTCGTGATATCGGTGGCTATGGAAAGCTAAGAACAGTAGCTACAAAACTCTAGGAGACTAAAACATTAGATTCGGCCTCTAAGGACCCGAAACTAACCACGCAACCTACTGGACAGAATAGATCTAATAATGACAGATTTCGATTCAACCCAAATTAATCGATTTCAAGTCTACCAGTTTGATAAACGACCAAGAACGATGATTGTTACCCTTGATGATCCCAGGAAAGTGATTAACGGCACTTGGGGAAGACGACCTCTCTTCTCCTCACCCTCTCCTCCTCCTCTACTTGCTTCTTCTCTTGGCCGACGCCACCAATGGCTTCCTCTCCTTCTTCCTCCCAAATGGCAGCAGCAAGGATCTTCACCGGGGTGATGGGGGCGCTGCTAGGGGTGCTGGGATGCAGGGAGGAAGGCACAAGGAGGAGGGGTGGTGCAAGGGAGAGAGAGCTAGGGTCGGCTAGGTGGGGGAAGAGAGAGGGAGAGGGGGAAGGGGGTGACCGGTTGGGGTAGGGGGAAGTGGGGGGCGCATGGGCCTGGCCTGGTGCGCCTCCCCCCTCCTTGGCCCACTCTTGGCCGGCCATAGGCCGACCAGGGTTACCTTAGCCTGGGACGGAGGCCCAGGGTCCAAAAGTTCTCCGAAAACTTTGAATTTTTACAAAGTTCTCTCTCCCGAATAAAATCTTCCCTAAACAAAATTTGGAATATTACAGAAACACTTTCGGGATATTACATTCTACCCCCCTTAACAGAATTCGACCCCGAATTCTCAACGACGAAAAGAACACAAGAATGAATTGCCATCGAACATGGAATCAGCAAATTTATCACCTACCCGAAGCAAACAGGTCTGGATACTGCTCGCGTGTGAGAACCCGGGGCATTTCACTTGTAATACTTAACCATCCAAATGGACCTATCATTCCTCAAAAATCAGGTGTTTAAAATTCAAATTCTAACTGGTTTGTCCTCGGGTTCGAACCAGACTCGGGCTCGAGCCACTGGACTCGGTCCAGTCAACTAACCGCACCGGCGCGACACAGTCGGGCGCGGGAGTTGTGAACCGTTGGATCAGCATCGAACGGTCCATGATCAAGCGCGCGATTGAAACGTTGTGATCAAGCCGTTACTTTTGTTGTCCGATTAAATCCAACGGTCGTCGTTCGTCGTCTTCCTCCGCTCGCGCGAGTTCGGCCGAAGTCAACAGTGATGGCGTGTACTGTACGCTTCGGCAGAGCCCGGTCGCGTCTCCCTTTTGGCCAACGGCTCTGCGCATTATTGCTCCGTCCCCGCCGCCCCACGCTGCCGTCTCCGTGGTTACACGCCCGTCGCCTCGGCCGACCCCATCACCGCGCAAAGCCATTTTCTTGCCGTTGCTCCTCTCTTGCTCCTCCGCCTATAAGACTCTACCCGAGGCTTCCTTAGCATCCTTTGAACACCCTTGAGCTTCAGTACCACTGCTAGTGCACCGAGTGAGCTCCTTCGTGAATTTTCTCTCGACCGCCATTGTTGGAGCTCCAACCTCTTCGGTGAAAGTGGTGTTCCGGGCATTCTCTTTCAAAGCCTTTGCTTCCTCCGTTGCTTGGCATCTCGTGGAGTATTAACCCTCTGTCAATTTGGCTTTTGACAGAAAGGAGCAGCTCAATTTCGGATTGCCCCCGTTTCGGCCGAAATCGCTACTTTTTCTTCACCCGAGCCGATTCGACCCTCCTCTGCGCCTTCTCTGGACTCAGGTAACCTCTCTTTAGTCCTTAGTTGTTTGGCACTCGCTCCCGTGGACCGCAGCTGAGCCGTTTGCATTTTTCGTTTTCGTCACTTTTCGGTCACCTCGGTTCTCTCCGGCTTGCCGGCATTCTGGACCACCTCATTCTGGCCGGGTACCATTGTGTGCGCAAGAGTATTAAGGACTCATTTTAGGCGTTTGCTCGCACCGCCGCGGCCAGAGCCGCCGGCGGCGAGCCGTTCTCCTCCGACATTTTTGCCGGACGAGAACAGGACGATGGTTTGAACATGCGTCATTTTGGACCGTCGATCCTAAGATCTGCAGCTCGGGATCGCGCCGGAGATTTGAGTCCGTCGCGCGCGCCTTGGTCTGTGATCCGTTGGATCCAAGATCAACGGTGCAGATCGAAGTGAACGTTCGGACCGCCGAACTTCCCGTAGCATCTCGTTCGTTAGTTTTTCATCTAACGGCTGGTGAGTAGGGTGGCGCGTCATTCTGTTGCCGCGCGTGGGAGTCGTTGGATCCAAGATCGACGGTTCGCGTGCGCGTGAACGTTCGGACCACCGAACGCTACGTTTGAGGTTTCGCGCGCGCGCGTCAGCGCCGGAGCTTGGGCCGTCGGATCCGAGATCGACGCTCCTCGTTCGGCCACGTCATTTCTAAATTCTGAATTTCCCGAAAGGATTTATTTATCAACTGAAAAATGTGATAACTTGTAAAATGCATAACTAATTCATTTTAAATCCTTTTCGGTTGATTTAAATTTTGTTGGTTATGTTTTTAACTCATCTTTAAGTTAAAAATGTTTCCAACCTCAGTATAGCTCCAGAAAATTTTGCTAATGAATAGTAGCATTTTTGATTTATAAAAGCTGAGCAAAATTGTTTTGGTCATATCTTTGGCATTAAGAATCCAAATCAATTGGTTCTTGTTGCTAAATTCATTATAAATCAAGACCTTGCTACTGTAAAAATTTCAGAATTTTTGGAGGGAGTTTACTGTTGGGTCTTTGTATGTTATTCGTTCTTATCGGTTGCTTTTTGCTTTCTCGTTAGGACCCGAAGAGCACATTGATAATCTTGTTGATCCACAGCAGCACCCTGACCCACAGCAAGCAGGCAAGATATTTGATCATAAATGTCCCATTACTTTCAAAGTCTAATATCTTGTTTACAAACTATATGTATGCATTGCTTTTGTGTCCAATTAATTTTGCCCTGTTTAGAGGTAGCTATTCCTAATGCATTGTTGCCATTAAAATGTTATCCCCTGCCACAACCATAAGTTATTAATATCGCTGGTGAATTAGAGCCCGGTGATTCAATTATGCTCTTTTACCGTCTTTGCGATGTCATGCTTAGAAATGCTTAGCTACCGGTAGAATTGGGCGGTTATCGACTTAGTCGATAACCTTGATCACACAAATCATTTTGTTTATTTTTGGTTCAGCACCTTATGCTTTTGTTTTGTAAAAACCGAAAATGAAACAAAATGATTTGACTTGGGCATAATGGCATGTTGGTGTGATTGTTGGGTGTGACAAGGAAAGGTGCCCAGGTCCCTAAGGACCGATTTGTTACTTGTGTCACTAAGCCAAGCGCTTATGCGTGCGAACCACGCGAGAGGGATATGAGACCTCTCTTGACTTAGTACTTTAGCGTGGATTATCTCCGAGTCGCAGGAGGGGGTTGTGTGTGTTGTGTGAAACATGATATGTGTTCTCGGTGTTCTTGTGTTGGGTGTGCGGTGGTGGAGATTCGGGTAGGTTCTCCACCTCGAGGAGCATTGTAGTTGTCAAGGCTTTACTGCGACGGGTAGTTGACCGAGGCTTTACAATGACTCCGACACAACGTATGGGTTTCTATCCATACGGGCGGCTCGTGAATAATTCACAATATTGGAAATGTCTCGTAGGACTTAGCCGTGCCGGCATACCTAAGGAAGTGTGCTTAATCTAGTGGCAAAAAGGCGGTCTGGCGTGTGGGTACATTGGTACACCCCTGCAGGGATAAAACTATTCGAATAGCCTCGTCCTAGGTTATGGACATGCTTGGTAAGGTCGTGCAAGAACTAGACTACAACCTTTTTAAATTAAAAATTTGACATGGTTGGCATGAATGGGTAATTCATGCTATTGTTGTGGTGACTAATGGTTTAGTCACTTCCAGGACTGTTTTACTGTTGTTGCTACTTGATTACTACTGTTTTTATCAAATAAAATCAGATTGCAAAAATTGCCTTTGATCTATTACATTATTGCAAATAAAACTTGCTTTATGCTTAAAAATATGAGTCCTAACCTGCTCCACTTAAATAAGCTTGCATGTAGTTATTGTATAGATCTGTTACCATTCTTATATATCTTGCGAGTACATTCAAAGTACTCACCCATTTTTTTTGAAATTTGCTTTTGTTTGCAGAGGAAGAAGGTGAGCCCAAGGCCCTCACTTTTGTGAGTTGTCTTTGTGGATTCGACGACTAGCTGGCGGTCGGTCGGTTGCCTTGTGGGTTAAAGGCACACTGATTGGCTCTTTTGTTTTATAGCCATCTTATGGCACTTTTGCTTCCTCTGTTAATTTTCTTTATGTATTTGTCATTTGGCGGTCGGCCTCTCTTTGTAATGACTATCCTTTATTTATGATATCTTACGGATTGTTGTTTATGTTTGGTTCTATGTGAATGAATGGAATTGATGCATGAACTTTGTAAAGAGGTGTGTATATCTTGCACTCTGGAAGTATACATGTCTCGAGTCTCGGATTATCTGATTTGTGATGCTAGGGCCAAGTGGATGGTTAAGCATTACAAGCCGGATAAACCGGGGTCTCACACCTGTCCTCTGCACGGTTGCGCTCAATCTCAAGAAGGACCTCGGCCATGGTCGGAGGAGGAGGAAGATCCTCGTCCGGACCAGCTGACTGGCCTTGGCCGCTGTGAGTGCGTCCAGCCATCCTGTTACAAGAAACTTTGGTTAAAACTAGACTCAAAATCGGAGCCGAAAGAAAGCGAAAAGCTAACGACTAGGAGAATGGAATATCACTCTAATCGAAAGCCAAAAGCAGTATGTGTATAAACTTAAACAGGCTTATAAAAAGACTCCAAAAACAGCAAGGAATCATAAAACCAAAGCTCAACTTCCCAATACAACTTACCCGTATAGTACGAACGAGTAATTGCTTGAGAAGAGGCAAATCAGAAGATTAAGGTAAGATCTAATACTATTAAAGAGTAAGGTTCAATCAACGAAAATAGTGTTAGATACTTAGCTAACTAGTATCACATCTTACCCCCTCTTTAACCCCACCAATTTTAGTTGAATCACCCTCTCACTTTCCACCCCATTAGAAACCAGCGAGCTTGCTGTCCGGAAATTGAAGTTGTTGTAGTGATTTTGCATCCAAGCTTCCAGCCGAAGTCTTCCATCCTAGAAACTTCAAAATCTGGCACACTTCAATTTGCCAAGCTCAGTGGTTCTATCAGAAACCATTGAGCTCTTGTCTGAAATTGAGGTGTCTTTGTCGGTTCCGCATCAAGCCTCTAGCCGAATCTTGATCCGAAAACTTCAAAATCCTAAGCACTTCAATTTGCCAAACTCAGTGGTTCCCAAAACCAAATTGACAACTGTTTTCGAAATGGAGATGAGAGGAAAACAACTTTTAAAACTCAAATCAGGGTGAGATGAGATGAAGAAAGCTAAGATAGGTAAGGAATAAAATCTGAGAACTTACTTAAGCTTTCAAAATCATTTGATACTTTGAAAATAAAGTTTTCCAAAATACCCTAAAGACGACCAAGCTTGGGTTACTACGGTCGATGGGCTCGATGCGAACTTGTGAGACCCCGGTTTATCCGACTTGTAATGCTTAACCATCCATTCGGTCCTAGCATCACAAAGCAGATAATCCGAGACTCGAGACATGTATACTTCCCAGAAATACAGTATACACACCTCTTTACAAAGTTCATGCATCAATTCCATTCATTCACATAGAACCGAAACATAAACAACAATCCAAAATATAACATAAATAGAAGATAGCAATTACAAAAGAGAGGCCGACCGGCCAAATACATACGTAGACAAAAGCAAATAGACAGCGGAAGCAAAAGTGCCATAAGATGGCTATAAGCAAAAGAGCCGACCAGTTTGCCCTTAACCCACAAGGCAACCGACCGGACCGCCAAGCTAGTCGTCGAATCCACCGCACATTTCACAAAAGTGAAGCCCTTGGGGCTCACCTTCCTCTGCAAACAAAAGCAGCCGGCAAAAGTCGGTGAGTACTTTGAATGTACTCGCAAGACTTACATGTGGAATAACAAACCTGTACATATACTACATGCAAGCTCATTGAAGTGGAGGCTGGATGGTTCATTTTAGCATAAAGCAAGTTTCCATTTGCAATAATGTAATAGATTGAAAGCAATTTAACAAATCTGTTTTTAGTGTTCAAATAATGGCAACGACAACAATATAACAGTAGATAGATGACAACAACAAACCTGGAAGTGACTAGCCCGTCAGTCACCACGACCATAGCATGAACTACCCGTTCATACCACCCACGACCAGTTTTAAGTTTTAAAAGGTTGTAGTCTAGTTCTTGCACGACCTTACCAAGCATGTCCATAACCTAGGACGAGGCTATTCGAATAGTTTTATCCCTGCAGGGGTGTACCAATGTACCCACACGCCAGACCGCCATTTTGCCAAGCTATTAAGCACACTTCCTTAGGTAAGCCGGCACGGTTAAGTCCTACGAGACGTTTCCAATATTGTGAATTACTCTCAAGCCGCCCGTATGGATAGAAACCCATACGTTGTGTCGGAGTCATCGTAAAGCCTCGATCAACTACCCTTCCCGGGTAAAGCCTTGGACAACTACGACGCTCCTCGAGGTGGAGAGCCTACCCGGAATCTCCACCACCGCACACCCAACACAAGAACACGACCACATATCATGTTTCACACAACCCCCTCCTGCGACTCGGAGATAACCCACGCCAAAGTACTAAGTCAAGAGAGGTCCCATATCCCTCTCGCGTGGTTAGCACGCATAAGCGCCTGGCTTAGTGACACAAGTAACTCGGTCCTTAATGACCTAGGCACCATTCCATTCACACCAACAGATCACACCAACATACCATTGTGCCCAAGTCGAAAACAGTTTTATTTTCAGTTTTTGACTTTACAAAATAACAAAGCATAGAGTGCTGGACATAATGGAGTAGTAGTAAGATGTGTGTGATCAACATCATCGACTAAGTCGATGATCGCTTAATACTACTACGACATCTAAGCATTTCTAAGCAATTTCAAATCGAAAGCTACTAAGTGACCAGAGTCCATCCATCGAACTCCGACCACAGCCAATAACCTAAGCTCATGGTAGTAGAGGATAACCAAGTCCTACAGATTATGCAACTATAGGATACTAACCATAATTTAACAACAAAATAGCAATGCATACATACGAGTTGAAATCAATATAGTAGACTTGAAAAATAATAGGATGAACATGATCAAGCCGCTTGCACTTTGTCACAGTCAAGATGTAGCTGGGGATCACTTATGTTGTCAATGTGCTCTTCGGATCCTAACGAGAAAGCGAAAAGCAACCAATAAAAATGAATAAAATGCAAAGACTCAACAGCAAACTTTTCTACAAAATTTCTGAAAATCTTACCGAAGCAAGGTACTGATTCATACAGAATGTAGCAACAAGAATCGATTGATTTGGATTCTTAATGCTAAAGATACGACCAAGAGAAGGTCTTACGACCAGGTAGTGGTCGTAGCAGGACCTACGACCAAACCATAGTCGTGGAAGGATTTACGACCAAATAGTGGTCGTAGAAGGACGTACGACTGGGTACTAGTCGTAGACAGACTTACGACTTGGTACACGTCGTGGAAGTACTCATGACCTGTAACATCCCAAAATTGGTTTGTGTTTCAAATGTAATAAAAATGAGGAGAAATTAAAACATTTTCTCTCATCTTGATTTTTGTAATCAGTTCCATAATTTTTGTAAAGGAATTATGTGAAATCAAAAATCAAATTGCCATTTGGACACCAACACAAATCTCCTTCACGAAAATCTTATGCCCAACCCCTGAAAATAATTTTCTTGGGTCTAGGGTTGATGTTTAACACCTCAGAATTATTTCATAATTTTTAGAAATTATTTGATAATTTTTGGGGCCAGTCAAACCTTGGTCAAACCCTAATTCTCACCTTCTGAAATTTCTGGAGAAAAATGCAGTGCATAAAAGTCTCTGAAAATTTTATGAGAGGTTCCTTCTTCTGTCAGCAAGCTCCAGTTAAAATTTCATGATTTTTGGAGCTTGTTTGCTATCTCAATTAATTATCCTAAGTTAGCTCAGCAAATAACTCAAAATCAGCTTTTACTATTCCTTGGACTCAAGTCACACTCGGGTTCAAGCCATTCGGTTCGATCGGATCAACTAAGCGCACCGACTCGGCCGCGCCGAGGCGCGTTCAATTTCGGCCGTTAGATCTCGATCGTGCGGTTGCGCTCGAGGTGACGTTCGGACCGCCGATCCTCCCCTCTGCTCTGAACCGTTCATCTGAAGATCAGCGGCTCTGAAAAGAGGGAACGTTCGGACCATCCGAGCGCCTCGCGCAGCGTGGACCATTCGATTCTAAATCAACGGCCCGAGATCTAGCGCGCGATCGAATCGTTTTAATCAACCCGTTCTATTTCAGCCGTCCGATTAAATCCAACGGCTGGCGGCTATCGTCTACCTCTGTCGCTCGCGGCGCGTGGTCAATGAGTGGGTGAAAATTTCAGGCGTGGCGTCGGGTCACTTCTCCTTTCGACCAGCGGCTCTTAGCATTAATGCTTCCGTCCCACCGCCTCCGAAGTCGTCGTCCTCCTCGAGTTCACGTGCTCCCATCGCCCTCGATCGACCTCAACCACGAGTTCGCCATTTTTCTTCCCGTTGCTTCTTCCTTGCTCCTTCGGCTATAAAACTCCTCCAGTGGCTTCCTTAGCATCCTTTGAACACTCTTGAGCTCCAGAACCACTGTTAGTGCATTACTCGAGCTCCATTTCAAAAATTGCTCTCGGCCGCCATTGTTGGAGCTTCGGGTCCTTCGGTGAAAGTGGTGTTCCGGGCATTCTCTTTCAAAACCCTTGCTTCCCCAGCTTCTTAGCATCTCTCTGAGTATTAACCCTCTGTCGATTTTGCTTTTGCCAGAAGAGAGCAGATCAATTTCGGATTTCCCCCAATTCGGCCGAAACTGCTATTTTTCTTCGCCCGAGCCAGCTCGTTTCTCCTCAGTGCCTTCTTTGGGCTCAGGTACCCCCCGCTTATTAGTCCCTAGTTGTTTGGCACTCGCTCCCTTGGACCGCAGCTGAGCTTTTGCGTTTTTCGTTTTCGATCATTTTGAGTCTTCTTGGTCATCTCGAAACTGCTGGCGTTCTAAACACTGCCATGACCAAAATTGTTGGTACCTTTGGGTGCGCAAGGTTGTTAGGAACTCATTTTAGGCTTTTGCTCGCACCGCCGCGGCCAGAGTCGCCGACGGCGAGCCAATCTTCCCCGTCAAATTTTGTCGGACGAGATCTGATTGAAGTTTGAACTTGGGTCGTTGCGGACCGTCGATCTTAAGATCTACTACCACGTTAGCGTGGAAATTTTGAGTTTGCCGCGTCGTCTGCGTATGTGGACCGTCGATCCTAGGATCTACGCCCAAGATGCGCTTAAATTTGAATCAATCATGCCCTAATCAGTGGACCGTTGGATCCAAGATCAACGGTCCCGATTCGAATGAACGTTCGGACCGCCGAACTTGCCGTAGCATCTCGTCCGTTAGTTTTCCATCTAACGGCTGGTGAGTAGGGTGGCGCGTTCATTCTGTTGCCGCGCGTGGGGATCGTCGGATCCAAGATCGACGGCTCGCGTGCGCGTGAACGTTCGGACCACCGAACGCTCGGGGCCACGTGAACCGTTGGATCGAGATCCAACGGTTGGCGCTAAGGCTTGCGGCGTTAAGCGGCTGGGCGCGGACCGTCGAATCGCGATCAACGCTCCTCGTTCGGCCACGTCATTTAAAAATTCTGATTTTCCCGAAAGGATTTAGTTATCAACTGAAAAATGTGATAACTTGTAAAATGCATAACTAATTCATTTCAAATCCTTTTCGGTTGATTCAAATTTTGTTGGTTATGTTTTTAACTCATCTTTAAGTTAAAAATGTTTCCAACCTCAGTATAGCTCCAGAAATTTTTGCTAATGAATAGTAGCATTTTTGATTTATAAAAGCTGACCAAAATTGTTTTGATCATATCTTTGGCATTAAGAATCCAAATCAATTGGTTCTTGTTGCTAAATTCATTATAAATCAAGATCTTGCTACTGTAAAATTTTCCGGATTTTTGGAGAGAGTTTACTGTTGGGTCTTTGTATTTTATTCGTTCTTATCGGTTGCTTTTGCTTTCTCGTTAGGATCCGAAGAGCACATTCATCATATTGTTGATCCTCAGCAACACCTTGACCCACAGCAAGCAGGCAAGATGTTTGATCATAAATGTCCCATTATTTTCCAAGTCTAATATCTTGTTTACAAATTGTATGTATGCATTGCTTTTGTGTCCAATTATTTTTGCCCTGTTTAGAGGTAGCTATTCCTAATGCATTGTTGCCATTAAAATGTTATCCTGCCACAACCATAAGTTATTATCATCATTGGTGAATTAGAGCCGGTGATTTAATTATGCTCTTTTCTTGTCTTTGCGATGTCATGCTTAGAAATGCTTAGCTACCAGGTAGAATTGGCGGTTATCGACTTAGTCGATGACCTTGATCACACAAATCATTTTGTTTATTTTGGTTCACACATTATGCTTTTTGTAAAACCGAAAATGAAACAAAATGATTTGACTTGGGCACAATGGCATGTTGGTGTGATTGTTGGGTGTGACAAGGAAAGGTGCCTGTGTCCCTAAGGACCGAAAATGTTGCTTGCGCCATCGATCCAAGTACTTTTGCGTACTAACCACATGAGGGTTATATGGGACCCCTCTTGACCTAGTACTTTGGCGTGGGTTATCTCCGAGTCGCGAGGAGGGGTTGTGTGTGTTGTGTGAAACATGATATGTGTTCCGGTGTTCTTGTGTTGGGTGTGCGGTGGTGGAGATTCCGGTAGGCTCTCCACCTCGAGGGCGTCGTAGTTGTCAAGGCTTTACAGGAAGGGTAGTTGGCCGAGGCTTTACGATGACTCACACAGCGTATGGGTTTCTATCCATACAGTGGCTCGTGAATAATTCACAATATTGGAAACGTCTCGTAGGACTTAGCCGTGCTTAAGCATACCTAAGGAAGTGTGCTTAACACGGTGGCAAAAAGGCGGTCTGGCATGTGGGTAAGTTGGTACACCCTGCAGGGATAAAACTATTCGAATAGCCTCGTCCTAGGTTATAGACACGCTTGGTGATTTCACGCAAGATCTAGACTTCAACAACTGTTTTTGTTTTAAAAATTAAAACTTGACATGGTTGGCATGAATGGGTAATTCATGCTATTGTTGTGGTGACTAATGGTTTAGTCACTTCGGAGATGCTTTCTTGTTGTTGATACTTGATTACTACTGTTTTTATCAAATAAAATCAGATTTGTTAAATTGCTTTCTATCTATTACATTATTGCAAATAAAACTTGCTTTATGCTTAAAAATTTGAGTTCTATCCTGCTCCACTTAAATAAGCTTGCATATAGTTATTATATAGATCTGTTATCATTCCTATATATCTTGCGAGTACATTCAAAGTACTCACCCAACTTTTTTTGAAATTGCTTTTGTTCTGCAGAGGAAGAAGGTGAGCCCCAAGGGCCTCACTTTTGTGAGTTGTCTTTGTGGATTCGACGACTAGCTTTGCGGTCCGGTCGGTTGCCTTGTGGGTTAAAGGCACACCGATTGGCTCTTTGTTGTAGCCATCTTATGGCACTTTTTGCTTCATTGTTTAATTATTGTTGTCTCTTTTATTGTTGGCCAATTGGCCTCTCTTTTGTAATAACTATCCTTTATTAATGTTAGTCCTGTTCTGTTTTGCTTCGGCTCTATGTGAATGAATGGAATTGATGCATGAACTTTGTAAGGAGGTGTGTATACTGCATTTCTGGGAAGTATACATGTCTCGAGTCTCGGATTACTGTTTTGTGATGCTAGGGCCAAGCGGTTGGTTAAGCATTACAAGCCGGATAAACCGGGGTCTCACATGACCCGGACATAGTCGTAGTGAGACTAACGACTACGGGGGTGATTGTAGGAGAACTTACAATCACTCGGTAGGCCTTTCCCTTACAAATATAAGGTGCAGGGGACTACGGACGTGATATTTACCCATCAATAAAGCGCATGCAGTCGAATCGGCCAAACTCGATGTTGGTGAATTTCGACCACGCGGCGCCAACCAAGGCGGGGTTGAGTGGGTATGGCTCGGGAGGACTCGAACGAGCGTACCAAAAGAAAAACTCAAACACGCTGAGCTCCTACGAGGGCAATGCGGACTTACTTGGCCGAAGAGCGACCGAGAGACCCGCGGAGTGCTCGTGACAGTATCCGAAGCGGTGGTAAGGTTCTCGCTAGGCCACAGACACAGGCACAGAGAGAACCAAACCGTGTGAGTTAAGCTCCAAGAGTAAAGGGGAAGTAGAGGCGAAGACTTGAAGAAAACCCCATTGCCGCACCGCCCCACCAAGCTCCACACTCAACAATGTCGTTCAAGAGAGTGCGAGGGACTGCGGCTCAAGTAAGAGGGTGAGTGCTAGGCGGAGTTGCGAAAGTGCTAAAGGAAGCTAAGTGTGAGGCACAAAGGAGTTTAAATAGGGCAATGGCGAGAGCAGCGGCGGATTTTTCGGTCGGGTCAACAACGCCATGAGAGCACTTGAGGCGATAGGAGCGGTTGGGTCATGGCCTCTTGAGGTAGGAGTCGACAGGCATTTAATGCGCGCAGAGCTAGCCGTTTAAAGGTGGACATAGAGTGGGCGCACGCCATCCGCTTTTCTCCTCTGCGCGCCATGGCGAGGGCTCACCTGCGCGAACAGAGGAAGGAGGCGACTCGTTGGTCGTCGGATTGAAATCGAACGGCTAGGCTAGATCGAGCGGATTGAAGCGATCACGGCTCGGTGATCGAAGATCCGTCGATGCCGATCCAACGGTGAGTTAGGCCGGGTGGTTATAGCGGCTCCATCGTTCGGTGGTCGAAGGCCGTTCGATCTTGATTCAACGGCTCCACGACCCAGCGCCCGAAACGGCCGGGTTGGTACAGCTAGTGGGCTGAACCGAGTCAAGTGGCTCAAGCCCGAGTCCAACTCGCACCCAAGGAACAGTGAAAACCAGTTATGGTTTGAATTTGAATAACTGATTTTTGAGGGATTATCTAAGGTAGCAAGCAAGCCCCAAACTTTACGAAATTTTAACTGGAGATTGCTGACAGCAGGAGGAACCTCCCGTAAAATTTTCAGAGGTTTTTTTTATACACTGAATTTTCCTCCAGAAATTCCAGAAGAGGAGAAATAGGGTTTGACCGAATTTGACCTGCCTCCCTAGAACTCAGGAGAAATATCTCCAAGGGTTTGGTATGAGATCTACGCCAAGGAGGCTTTTGATTGGAGTCGAATGAGGATTTGAATTTGATTTTGCCATAATCCTTTAATCAAGAATTACAGAAATGATCAATGACTTCAAGACGCAAGAAAAGTTTTAATTTCTCCTGATTTCCTTGCATTTGAACACAAATCCATTTTTGGGATGTTACAATGACTCCTATCATCAAGTGCATACAGGGAGAAGAGGAGCCTGAGGATGCAGTTTTCAACATGTCTTGACGATCATGATTTTCCTCTCGACCTTGACTTGTCGTCTACGGAGTTCAGCATGTCATCATCCAACTGTGGGGCACTCTGCCGAGCCTCAGCTACCGCCTCCTAGAACATCTCTTCTATGATTCGGGGGAGGGAGTCGTTCTGGAAGAAGTAGGGGCATGGATGCGTTCAAGAGTGAGGGGGTGGCAGGGTGAATGATCTAGACCTGCCATTATGAGTTAATGGAGTGTTTTGGTGATTAATGACAAACCTAGTTGTGAGACTAACATTTCTATTGTTATATCTAGTGTGTAGTCTCATTTGGATATAAAGGTGAAATTTATATATCTTTGTATGATTGCTAGTTTTCTATTGTCATATCTTGTTGGCGCACTTAGTCAAGCCTAGTTGATTTACGTTTTAATTGTGCAAAACTAAATTGTTATTAGCTTCCGTATTATAAATTGGTTTTAGCTAAAGAGATTTTTAAAATCACCTATTCACCCCCTCTAGTCGGTCTCCTTGATCTTACACAGGGTGAGACCTTGTCTCTGTCAGGTTGGGTTCACATATTGGTGCGTCTCAATGAGGAATTTGGAAGAAGTAGGAGAGACTAATTGTGCGCACAGGAGAAAGGACATCGTCGAGGGTAAACTCTTTCTTTTATTAATTAAGATAAGTAAACCGAGAAGTTTATAAACATCTAAAATTATAACGATCTCTGAAGCGCCGATCGTTTGTGCGGCGAGTACGGTATCCGACACGTGTCGGTACGGTGCGACCTAATCTGAAGTATAGGAAATAAATTGCCTTTTAAAAAAAGAAATATTTCGGCTGGATACGATCCGGCCCAAAAAGGAAGCGCAGCCCAACAAAATAACCACTGTTCCGGGCCCAACTGCACGGCCCATCACTGAGAGAGCCCTACCCCTTGTCCTGACCTACCCTACACTGCGCCTCCCTCCCAGTCCCGTGCCGTGCGCCTCCAGTCGAGAGCTTGCCGTCACCGTGCGCCTCCAGTCGAGAGCTCCTCCGTGCGCTCCCGGCGACCAGCGGCCTTCGGCGCTCCCTCCTCCGCGCACCCTTCTCCGCGCGCCCTCCTCTGCATCCATCGGCCGGCGGCTTACATCCTCTGCGCCCCTCCTCTGCATCCATCGGCCGGCGGTGCTCCCTCCTCTCCACTGTCCAGCATCGAGCGGCCGGCGCCTACATCTTCCCCAACGCAAGCAGGCAGGTGCGTTTCCTTCTCTGTTCCAGGCGCTTACATCTCCCTCTCCTGCTGCATTTGGGGATTTTGCTTGTGAAAAGCAGCAGCTAGAGATGAACTGGGAATTGACTTGTTCAGGAGACGGAGATTGCTTTGGGGATTTTTTAATTTTTTATTGCAAATCCTAAGGGAATTGCCTGTAGATGAACTTGCTACTGGGAAGTGGGAAGTGGGAAGTGGATGTAGATGAACTGGGAATTGACAGAGTCAGAGCTCCATTAGTGGATCACTGGATCTTATGATTAGTTGATTACGGTCTTACAGATGAAGTGATGAACTAGGAATTGACTATCATCAGTTCATCACCAATTCACCACTCACCAGTAGCTGCACCAGTTAGCACTGAGGTGTACATGACATTGGCATAAACGGATAAACCTGTTTGGTTATTTGGTTCTTTACTTTCTGAAGGTTCAGGCCCAAACTGACACAACTGAGAGTCTGAGCCCTATCCTTGTGCTTGTTTAGGAGCATAGAACAGTCAACACAATGACATTTGTAATTGCATGCAATAAATCTGACACTGGGCATAGAGGATAGAGCAGTAGCCAGTAGGGCAGTGCTCTGACTCTCTGAGCCTTTGACTAATGTAGTAATGTGTGTTCTACTCATTTTATTTAGGTCTTTTTTGTGCAAAATGGCAAGTGGAAGCCGTATTTTATATTTTTACTATATATATATATATATATATATATATATATATATATATATATATATATATATATATATCGGTATCGCCGTGTCGTGTTTTTTTTGGAGAATTAGGGTATCACCATTACGGTATCGCGTATTGGTGCATCATAGATAACGATTCTCATCCAAGTAATAGGGAAGAATTGCCAATCTTTGTATTTACTTTGTTTGGCACTATAGTTTTAGCATTTCTTGTTGTGTAATTAGTGTGAAATCAGAGATTTTTTTTTAAAAAAAATCAATACTTCATGAAGAATAATAAAAAATATCTACCCTTGAAATTATTCAAATACTCTGCATTGTTTTTTTTGAACAATGGGTGCTTTTAATTCTTGTGCAACAATTCCCAGCCGTTATACATATATAATGATTGCAAAAATTTATCTCTTTATTTTGAATTGATCAGGATCGAATATTACTAGCACATCAGTCATTTTTGTCTTTTCAAATTACAATTTGCTTTAATCATTTGAGATGGAGCAGTTGAGCTCATTTTGTTCAAATGTTGAATCTTTAATCACGTGTTGTCACATCAGTCTTATAACAACACCTGTGTGATACCATTGTTTATAGTCCTTGCAGGAAGGGTATGGATCCTTCAGGTTTGGCTCGCGCTGGTAGCGGTCGCCGCCCAATTTTGAGTAAGGTGAGAGATGTTTTAGCAATACATTTACTGTAATTTGATTTGTGTGGTATTGGTAGACCCCGGAGTTTTATTTGTTCCTCAGTGGCAACACTTCAACTAATTGGACCTTCATAGCGTGATCATCAAGTCGGATGTATCCTCACAACATTGAGAAGACTTTCCGCATGCACCAAGGCCACTTTGAGTTCCTCGTTATGTCCTTTGGACGCATCGACGACTTTTTAGGCTCTTATGAACGATGTTCTTAAGCCTTTTTTTGTTGTTTCGTCCTTGTGTTTTTTTGATGATATTTTGATTCTGATTTGTCATGGCTGAACACATTCAACAAAGTCATCTTGCGGTCTTTGCGATTGTTGTTAGAACATCACTTGTTTCTCAAACGCTCCAAATGCTCCTTTGGCACCGATTCAGTCGCATACTTGGGTCACATTATCTTTGGTCAGGGTGTGGCCAAGAATCCCGATAAAGTCTCGGTGGTGGCGGATTGGCCGGTCCCTGGTTCGGTGCGCGCTTTGCGGGGATTTCTTGGTCTTACTGGTTATTGTCGTAAATTCATTCAAGATTATGGTGCCATTGCTGCCCTTCTCACCAAATTGAGAAGAAAGAGGCGTTTATGCAGGTGACACAAGCTCATGCCTTTGTTGCTCTCAAAGTGGCTCTCACCTTTGCATCGGTATTACAATTACCCTACTTTAATGTACAATTAACTATGGATTGTGATGCGTTTGGAACAGGGTTTGGTGTCGTTCTTTGTCAGGGAGATAGACCTTTGGCGTTCTTTAGCCGTGCCATCGCGCCCCAACATGCGAAGCTCGCCACATATGAACGTGAGCTTATTGGGTTGGTCAAAGCTATTCGGCATTGGCGTCCATATTTGTGGGGCCAGTCTTTTCGCGTTAAATCGATCACTACGATGCGAAATTTCTCCTTGACCAACGACTACTATTCGCAACATCATCGGGTGAGTAAGCTTTTCGGCTATACCTTCACGGTGGAATCTGGCCAAGATCGTCAAAATGATCGATCGATGCTCTTTGTCGTCGGACGGAAGAACCGCGGCATTACATGCGATGTTGCTCCCGTTTTGATATTTTTGATCGCCTTCGTCAAGACCTTAACTCTGCTACGCGACTTGGTCGATTGCGTCTTTGCGCTTTTAGTAGGTGGTACTCGTTGGGCTAGGCGTTGTGGATGATCTACTTCTTTTCCACAGGCGTGTCTTTGTTCCTGCTTGATTCTAAAGTATGGGATACTCTTGTGGTTGATGCTCACAACTCGGGCCACGAAGGTTCTTAGAAGATGCTTCATTGCCTTGGTCCCGCTTTATGTGCCCGATATCGCAAATTGGTGCGTGAATTTGTTCGTCGTTGTGCGACTTGTCAACACAACAATTATGAGCATTTGCATCCTTCCGATCTTCTTCACCCTTTGTAGGAGCCGCACAAAGTTTGGGATGATATTTCGATGCACGACAAATCTGTCGTGCTTACCGTGGACCGCTTTTCGAAGTATGCTCATTTTTTAGCATTGGGTCATCCGTATACAACAAGTTCGGTTGCTCGTATATTCTTTGATAATATCGTACTGCTTCATGGCATTCCATTGTCAATTGTGAGTGATCGTGACCCTGTCTTTACAAGCTCTTTTTGGTTCGAACTCTTTCATCTTGCTGGGTCTAAATTGCACCTCAGTTTCGCCTTTCATCCGCAATATGATGGCCAAACGGAAGTCGTCAACCGCATCATTGGCATGTATCTCCGTTGTCTTCTGGGAATCGACCGAAGGAGTGGCTTCGTTGGCTTCCTTGGGCAAAATCTTGTTATAATGCCTCCTTCAAGCGACCCTCGGGCTACTCCCTTTAAAGTTGTTTTTGGGCGTGATCCTCCGGTTTTGGTCACGTATGAACCGGGTGTCTCTCGTCTTGTAGCGGTTGATCGTCAACTTGTGGACCGTGACAAGTTTCTTCTTGAAATTCGGGAATGCTTGCTTCAAGCTCAGACTTCTATGAAGGAACACTGATAAAACTCATCGTTTCATCGAGTTTTCTGTGGGTTAGTGGGTTTGGTTGAGACTTCATCGTGCAGCAACTTCACTCTTGTGTGTCACTATTGGTTGAGACTTCATCGAGTTTTCCAATTCTAAAGTGGTTCTCAAGTGTGTCACTATTGTTTTACCTTTACTAATGGGCATTGTCGGACTATTTGCTTTGATAATTTTATTATATTTATTAAGCATGTATACCTAATATGTAGCTTTGTGTATCAGCTACACATACAATAGTTTTCTTAGCCCTATTATGTTACTTGCTTTATCCTCCTAAATTGTCCCTAATTTCTTGACTTGTTCTCAGATTGATGGGGTGGCAAGCATAATTGTAACAGACAAAAATACAAGAACAATGGGTCAGCCTGATGATTGTTTGGCATACCATGAGGGTCATGTTCAGTTTAGTACTACTGGCATACCAGTGGAAGCTTATGTCACGGCTTTTAACTCATATAATGGAGAAGGTGCACATATTTTGTATGATCGTCTCAGTCTTGTCAGTAGTCCCTATATAGTGAGACCTTTAGCATATGGTAGAGGGCTTGGGAGATATAGCGGGTACACTTTTTGGCGATCCCCACCATTGGTGTTGTACACTCTCTCAGTATGTTGATAGGAGAAGCATTCGAACTATTGATAAGAAGCGATTTACTGAGGAGTTCATTGAAGTACTTGGGTACGCTATTCATGTTTCGGCTCATCTATGACTGAATCTCTATTTCTTTAGGTTTGTTGATATGCATTTGCTATTGTTTTTTTTAAACTTTGGTTAGGAATGTAGTTCGAGGACTTCTGACACTTCACAACCGGGGCTTCTATTGCCCTAAGTTGGAAGGGAAGCACATATTCATCAGCAATAAAGAGAACCTCACCACCGCAAAAATATGGAACTTTCGATTTGCTGGTAAGAAGTTTGCACTGAATATGTGGTAAAGATAAATAGTTCGATAAATATATCAATTGGACTTACTGTATATTTTGCATTTTGATTACTATTTAACTTTTCTTATTATATTGGTTTGTAAAGAGACCGAGGAGAAAAAATATGGGGATTGGAGTGGCTTAGGAGCTTTACTTGAACAAACAGCGGAAAGAAGCCATGACACACATACCCTTGAGATTATGGATCTTTGCAACAAGATGAAAAACAAAAGTTTGATAGGGTATGTTATTCTATTCATTCTTCTTAGAAATTTTTTCATTTGGAAAAAAATTGTTTTGTATCATGCAAATACGACCACTCTAGCAAAATACCATTGAAATTTTTGGTTTAATAACATCAAACTTCACACCGTTAGTTTTTTAACACTGTCGGCCTCCATTAGTCCCTTTCCCCCTTTTCATTAGTAAGTAATAATGTTGATTGTTGTAAGAATCGTGTGTAGTCCCTTGGGACCCCGTTACTATTTATTTATAGTGCCGACGATTATAATCTGACTCTAACACAACTCTTAACTCACACACGACTTGGCTACTAACTCTCCAACACTCTCTTTTAAGATGGGCATGCGATAACAATCATGACCATCTTGTTACATATTGTAATACTATTGCTAGAATCAAACACTACCAAACCTACTATCGACTCCATAGACAATAACATCACAAAGACCAAAAGTTGCTCAGCACCAATACCACTAGAGACGTCCCCAAATCTATTTCAACCATCTACCAGCTGCCCTGGACTCAAACCTCCTCTGCCCACATGCCCCTAGCCACGCACAGCCTCCACCACCTCTGCCCATGCACCCCCAACCTCTCCAGCAATACCATCTCTGGCATCCATATCAACACCACTACACGACACCAATACCATCACCATAGCCTCCATTGGAGCTACCAACACCTCCTGCTTCGTCATCACCATCGTCAATGTAACACCCTGGCTATGCGGAAGCCAAGATGTAACTAAGACTTACAATCCAAAATTGAAATTACAATTATCTTAATGAAATCAACGACGTATGATAGCTAGACAACAATTAAAATATTTCTACTCGCAGTACTAACAAAGAAATTTAAGCAAGAGACTAAACTCAAAATCATAGTTTAAACATCACCAACAAGGTCATAAGCATCATGAATAAGATCCAACAAGTAATAGGCATCATCCAATAATTGAAACTATGAAAAGAACCAAATGAAGTACCAACAGGCCAATTATTGAATACTTGAGTCTCATTAAAATAAAGTATTAGGAATATTAATTGCTTAAGGAATCGTGCAGCATTGTGATGTGCAATCGTGAGCTAATTTTCTCCCCAATGAATGTCATTATCGACGATCACCTAAACAATAAAAAGAAGAGTGAGTTCAAGACTCAGCAAATACAATTGAATACCACAAGAAACATCGAATCAAAGACAGTTCATTCTCAATATATCGAATACACACGAAAATGCTATGCACTTGATGCAAATATGAATATGCAACCCACTTCTCTTCTGCATATACTGGTATAGCGGTGATACACCCGTCGGTGTTCACTCAGGCCCGTACAAAATGCGGGGATCTAAGGTCCGTATGAAGAATCTTTTATACAGGGATCTAGTTGCCCATATTGGAATGATGAGAATCTCAATACCTACCCCCGTGGGTGAAACACGAATGATTGAATGGATGGAATTGAAATGCACGCATGCTCTCAAAGTAACAACTTGTCATTACCAATGAATGGAATTATGTAAAGAACAAACATAAGCATAATTCATAAAAGTTGACCATGTCATAATCATATAACCAGATTGAACATCAACCATACAAGATGATCCAATTTGTACTTACCTTTCGTGTTGCAACACGTTGGATGGTAAAGAAGATGCAACTAATCCCAAGGTCTCTCCTCCTACAATAAGTAATTTACTCAAAACAAGGTTTGTCAAGAGGAAAACAACGCTAATTGGAACGCTCTAATCCGCACTCCCAAGAACCCCATACTACACAATTAATCTACTCCGGCAAAACAATGAAATAACAGCAACTCAAAACTGGACAACGATCTTCTAAAATACGTATCTCCCAATCTACTTATCATAAAAATTCACTCTTGTCTCTCTGGAAAGCTTATGAAATTTTCTACAAAAGCCTAGTTGGTGAGATTCTCTAATTTTGCATTTAACTAATGTTAACAGACAGAAAAAACAATGACAGAATTATCCGATATTCTGGACAGTGACCTTAAAATGGCTATAACTTTCACTAGGATGATCCAAAAATTGTGTTCCTAATCTGCCAGTTTCCACGACTGCTATAATTTGACAGGGTTTCTGGACAGCAATCATTGCGAAATTCATAACTAACAAACCACAACTCCAAATAGCGTGATCTCAGATCCTACAGAAACCTAACAAAATAACTCACAAATCTTCAGGAGATGATCTACCCAAATTTCGCAGTTATCAAATTCAAAACTACATCACCACGAACAGCAGTAAAAACCCGATCTACTGCCCTAAATCAATCGCATGGAAACAAATTATTCACAAACATCAAAGAACTGAGAAGTCGCCCTTGAAGATCGAGATGAGGGAGATGAAACCCCAGCAAATCCCCACGAAATCACCTTCTCCTCGTCCTTTCTTCTCTTCTTATTCTTTTCTCCTTGGCCGGCGACACCCGGAGCGTTCTTCTCTCCCCTTGTTCTTGGACAGCAGCAGGGGGGAGGGTACGGTAGATGACGGCACCGTAGCATGCGGCGATGACACTGTAGCAAGGCATGCTACAATAGCATCTAGGGTTTTGGCTGCCCCTAATGGGCCAAGGCTGTGGGCCTTTGGCCCAAGATTTAATCCCCCTTCAAGAGAAATTCTGAAATCCCTTTTTAAATTCCGATAAAAAGGTTTGAAATTCAATTATAGTTCTAAAGATTGAACGGGGTATTACAGTCAAGGTCATCACCGCTATTAAAATCACCCACCACCATCCAACACTTACCTCCACAAACGGATCCCTTATTAGTACCAACACCAACTCGAACAAGCACCTTTACTACCAACTCTGATGTTAACACCACTATCCCCTACTAGTACAAACACCACCTCCAATGAGCACCTTTGCTACTAACTCCAATGTCAACACCACCTTTGAGACCACCACCAATTCGACCATTAGCACAATCACCGATGCGATTGTGTGAATAGTCTTCTCCCCTGCTCTAGGGTCTCTCTATTTGTCCTAAAACCCCACCATCATCATGCCTTCCGTCGTAACCTCTGATATTGTCGCCACCTAAGCTTCCTCCACCACCACCATAGCAATCAACAACCTAATAGAAAACTCCACCACCAAGAAACACAAAATCTTAGCCACACTGGATAACAAACCTTAGAACACCTTTGGAACACTTCGTGTGCACCCACTACAACTCTTCGTTCACCTATTTCCTTCCATTCTTCCATTCTTTTTCTTTCTCCGTTCCTTGCTTCTTTTATTAAGCTGATTCTCTCTCTCTCATCGGCGTCGCCTCCTTCTTTGCTTTCTGCGACCACGCCCTAAATCTGTGTCTTTGAGAAGAAGTGCATAGCCAAACTCTAAAGGCAAATCTTGAAGAGCAACAACCTTGTTACGCACAGTGTCGCATGTAGGAAGCATCAACAACAATATACTTTGTAAGCTCATGCTTCATCGGATTTTTAGTAATCTTGATAGCACTGTACTATCGGACAAAGCAGAGTGAACACTTTGAAACATAAACACCAAAATGCTCAAGTAACCTCATGATCAACAAAGCCATAGCTCGCAACTTAGCCTCGGCGCTCGAATGAGAAGCGTTATGCCTTATTACTCTTCAAGTAATAAGATAACCACCAAGAAAAACACAATAGGCGAGAGAGAGCCGATGATCGGAGTGATCACTAGCCAGTGGCATCGAATATGCAGTGTAAAGAGTGGGAGCGAGGAAAAATAGGCGGCAGTCTTGGTTCCACGAAGATATTATAGAACACGAAGATGATAGTAGTGGAGTGAGTTGGAGCAAACAAAGCGATTCAAGATATGCATAGGGTATAAATATCAGGACGAGTGACACCGAGATAAACAAGACTCCCAACAAGGTAACGATAGCGAGTAGGATCAATAAGAGGTTCCAAGAGACTACTTCACTTTCCTCTCTCCTGGCCACCAACACGGTGATAATTTGATAATTTCATCTTTGTGGTGCTTTGAGTGTGAAACTTTAGGGTGATGTTCTATGAATGTGCCACTCTTTGGAGTGGTGTTTTATAAAAAAATGCCTTATTAGTATCTAAATCCTTTTATACATAATGGTTTTTTAATATTTTTATGTTGCAGGATGGACGCCTTAAGACACAGTGCATTGTTGACCGTCCGTGAAAAATTTGAGAACATACTTGCCCTGAATTTCTATGCTTTAGTGCACCCCATTGGTCAGCAACAAGTTCCAAGTAGCGATCCAGAAAAGGCTCAAGTCATAGTTGATCTTAACAATTTTTTAGCTACAAATTTCGACTGGGAACAGAAGATACCACGATGGATTACACGGAGAAGTCGTTACCGAAGGCCAGCTACAAACACCGGTGCAGGTTTTATTCATTGGTTACGAGACATCTTTGAGCATGAAGACGAGTATGTTCCAGAGAAGGTATGTGTTCCTAAATGTAACAAATTAATATTTTATTTTGGTGTAATTGGTTTTTAAAAGTTTTATTGCAGGTTAAGCAAAGCATGATAGATATACAATTAGTTGGTCGGGACCCTGACTTAGAGTTTCAAATTCGCTATACATGGGAAGATATTTTCCTGGAAGCACAAAATTTTGTTGCCAAACTAAATCTTCAGTATTAACAGGTTAGCTTAACTAGTCTATCTCAATTGTCAACACTGATGTGTCCTACTAAGATTTTATATACGATTGAGCGGACTGCATTGATTATTGTGAGACATCCCGCTGAAAATCTTCTTTGGTGATCATTGGATGCAGATCATGCATATAGATGCTTATCTTCTTTGGCAATCATTGGAAGCAGGTCATGCAACTGGAGCTTTTGGGTGGAGAGAGAAATCCTAGGTATGGCTGTGGGAAGGACAGGAGTGTACAGCCAAGGATGTCCCCAATCCATGCGCTTGATCGGGTTGCAGATTGATGGGACCAAAGGTGCTCTAGTCGCAGTTAACGCGCAGGCCCATTGCCCGGAGAGAGTCTGTTAGCTAATTGTCAACTTCAGGTCTTCAGCTCAATTTGTCCCGTAAAGGATGTTAAAAAAAAGAATGTGTTCGACTAGATGATGGAGAGTTGATCCTGCTCAATGATCTAGATGCTCTGTTACGCAGTGGTATAACGTGACCTGATCATACAAGCAGAAATGCTTACCCCTGCTCTGCTCATGTATTTGAATGTCTGTTAGCTAATCTCATCTCACGGTGGAAGTTTGATAAATGGCTTAATTTCTGTGGATTGTTTTGTTGCTGTCAGTGGGAGTTAGTGTTCTTTTGAAGTGTATTGGTGTCTGCGTTCTTGGCCTTTTCTTTCCCTTGTATGTGATATACAAATCCAATTTTACCTGCTGCTTTGGTGTTTGTATTGGCTTCCCTTTACCTAAATTATTACAAAGCATTCTCAGTTTGTTCTTAAGCGCAGTCTACAATAGGTAACACTTTAACACGTAGAGCAACGTTAAAATCCTGTACAGTGGCCAAGAACACAACTGAGATGCTCATCAACAACTTTCCTATGATCAAACATTGTATTAGATCTCATTGGTGTCAGATTAATCCATTGGTGGTACTATATGTAAAACTACATGCAAATGTTGCACTTTGGGCTACTACAGTACATAGAAGCATTGCAATTCAGATTCTGGTTGGTTGTAGGTATATTGTCTGCCTGCCCGGGCATTTCCCCTTGTTTGGGTAAGCATTTTTACTCTCTTGCCAAATGGGAAGACCTAGTGAGATTGCTTCAATTGCTATTTTCTGCCTTTCATATTATTCGAAGATTTTCTTGGTGTGATCTTCCTTTGCTTTTATTTTTTCTTCTGTTTTACGTAGGGGTTTGTTAGTTATATAGGTTGTTATCTTTTCTTGATTTTCACTCTGTTGGAAACCTGGGTTCTAAAGATAGAACATATAGAGATCGTATCGGTTAGGATCCTATAGATAGGAAAGGAAGGGTTAATCTCCTGTTGCCATGTAACCCTGTTCACCGTCCAAGAATAGAAGACGTGATCTTCATGGACTGTTTAGGAATTGCAGATCCTCAAGCAACGATATCTCTCCATGTAAACAAACCATGCATTCTTTGATCTATAAATCAACATGAAGGTATCGAAGGAGGTCCTTGCGGCAAATACTTAGGTTCTCTAACTTGGTATCAGAGCCACCATGTCTTCTTCCCCTAGCCTTACTGATGCCAACACCAACGCCATAGTTGCATCGTCTTCTGCTCCGCCGCCGCCAAACAACTTCAACAATTTGATCACCGTCAAACTCAACAGAGGGAACTTTCTTCTCTGGAAAGCTCAGGTGGATTGTGTTCTTCATGGTCAGCAGCTATATGGCCATGTTGATGGAACCGCACCTGCGCCGCCAGAGAAGGTTATGCGAAAACAGGCACAAGTGCTGTTGAAGTCACGAATCCCGAGTATACTCGGTGGTTCATCAGGATAAACTCGTCCTAAGCGGACTCCTTGCTAGTATGACAGAGGAGATCCTCGGTCAGGTAATTCTTCTGACCACAGCGGCGCAGGTCTGGCAGGCGCTGCACACCATGTTCGCGTCCCAGAATCAAGCAAGGGTGACTCAGGTTCGAATTCAACTAGTCACCA
Organism: Hsuehochloa calcarea; assembly: GCA_036346395.1. NCBI lineage: Eukaryota > Viridiplantae > Streptophyta > Magnoliopsida > Poales > Poaceae > Hsuehochloa > Hsuehochloa calcarea. The sequence continues at coordinate 2,843,053 of CM070613.1, forward strand.
TGAAGAAGAAAGATCTTTCTGCAGCTACTTATTTTCAGAAGATGAAGGCACTGGGGGATGTGATGACTTCCATCGGACAACCTCCCAGCGACGGCGAGATGGTTGCCTACATCCTGGCAGGACTTGGATCAGATTACAATCCGCTGGTCACTGCCCTTAATGTGCGCTCCACACAGATCGATCACCCTGACTGATCTATATGCACATCTTTTGAGTCATGAAGCACAACTTGAGAAAGAAGCAGATGAGGTACAAAGTTACGGTTCATCGGCAAATAATGCATCTCGCATGAATCGTGGACGTGGTCGCGGTTCTGGACGAGGCCGCGGACGTCGAGGAACATCTGATGGCAATCGAGGATCAACACGTGGCCGTGGAGGTCGCAGCTCAAGGCAAGAAGATGACAGACCAATGTGCCAGATCTGTCACAAGGTTGGTCACGAAGCGCTCCGATGCTGGTATCGATATGATGAGTCTTACACAGAACAGACCAATCATGTTGGATCATCAGCCACAACTGGAGGATATAATGTTGAGACAAATTGGTATGCTGATTCCGAAGCAACAGATCATCTCACAAGCGATCTTGATCTCATGACTGTGCAGGAGCGCTACGGTGGAAAGGATCAAGTCCAAATCGCCAATGCCACAGGTTTGAAAATTTCGCATGTTGGTCAATCTTTTATCTGTGGCTCAAAACCGTTAGCTCTTACGAATGTTTTGCATGTTCCAAAATTGAACAAGCATCTTCTATCTATTCATAAGCTAACCAGCGATAATAATGCCTATGTTGAATTTTATCCGGATTTCTTTTATGTCAAGGATCAAACGTCGAAGGAGGTACTTCTGGAAGGTAGAAGCAAAGGAGGCCTTTATCCTATTCCGTTTAAGAGTTCTTCTGTGCTACGCCATGGCCTCTCAGGTGCGAAAGTGTCCATGGATCAATGGCATAGAAGATTAGGACATCCATCATCATCCATAGTCAAGTCTGTTCGAGAATTAAATAAAATAGGTTGTCTTCAAAATAAAGAATCTAGTGTTTGCGACGCTTGTCAACAAGCGAAGTCGCATAAGCTTCCTTTCCATACTTCAGGTCGTGTGTCATCTTTTCCTCTTGAGCTTGTGCATTCTGATGTGTGGGGGCCAGCTCTTCTATCTGTTGGAGGATATAAAAATTATGTTAGCTTTGTGGATGATTACACTAAATTTTGTTGGGTCTATCTCCTCAAACAAAAGTCTGATGTTGAGCAAATTTTTTACAAATTTCAAAGCCTAGTTGAACGGCAGCTAAACACCAAAATCCGCAATATTCAAACAGATTGGGGTGGTGAATATCATAAGCTCAACTGATATTTTCAGAACATAGGAGTTAATCATCGCGTGTCTTGGCCCTACACATCCCAACAAAATAGTATAGCTGAACAAAACTGATAGAGAAGTCTCTGTGTTTTTTTGTCTGGTGCTTGTGGGGCTGCAGCACATGGTCAAGGACAGCATCTTGACTGTCATAGGACAACATCTTGGCTGTCATAGGACAGCGACTTTAGAACGACATCTTGGTGTCATAGGACAACATCTTGGTTGTCATAGGACCAGCGACTTTAAGAACAACATCTTGGTGTCATAGGAATGACATCTTAGGAAAGCATCTTAGCATATGCTTGGCTATTTGGCAGCCTATAAATATGTATCCCCAACCCCTTAGGTTGGCATGGCATTGAGTTAGAAATAGACAAAGAAAAATTGTCTCATCTCCAAGTGTCATCCTCTCCATGAGAGTAAGGATCTTGCTAACACCAATAGCAAGACTCGGTGAGTAACAAGTGGTATCGAGCCTTACTATCCACGTAGCAGGCATCTCTTGCTCATCTCGATCTCGGCCTCCTGGCCCCGTGCCGTGCGGCGGCACTCGGCATCCCTCCTCCTCTCGGAGGCAGGCGGCGGCTCGTCGAAGCAACCCTCTCTCCGCGACGGCCCCCATAGCGCGCCATGTCCGCGAGGCGATCTCGGCCTTCGATGCGCCTCGAGCACCTGGCGTCGTGAGACAGCCAAAGCTTCGCCGCAGCAGGCGGCAGCAAAGGCAGGCGAACGCTGCGGCGAAAGAGCGTCAAAAGGCGGCGGCGGCTGGCGGCGGCAGGCGGAGGTGGAAGCGGCGGCGGCAGTCTGGCGTGTGGCGGCGGCGGAGGTCAAGGCTCTGCGGCGTATGGCAAGACTCCATATCCGTGATAGCGGCCGGCGTGGACCTTGAGCGGCGGAGAGGAAGCGTGGCGGCGGCGCGATGGGCGGCCGCGCCGCGCCAGCGGCGGCCGAACGGCGCGCGCGCGGTGGCGCTCTTGGAGGCGCGCGCGGCGGCGGCGTCTGGTCGGCGGAGCGCGGCCTTCCTGAGCGACGGCTCTCTCTCCCGATGCGGTACCATAGTCACCACGGGTACGGTATCGTCGAGGGCGTCGGCCCCGGGCGGGTGGCCTACCCTCACCAATACCAACTATGTCGAGTGGGGCTGCGGTGATGAGGTAAAGCTCGGTCGCGGCATATGTGGGATGCGATCCGTCTGGCGGCGTCGACTACGACCGGGGATCGGCCAGGCTGGATGCTCTCATCATCTGCGATCCCGCCGAGATGCGATTCGCTTACCAACAAGCGGTGCCAAAGAGGCTTGGGGCGCCATCATTGCGGCCGCGCATCGGCGGCGGCCGCGCGCAAGTCTACATTGCGAGCGCCGCGCGGAGTGGAGCACAGCCTTCAAGCGGTGAGGGCCTGGATGACTTTGCTCTCGTCTCAACACTCTGTTGCGGCTGGTGCGATTCGGCGGCGGCGACTCGGCGAGAGAGGCGTGGAAAAGCTCTTCCGCTGCGTCCCGAGAAGTACAAGCGAGGCGGCTCGCTCGATCGAGTCTCTGCTGGACCTCTCCGATGACGATCGAGGCGTTAGGTCACCTCAAGGTTGTTGGCGATGAGCCTCGGCGCCTCTCGGGACCCGTCTCCATTGGCGGAAGCTCATCCTCACTCGAGGAGCGATGGGTCGCCGGCCAAGGTGGCGGGAAGAAGGAGTCTTCTTCCACGACGGTGACGCAAGCATGGCAAGCGCGGCAAGCGGCGCAAAGCGCCGAGCATGGGCGCGAGGGCGTCTTAGGGTAATGATCGTGGGCGTCGGTAGGCGGCGCGGCTGGCAAGCAAAGCCGGCGCGAGGCGACTCTTGCCACAAGCTGCGGCAAGCTTGGTCATTGGGCGAGTTGTCGGCGGCCACGGCAGCGGCGAGGCCCGCGTCGTCAGCGAGCGAGAGGAGGAGGAAGCGGCGGCTCTGTTCATTGCTCATGCGAGCATCGAACTACCTCGGTAACCGCGGCGCGATGGCTCTCCTCCACCTTGACGAGCCAAAAGCACCGCCCTCCTCGGCGGTTTAACAGCGACAAGACCGGCGGGTGGTGCCTCGACACCGGCGCCACCCACCACATGGCCGGGCGGCGGAGTTCTTCTCGAGCTCGACTTCGGCGTTCGAGGCACCGTCAAGTTCGGCGCCTCGCCGTGGAGATCAAAGCGTCGGCTCTGTCGTCTTCATCGCCAAGGCGGCGAGCAGCGTTTGCTCACGGTGTCTACTACATCCCAGCGTTGAGGAACTCCATCATCGACTTGGGACGGTGGATGAAACGGATCGCGCGTGGAGATCGAGCGCGGGTCTTTGCGCATCTAGGATCATCGCCGCGGCTCCTCGTCAAGGTCAACATGAGCAACCGCCTCGTCCTTCACGCGCGGTGGCGCAACCTCGTGTCTTGCGGCCGCGCGGCGGCGGCGCTTGGAGGTGGCACGGCGTTTTGGGCACCTCAACTTTGAGGCCCTAAGGCGGCTCGGCGGCAAGGAGATGGTGCGGGGCATGCCGCCGTCGACCACGTGGAGTAGTTCTGCGACACTGCGTCCTCACCAAGCTGCGCGGCTCCCTTCCTCGCCCGGCGAGCTTCGCGCCAAGGAAAGCTGGGCTCGTACACGGTGACCTCTGTGGCCCCGTGACACGGCTACACACAGGCGGCGCTACTTCCTCCTCCTCGTCGGCGGCGTGTCGCTACATGGGTATCTGCTCGGCGTCAAAGCGGCTGTGCGGGCGCCATCAAGCGTCTTCAAGCGGCTGCGGGGCGAATCGGCCGCAAGCGGTCCTACGCGGACAGCGGCGGTGAGTTCACGGCGGGACGAGTTTGCGGCGTCTTTGCGGCGACGAGAGATCCATCGTCACTTCTCGCGCCGTACACCCGCGTGAGCAGCGTCGTCGAGCGCCGCAACCAGCAGGCGGTGGTGGCCACGCGCGCCCTCCTCAAGCGAGAGGGATGCGGCACTCTTGGGGTGAGGTGTAATGGCTGCGTCTACTGCTCAACCGCTCCCCACCAAGGCCCTCGGCGGCAAGGCGCCATCCGAGGCACGCGCGGCGCAAGCCGAGAACCACCTCCGTGTCTTGGTTGCACGGCGCCGTCAAGGAGCTCAACCACATCGGCAAGCTCGGCGGCCGGAGCTCGCCAAGGGTCTTCGCCGGCTACGCGAGGCGCCAGGCCTCGCGTCCTCGACCTGCGACACGGCGCATGCGCATCCGCGCGTGGCGTCGTCTTCGGCGAAGGCGCGGCGGGCGTGGGGCAAGATGGTGGATGGCGGCTCGACTCGATGACCAGCGAGTTCATCGTCGACTCGTCCGCCGAGGAGGCGGGGGCGGCTCATCTTCCGCGAGCTTGCCTACCCCGCGCCTCGTTCGCCACCACCTTGGCGAGTCCTTCACCACCGCCCGGCCGGCAAGCCCACGAGCTCTGGCGAGTCCACGCCAAAGACCGCCGCCCGCCTTGCTCTCCTACACGGCACCTACTCCTTGGGCTCGGCGGCGGCTTTGACCCACAATGAAGCGGCGCCGCGGTGGGTTCGCCACTCCGTTGTCAACAGCGAGGATCGCATCGGCGCTATCACGGCGGCGAGCCTCTGCGCTACCGTCGTGGGCGACCTCCTCGCGGCGATCGGTCCACTGAGCGGCGCGGCGCGACCTCAAAGCGGGCGCACCTTGCAGGGGCGGCGGCGAGCCTTGTTCCGCCGCGGAGAGAGACACGGCATGGCGTGCGCGATGCGAGAGGAGATGGGCGCCCGTCAAGCGAAACAAGGCGTGGGGCTGGCGATCTTCGGTAAGCCACCACGCCATCTCTCAAGTGGGTCTTCAAGCTCAAGAAAGGCGAGGCCGGAGGTGATCAAACACAAAGCGCGCTCGTGGCACGTGGCCGTCCGGCGGGAGGAGTCGACCGGCGATGCCTTGGCGCTGTTGCGGATGGAGTCCGTCGTCTCCTCCTGCCCTCGCGGACCCGGGAGGTGGTGCGTTCATCACATGGGCGTCAAGTGCGCTTTCCTCAGCGGCGACTTGAAGGAGGAGGTCTCGTCACTTGTTGCGCGAGATTCATCATCCCGGCAAGGAGAGCAAGGTCCTCACTTTGCGCAAGGCCCTCGACTTGCGGCGAGCACGCGAGCTTGGAGCATGGTGGACTCCACCCTCAAGAAAATGGGATTCGGCGAGGCGCTCACGAGGCCGCGGTCTCGGCGAACAAGGAGGCAATGCCTGGCGATAGGCGTCGTCGGCGACCTTGTGATCACCGGTACCAGGAGGAGGAGATCGAGGCATTCAAGGCGGAGATGAAGGCCACCTTCGGATGGCGACCTGGGACCCTCTCCTTCTACCTCTGGATCGAAGTCCACCAGGATAGCTCGGCATCTCTCTTCGCCCGGCCCGCCTCGCCAAGCGCATCGTGGGTGGGCGGCCTCACCGCGCAACCCAACCCACTCCTATGGAGGAGAGGTGAAGGCGAGTCGTGAGAGTCTGGCGGAGGAGGTAGGCGCGACGCGATCTGCGGCGCATTGTGGGCGACCGCTACCTTGTCCACAGCGTCGGTTGGCGTTCGCCGTCGGCTCGTCGGTCGGTTCATCGGCGGCAAGCGATGGAGCATCGGCGGCCGTGAAGAGATCGCCGCTACGTTGCGGGCACCTCCGACTCGGCTTGCACTACGAGGTGTCTGGCGCGGCACACTTCGCCGAATGCAGCGACAACGACCACGCGGTGACATCGACACGAGCAAGAGCACGGCGGGCCATTGTACTTCCTCGGCAAGTGTCCGTCGGTGGCAATCGGTCAAGCGGCGGTGGTGGCTTTGTCTAGTTGCGGCGAGTACATTGCGACCACTACCGCTTCTACTCGGGCTCTGTGGTGGCTCGGTATGGCGATCTCCTTGGCGAGATCACGGGCGATGAGAGCTCGGGGTGGACAACAAGTCCGCCTTGGCCTTAGCGAAGAACCACATCTTCCATGGTAGCGACAAGCACATCGGGTGAGTATCACTTCATCGAAGCTGCTGGATGAAGGAGTATCAAGACCAACTACATCAACACCCAAGACCATTTCGCCGACTTCTGACCAAGTCTCTTGGGCGGATCAAGTTCCAGGAACTTCGCACCAGGATCGGGATGGCTCAGATTCCTCACAAGGAGACACACAAGACTTAGGGGGAGAATGATGGAGAAGTCTCTGTGTTTTTTTGTCTGGTGCTTGTGGGGCTGCAGCACATGGTCAAGGACAGACATCTTGGTTGTCATAGGACAGCGGCTTTAAGGGCGACATCTTGGTATCATAGGGCTGACATCTTGGTGTCATAGGACGGCGACTTTAAGACGACATCTTGGTGTCATGGGGCTGACATCTTAGGAAAGCATCTTAGCATATGCTTGGTGTTTGGCGACCTATAAATATGTATCCCCAACCCCTCAGGTTGGCATGGCATTGAGTTAGAAATAAACAAAGAAAAATTGCCTTATCTCCAAGTGTCATCCTCTCCATGAGAGTAAGGATCTTGCTAACACCAATAGCAAGACTCCAGCAGGTCTATCTTGGAAAACACCGCTGCTCCTGTCAGCTGGTCACACAGATCATCAATGCGGGGCAAAGGGTACTTATTCTTAATGGTTACCTCATTGGCGGCTCTATAGTCCACGCCTGATCTGGCGGTGCCATCCTTCTTCTTTACAAAAATCTGCAGCGAACCCGGGGAGATGAGCTAGGCCTGATGAATCCCTTGTCTTGTAGTTCTTCCATCTGCGCTTTGAGCTCTTCGAGTTCCTTGGCAGCCATCCGGTATGGTCTCTTAGCAATCGGGCGGATCCACGGCCGGGTTGATCACAAACTTCGATATCTCGATGCGGTGGCATACCAGGCAATTCTTCTGGAAAAACTTCCGGGTAGTCTGGACTACTGGGGTTGCCTCCAATGATGTCTCCTCAAGGTTATGGATTGCATGATCCAAACCATAGGAGTAGTCCACATTAACCCTTATCGTGGTTCAGAAATCCTTGGTGAGTACCACCTTCTGTTAGCAGATCTAACATTCCTTGGTATCGGCCAACCAATCCATCCCTAGGATGATGTCCGGGGTTTGGGCGTGAAGCACTAAGAGATCCGCTAGGGTGGGAATTTTCCATAGCAATCTCTACTTGAGGGCTTACTAGGATAGCGATTAAGGATCCCGGGTGAACTAAGTACCACGGGTTTCTTTAGCTTAAAATTGGTAGTTTAAGCCTTTCAACAAATTTTCTTGAAATAAGCGAATCACGAAGCCCGAATCAAATAAAACTTGTCTTTGTCTTGATTTGACAAGGAACATACCCATTAAGACTCCGGTGGCTTCTTGGGCCTCCTCTGCCGTGACATGATTCACGCGCGGCGATTGATGTTGAAGCGAGTCTTGAGTGTTGCGGCGTCTGGTGGCTTCTATTCGGCAGCGGTGTACATCCACTGGTGATGTGGCCCTGCTTGCCTTCACGGAGTAGTCGGCGTTAGGGGCACGGTTGGCAAAATGCCCCTTCTCTCCACAGTGGAAACAATGGAGATGAGCTGCCGGATGGGTTGTCTGAGTTGTCCCAGGCGAAAAACACGAAACCGATCCACTAGGATCACGGCCCAAGCTGGAGTTCTTGGTGTCGGTAGCGGCGTCGGCTGAAAGACGAGCTACTGGAAGGTTGGTTTTGGTGGAAAACCACCATGCGGCTACGAAAGACCATCTTTCTCTTGCGGTGATCTCATGATCTTCCTTTCATTCTCCATCAGAAGAGCTTTGTTAACTAGGTGGTGGAAGCTGGGGTAGTCGTGAAGGATCAGCTGGCCTCTCATGTCTTCACGCATCCCTTCCACGAACCTGTCGATCTTCTCTTCCTCGTCGGCGGCGTCTGCGGGCGTGGCGGGCGGTGGTTGAACTTTATCGGATATTCGTTGTGGACATATGTCCTTGCTTAAGGGATCCGAACTCGCCCTTCTTTAACCTCATCGTTCAGTAGGAACAAAATTGATCTGAAAACCTTCTTGAATTCATTCCAAGAAATTGAATGCCGTGGTTCTTCTGCGATGGCCATCGAGCTTACGCAAATTCTCAGTGACGGGGTCTTGGGGAGCTTAGTCTGCAGTCTCTCCTTGTCTTTGCAGATTCTTACGTCGACCAGCGAGTCTTCGCCTTGTGGCGGCGAGATAGTTCTCCCACCAAGCGGCGGTGCTCCCTTGGTGGTGAGTGGCGAAATCTACTTTATCCTCTTACGAGCATCGGCGGTGAAGCTTCTTTTCTGTATCCACAGGCGGTCCTCTGCCTCTAGGGTTACGTGGCGGACGCAAGGTAAGGGTATTGTCCTCGGAAATCCGCCAATTTAGAGTGGCGGCCGGCGGTTCGGTCTGTGGTAGCAGCGATGCACTGAAGGATCTGCGTCTGTTGAAACATTACTTGCGCCATGGTTGGGTTAGGCTGGCGGTGGAGGCGGCGAGTCTTGAACTTGTCCACGGCCACGGCCATGACCACGGCCCATGCACCACCACAGGTGGGGCGGCTCTTGAGTGACATCTGAGAGAACAACCTAGGTTAGGACTAAGAGATATGTATGAGGTTTACTAGCCCTCTAAAGCACTCAAAAGCCATAAACCAAATGAGAAAAACAACCATTGCGATACAAAGCCTTAAGGGCTACACATTAATAATCGAGGTTAAGTGTTTACATGACTTATAATACATAGCATATAGGCTATGCTAAGCCATGACTCTTGGTTACAACATATCGCCTACAAAAGGGAAGCAGAGAAAAGTGCTTGCAAACCAAAACAACGCCTAGCAAGCACTACAACTACCACGAAACTAAGCTCGACTACTCCTCCATTGGGAGCATCCCCTTGCCAGTGGCCTTCTGCCGCCGAGGCGGAGGCGGCTCGGGAGGCTGTGCTTGAGGCGGTCATTGCGAGGCTAAGCGGCGAGGGAAGCGAGCCTTGAGCAGGCGAGGCGGCGCTGCTGGTGGGCCCTCAAGGTCAAAAGCGGCGGACTAGGGCCAGCGCGCGCTCTTGCGCGCGGTCATCCTCGTCTGCGGGCTCCTGCAGGCGAAGTATCGAGCGATCATCCTGTTCTTTGGGCGCGTGGTGAGGAGGAGAGTCTTTGAAGCGAGCACATGTGGTCGGCTGCGTGATCCGGGCCAACTCCGCGAGCGGCATCTCTCGCGCCTCATCTCGCGGTGGTCTTCACCTTCCTGAGCAGGTTGTTGCGGAGGGTGTCGGTGCTCGTGGCTGGAGGTGAGGAGCATCCATAGCCAAGGCGACCGTCTTGGCGTTGAGGGCGCCGTCATAGCAGGTCATTTGGACTGGTGCGTCCAGCGAAGTCGTCGTCGGCTGTGTCGGCGACCTCGGAAGTGTTCCCCCTCAGAAGGTGCAGGAAGTAGCGGTGGGGCGAACAACTGCGGGGAGACCTGTGCATCCCTTGAGCGGCGATGTGGCGAGCAGCATCTGAGCAGCGTCACTGGCCCGGTTCGGCGCCGGGCGTGGAAGGTGTGGCGATGAACTCACCATCTCGGGCATAGAGAATACCTCCATGGTCCAAGACTCTGTCCAAGATGTGGACCGCTCGACCGGAAGATGGGCGGACGGTAGTATCCCAAGTCTGACATGAGTGCTGGGAGGATAACCACATCTTGCCCAGACTTCCTCTCCATGGGAGAAAAAGTCCCAAGGGTCCTTGGCGGTGGAGCATCCATCTACAATTTTGAAACAAGAGGAAGAGTCGGTAAAACACAATGAAAGCAAGGCAAGTATAGAGCGAAAGTGGTGAGCAAAAGCAATAAATGCGCTATATTTTTCCCAAAATTTTTCTTAAATTTTGAAAATCGACTCAAGTCCTTAGGCTCGGCGATCTAGCTAAGAATCCTCTGATCGTATGCTCGATACGGCTCATCGGACCGGTTTTATAATCGAGAATCCTCTGTGAAATCACGCGCTACTCCTGGATCGGTAGGTGGCGCTCACGATACACATTCGATTCATTTCATACATCATGAGACCAACCCGATCTTAATATTACAACCTCGAGTTAAATAGACCACGTCGGTCGAGTTTACAAAGAGGGCGTCGGGCCAAATAGGTTCATTACATAACATAGAGAAACAAGTGCGGAAGCAAAATGGGCAAACACGACTCCCGCGAGCAGCAGCTGCGGCACCTTGTATGTACCACCAATGTTATCCAAGGACTTGGAGAATATTGGCTATACACTGTGCAGGTAGACCAACTAGGCATGGCGAGCCTTAGCCTCGCAACCATCTACTCTTCGCCTGGTCTTGACCATGAGTCCTTGCTCCTCGTAGTAGGCGTAATCATCACCTTTCGAGGCTTACGGGGTTTGGGGAAAGAGGCGAGTGAGCACAACAACCGTGCTCATGAGCCAACTACAGATGCAATAATATATATGCAAGGCTAAACAAGGGTGGCTCGGGTTCTTTTATTTGCACAAAGCAATATTTGTAAATAACATAATTACAAATCCCTATGACTTAGCATTTTAAACCGATTTCATTTTCATTAAAGAGAATAAGTGCAATAATAAATAACGTGAAGGTTACCTCCACCTTATGCTTAAATTTTGATAGCAGTTCGTCCACGATTATCGGCCTTTGGTAAGGCTACCGGGAAAAATCCAAAACAAGGGCTAGATGAGCCCAACACGTTCCCATTTCCACCCACAAAGATTTTTGAAATAGAACTACCTCAAGTTAAGTTCCCATGTCCGCCTATGGCCGTAAGTAGCGCGTTTGTTTAATGATTTTGACTCTGCGAGTTTGTACCTTGTACGCAAGAGACAATCATACTCGTTACCCGCATGATTAGTAGTCATGTAGTTGAGTGATCATCACGATGCGTTTCAAACTACCTTGCCCCTTCCGTCATCTCACTATGGCCAATTCCATAAGTTGTGCGAGATGTTTACCCCAACGACTAGCAAGCGGGCCCGGCCCGAGAGACTAGCGTGGCGAACAACTTCAGTGCTCGGTGTCCCATTCAAGCGACATCGTCTGCCGCTTGCACACTTCTAAACACCGGTTGTGGGATGACATTGAGGTTCAATAGTTTTACTAGGCCAAGTTGCACTTTGCGGACTTGCGGTTGTACTTGTTTTACGGAGGTCATGACAAGATTAAGTCCTTAATTCATCGGGCGGTTCATACCACATACCAACCATTCTCGTGCTACGTCGCACCCACCATTCTTTACATCCGTCGGATGGGGTACTAGCAAGTTGTTTAGGGTTTTGGGAGAAAACCAGTGCGCAACACACGAGTCATCTACATCCAATGAGCGCCCAAAACCATTTTTTCATGTTTAAAGGATGATGATTGGGGTGATTAACACCCGGTACTCAAGCAAGGCTAGCATGGCACTTGATGCAGACTATAACTAGTAAGTTACCATATAATTTACTAGGGTGACAAGGATCGAAATTCAAATATCAAGGGCAAGGTATAATAATTACTTAACAATCAAGTTGGCATTTAGCTACCTTAAGACCATTTAACATACATTTGCATAAAAATTTAAGCATGCGGTTTGCTATTTTAAAGAACATAATTTTGCATAAATTGTAGGATCAATATGATCAAAGTGTTGACTACTTTGGGTCAAGGTTGAAGAGTCTAGGTATCCTTGGCGTGGTGAAGTTGGGGTCACCAAACTTAGTACTCTACTCGGACGATCGCCAGGAAAATAAAGAAACAAGCAAACAAAGCAAATAAATACAACATCCATAGTAAATGAATTCAAACATAAATCAAATCGAGTACCATAATATAGGTTTTGAAATTATAAATTTTTGGGCACAAGTTTCATATTTTTGGAGTTATAAAGAAAAGATATGAATTTTGAAGCGTAAAGCGATTTTTGATTAAATAGAAAATCGAAAATCGGCAATTCACGCGCCGACCGTGTCCTGGTCCCGCGGCCGCGGTCGTGGACCAGTCCACCTGGCGCGAGCCTCACCGCTTGGCGAGTGGGCCGCTTGTCGGCCGCAGCAGCGGCTGCGGGTGGGGCCCACCGTCGGCGCCCGTGCGATGAGTTAAAGCGGCGGCAGCGTTGGCCGCGTCGCCTCGTCTTCCTCGCAACACGAGAAGAAGCAGGCGAGAAAGCGGGAGAAAAGGAAGGCGGGGCGAGCGCGGCGCCGCGCCTGGAGGGAGGGAGGGAAGGCGGCTCGGGCGGAGTGAAGGAGCCGCGGCTGGCGACCGAGGCGGAGAAAAGCGGCGATAGAACAGCGGAGGAGAAAGCGGCGGCCGAGGCGAAGGCAGGCAGCGGTTTAGTGGGCCGGAAGCGAGAGCGAAGCGAAGGCGGAGAAGAAGAGGGCGCTTCGGCAAATAGCCGAAGGAGGAGAAGAAGGCAGGCGGCAGACTCGAGGATGGGCGCGAGGGCATGGCGGCGGCGGCGGGACCGCGGCCGGGGAGCGCCAGCCACGAGGAGGGCTCGGGCTCAGTGGCGAGCAAAGCCGAAGCAGCGCCCTGTGTGAGGAGAGAGAGAGAGGCCTTGCCTGGCGGCGACAAGGAAGCGGCGGCAGCGGCCGAGCGGCCTTGCTGAGGGAGAAGCGAGGATGGGCGCTCGTGGCGGCCGGGCGAGCGAGGCCGGATCCGAGCCTTGGCGGGAGGAAGACCGGCGAGCAGAGCGACGGAAGAGGTAAGAAAACAAGCCACTTCGATCCTTGGATTTGCAAGCTGGAAAAACTAGGAAATTTTCTTCTTTTGAAATTGGCCAAAGCGAGATGTTACAAAACCTACCCACCTTAAAAAGAATCTCGACCAGAGATTGAGCTAATCAAAAGCAGTAGGGGTAGTCTAGCTTGGTTGGTCTTCACGCTCCCACGTGGCTTCGCTCTGAATGATGGCTCCATTGAACCTTGCAAAGCGGATGATTTGGCGCCTTGATTGCTTCTCCACAGCGTCGAGGATCTTGATTGAGTGCTCTGGATATGACAAGTCATACAGGTGTGATGGCTTCAGCGGGGCTTGCTCTTGAGCACTCGGAGACACTTCTTGAGTTGAAAGCGTGGAACCGTTGTGAGCGTCTGACAGACTTCGGGTAGCTCAAGCTGGTGGCTACTTCTCCACGCTTGGCGGTGATTGAATCGGTCCTATGTACCTTGGTGCAAGCTTGCCTTTCACCTTAAATCTCCGCATTCCTCGAAGAGGTGATACTTTAAGATACACATGATCTCAACCCGAAGGTTAGTTCCTGCGGCGATTGTCGGCATAACTCTTTATGCAGGTTGGGGCGACTTGTAGCGATCTCGATCGGCCGAACTTTCTCTTACGCACCTTGAGGTATCGGTCAAAGATATACCCTTCTCTGATTGACCAATGCGAGAGGGTTACGCATTTTCTTCCATAGAGTGCCTCAAATGGGGCGTCTTGAGACTTATTGGTAACTATTGTTGTAGGAAAACTACGCATAGGGTAGGCATCTTTCCCAATCCACGACAAACTCTAAGGCCGGGCTCGGAGCATGTCTTCTAAAATCGATTTATCCTTTCGGTTTGTCCATCCGTGCAGGGATGATATGCGATCTTGAAGTTTAGGTGGGTTCCAAGGGCATCATGCGAGCTAGCCCAAAAATGCGAGGTAAATTGAGATCCTCGATCAGAGACTATCCTCTTGGGAACTCCGTGTAAACACGATCTGAGCCATATACAACTCGACCAATTTGTCTCCTTATGCGTAGTCTTCACGGGAATAAAGTGGCGACTTTAGTCAATCATCAACTATCACCCATATGGAGTCATATCCGGACTTGGTGCGAGGTAACCCGGTGATGAAATCCATCCCAATCTCTTCCACTTCCATTGAGGATTTGTAATGGTTGGAGCAATCCTGCGAGCCTCAGGTGTTCGACTTTGATTATTTGCACACATCACAACAAGCTACAAACTTCGGCGATGTCTCTCTTCATTCTCGGCCACGATGAGAATCTTCAAGTCTTGATACATCTTAGTCTTTGCTGGAGTGCGGGGTATAAAATGAGCTATGGGCTTCTTTGATTATCAAATCTTTAAGTTCCTTACGGTGTGGAACAAATAGGCGTTCCCATACCATAGGATTCCTTGTTGGTCTTCTACCATCTTAGGGGCTTTCCTTTGGCCATGAGGCTTTTAAATTTACGGATTCTGGATGTCCTTCTTGGCGGCCTTGATCGCTCTTCTAAGGTTAGGTGAACCTCCATTCTTTGCTATGGTGTAGTGCTCTACTATCTCGAGGTTAAGCGCTTCTAATTCCTTATAGAGCTCGAGGTTGTGATTCTTGAATCATGACATTATTGCAATAGGCCTTGCGGCAATGCATCGGCTACTACATTAGCCTTTCGGGATGATAGTGCACATCAAGTCATAATCTTTGATCAATTCCGACCACCTTCTCGGCGGAGGTTGAGATCGGTTTAGGTGAAGATGTACTTGAGACTCTTGTGATCTGTAAAGATGTTGCAATGATTTCCGTCGGGTAGTGGCGCCAAATTTTGGGGCATGCACCACTGCGCTAACTCTAAATCATGGGTTGGATAGTTATCTTCATGAGGGCGGAGTTATGCGGATGCATAGGCTACAACTTTTCCCTCTGCATGACACGCATCCAAGTCCTTGGCGTGAAGCATCGCAATAAACTTCAAAGTCTTTTTGCATGTCAAGCAAAACTAACAGCTGTGCGATGGTTAGCCTCTTCTTTAACTCTGGAAGCTCTTCTCACAAGCTTGACCACTCATATTTCTTTTCCTTCTTGGCGGGTGGGTCATGGAGTGCGGGCGGCTTTGAGAACCCTTCTATGAAGCGTCGATAGTATCCGGCCAATCCAGAAAACTCGCACTTGATCCACGAAGTTGGTTGTTTCCATTCCAAGACATCTTTTACCTTTGATGGGTCTCTGCAACTCCTCCTGCGGTTACAATATGTCAGGAAGGCGACCTCCTGGAGCCAAAACTCACACTTCTGTACTTGGCATCGGTGATGCTCTTTGAGCTTCTCGAGGACCAATCTCGGATGTTGACATGATCCTCATTGGTCTTGGGTATATCAAAATATCGTCTATGAATCGACAACAAATTTATCCAAGTACTCCATGAATACCTTATTCATGAGGTTCATGAAATAATTTGGCGCATTGGTCAAGCCAAAAGACATGACGGTGTACTCAAGCAGGCCGTCTTAAGGTTGGTAAAAGCCGTTTTGGGATATCCTCGGCCCTAATCTTGGTGATGGTACCACGACATCAGTCTATCTTGGAAAACACCATTGCTCACATCGGTTTGGTCACCTGAGATCATCAATGCGGGGCAAAGGGTACTTATTCTTAATGGTTACCTCATTGGCGGCTCTATAGTCCACGCCTGATCTGGCGGTGCCATCCTTCTTCTTTACAAAAATGCAGGCGAACCCGGGGAGATGAGCTAGGCTGATGAATCCCTTGTCTTGTAGTTCTTCCATCTGCGCTTTGAGCTCTTGAGTTCCTTGGCGACCATCGGTATGGTCTCTTAGCAATCAGGCGATCCACGGCGGGTTGATCACAAACTCGATATCTCGATGCAGTGGCATACCGGGCAATTCTTCTGGAAAAACTTAGGGTAGTCTGGACTCTGGGTTGCCTCAATGATGTCTCCTCAAGGTTATGGATTGCATGATCCAAACCATAGGAGTAGTCCACATTAACCCTTATCGTGGTTAGAAATCCTTGGTGAGTACCACCTTCTGTTAGTACGATCTAACATTCCTTGGTATCGGCCAGCAATCCATCCCTAGGATGATGTCGAGTTTGGGCGTGAAGCACTAAGAGATCCGCTAGGAATGGGAATTTTCCATAGCAATCTCTACTTGAGGGCTTACTAGGATGGCGATTAAGGATCCCGGGTGAACTAAGTACCACGGGTTTCTTTAGCTTAAAATTGGTAGTTTAAGCCTTTCAACAAATTTTCTTGAAATAAGCGAATCGAAGCCCGAATCAAATAAAACTTGTCTTTGATCTTGATTTGACAAGGAACATACCCATTAAGACTCGGTGGCTTCTTTGGGCCTCCTCTGCGTGACATGATTCACGCGGCGCGATTGATGTTGAAGCGAGTCTTGGTCTTTGGCGGCGTCTGGTGGCTTCTATTCGGCGGTGTCGTCCACGGTGATGTGGCCCACAGCAGCCTTCACGGAGTAGTCGGCGTTGGGGCACGGTTGGCAAAATGCCCCTTCTCTCCAGTGGAAACAATGGAGATGAAATTGCGGATGGGTTGATCTGAGTTGTCCCACAGGCGAAACACGAAACCAGTCCACTAGGATGCAGGCTGGCTGGAGTTCTTGGTGTCGGTAGCGATCGGCTGAAAGGCGAGCTACCTGGAAGGTTGGTTTTGGTGGAAAACCACCATGCGGCTACGAAGACCATCTTTCTCTTCGGTGATCTCATGATCTTCCTTTCATTCTCCATCGGAAGAGCTTTGTTAACTAGGTGGTGGAAAATGGGGTAGTCGTGAAGGATCGGTGGCCTCTCATGTCTTCACGCATCCCTTCCACGAACACATCGATCTTCTCTTCCTCGTCGGCGGACGTCTGCGAGCGTGGCGAGCGCGAAATGGTTGAACTTTTGTCGGATATTCGTTGTGGACATATGTCCTTGCTTAAGGGATCTGAACTTCGCCCTTCTTTAACCTCATCGTTCAGTAGGAACAAAATTGATCTGAAAACCTTCTTGAATTCATTCCAAGAAATTGAATGCCCGACTGGTTCTTCTGCGATGGCCATCTGAGCTTCTGCAAATTCTCCAGCGACGGGGTCTTGGGGAGCTTCGGGTACTGCAGTCTCTCCTTGTCTTTGCAGATTCTTACGTCGACCATCGAGTCTTCGCGTGTGGCGGCGAGATAGTTCTCCCTGGGCGGTGCTCCCTTGGTAGTGAGTAGCGAAATCTACTTTATCCTCTTGAGCATCGGCGGTGAAGCTTCTTTTACTGTATCCACAGAGCGATCCTCTGCCTCTAGGGGTTACGTGGCGGACGCAAAAGGTAAGGGTCTTGTCCTCGGAAATCCGCCAATTTAGAGTGACGGCCGTGGTTCGGTCTGTTGGTGGTAACAGCGATGCTGAAGGATCTGCGTCTGTTGAAACATTACTTGCGCCATGGTTGGGTTAGCTGGCGGTGGAGGAGGCAGGTCTTGAACTTGTCCACGGCCACGACCGCGGCCACGGCAAACTGAAAACACCACGAGGTGGGCGGCGGCTCTTGAGCGACATCGAGAGAACAACCTAGGTTAGGACTAAGAGATATGTATGAGGTTTACTAGCCCTCTAAAGCACTCGAAAGCCATAAACCAAATGAGAAAAACAACCATTGCGATACAAAGCCTTAAGGGCTACTTTGCATTAATATCTGAGGTTAAGTGTTTACATGACTTATAATACATAGCATATAGGCTATGCTAAGCCATGACACTTGGTTACAACATATCGCCTACAAAGGGAAGCAGAGAAAAGTGCTTGCAAACCAAAACAACGCCTAGCAAGCACTACAACTACCACAAACTAAGCTCGACTACTCCTCCATTGGGAGCATCCCTTGCCAGTGGCCTTCTGCCCGGGGCGGAGGCGGCTCGGGAGGCTAGTGCGGGGCGATCATTGCCGAGGCTAAGCGACAGGGAAGCGAGGCCTTGAGCAGTGAGGCAGCGCTGCTGGTGGGGCCTCAAGGTCAAAAGCGGCGGCGGACTAGGGCCGCCTTGCCGCTCTTGCTGTGGTCATCCTCGTCGGGCTCCTGCAGGCGCGAAGTATCCGAGCGATCATCCTGTTCTTTGGGCGGCGTCTGGTGAGGAGGAGTCTTTGGAGGCGAGCACGTGGTCGCTGCGGTGATCCGGGCCAACTCGCGAGCGGCATCTCTCTCGCGCCTCATCTCGCGGTGGTCTTCACCTTCCACTGAGCAGGTTGTTGCGGAGGGTGTCAGTGCTCGTAGGCTGGAGGTGAGAGCATCCATAGCTAGGCGACCGTCTTGGCGGCGTTGAGGGCGCGTCATAGCTAGGTCGGTGGACACAGTGCGTCCGGTGAGGTCGTCGTCGGCTGGTGTCGGCGACCTCGGAAGTGTTCCCCCTCAGAAGGTGCAGAAGTAGCGGTAGGCGAACAACTGCGGGAGACCCTGTGCATCCCTTGCGAGCGGCGATGTGGCGGGCGGCATCTGAGCAGTCGCACAAGCCGGTTGGGCGCCGGGCGTGGAAGGTGTGGCGGTGAACTCACCATCTCGGGCATAGAGGAATACCTCCATGGTCCAAGACTCTCTGTCCAAGATGTGGACCTTCGACCGGAAGATGGGCGGACGGTAGTATCCCAAATCTGACATGAGTGCTGGGAGGATAACCACATCTTGCCGACTTCCTCTCCATGGGAGAAAAAGTCCCAAGGGTCATGGCGGGTGGAGCATCCATCTACAATTTTGAAACAAGAGGAAGAGTCGATAAAACACAATGAAAGCAAGGCAAGTATAGAGCGAAGAGTGGTGAGCAAAAGCAATAAATGCGCTATATTTTTCCCAAAATTTTTCTTAAATTTTGAAAATCGACTCAAGTCCTTAGGCTCGGCCGATCTAGCTAAGAATCCTCTGATCGTATGCTCACGATACCGGCTCATCGGACCGGATTTTATAATCCGAATCCTCTGTGAAATCACGCGCTACTCCTGGATCGATGGGTAGCGCTCACGGTACCATTCTTGATTCATTTCATACATCGTGAGACCAACCCGTCTTAATATTACAACCTCGAGTTAAATAGACCACGTCGGGTCGAGTTTACAAAGAGGGCGATCGGGCCAAATAGGTTCATTACATAACATAGAGAAACAAGTGCGGAAGCAAAATGGGCAAACACGACTCCCATGAGCAAGCGGCTTGCGGCACCTTGTGTACCACCAATGTTATCCAGGACTTGGAGAATATTGGCTATACACTGTGCCAGTAGACCAACTAGGTATGGCGAGCCTTAGCCTCACGCAACCATCTACTCTTACATGCTGGTCTTGACCATGAGTCCTTGCTCCTCGTAGTAGGCGTAATCATCACCTTTCGGAGGCTTAGGGGTTTGGGAAAGAGCGAGTGAGCACAACAACCGTGCTCATGAGCCAACTATGAATGCAATAATATATATGCAAGGCTAAACAAGGGTGGCTCGGGTTCTTTTATTTGCACAAAGCAATATTTGTAAATAACATAATTACAAATCCCTATGACTTAGCATTTTTAAACCGATTTCATTTTCATTAAAGAGAATAAGTGCAATAATAAATAACGTGAGGTTACCTCCACCTTATGCTTAAATTTTGATAACAGATTCGTCCACGATTATCGACCTTTGGGTAAAACTACCGGAAAAATCCAAAACAAGGGCTAGATGAGCCCAACACGTTCCCATTTCCACCCACAAAGATTTTTGAAATAGAACTACCTCAAGTTAAGTTCCCATGTCCGCCTATGGCCGTAGGCGGCGGTTGTTCATGATTTTGACTCTGCGAGTTTGTACCTTTGTACGCTGAGAGACAATCATACTCGTTACCCGCATGATTAGTAGTCATGTAGTTGAGTGATCATCACGATAGCGTTTCAAACTACCTTGCCCCTTAGTCATCTCACTATGGCCAATTCCATAAGTTGTGCGAGATGTTTACCCCAACGACTAACAAGCGGGCCCGGCCCGAGACTAGCGTGGCGAGCAACTTCACCGTGCTCGGTGTCCCATTCAAGCCGACATCGTCTGCAGCTTGCACACTTCTAAACAGGTTGTGGGATGACATTCGAGGTTCAATAGTTTTACTAGGCCAAGTTGCACTTTGCGGACTTGCGGTTGTACTTGTTTTACGGGAGGTCATGACAAGATTAAGTCCTTAATTCATCACGGGCGGTTCATACCACATACCAACCATTCTCGTGCTACGTCGCACCCACCATTCTTTCCATCCGTCGGATGGGGTACTAGCAAGTTGTTTAGGGTTTTGGGAGGAAAACCAATTAGCAACACACACAGTCATCTACATCCAATGACTGCCCAAAACCATTTTTTCATGTTTAAGGATGATGATTGGGGTGATTAACACCGGTACTCAAGCAAGGCTAGCATGGCACTTGAGTACAGACTATAACTAGTAAGTTACCATATAATTTACTAGGGTGACAAGGATCAGGGAATTCAAATATCAAGGGCAAGGTATAATAATTACTTAACAATCAAGTTGGCATTTAGCTACCTTAAGACCATTTAACATACATTTGCATAAAAATTTAAGCATGCGGTTTGCTATTTTAAAAGAACATAATTTTGCATAAATTGTAGGATCAATATGATCAAAGTGTTGACTACTTTGGGTCAAAGGTTGAAGAGTCTAGGTATCCTTGGCGTGGTCGAAGTTGGGGTCACGGCTTCTTCGTACTCTACTCGGACGATCGCATAGGAAAATAAAGAAACAAGCAAACAAAGCAAATAAATACAACATCCATAGTAAATGAATTCAAACATAAATCAAATCGGTACCATAATATAGGTTTTGAAATTATAAATTTTTGGGCACAAGTTTCATATTTTTGGAGTTATAAAGAAAAAGATATGAATTTTGAAGCGTAAAAGCGATTTTTGATTAAATAGAAAATCCGAAAATCGGCAATTCACCGGCGCCGACACGTGTCCACGGTCCCACGGCCACGGTCGTGGACCAGTCCACCTGCGAGCGTGAGCCTCACCGCCTTTTGGCGAGTGGGCCCGCTTGTCGGCCGCCGAGGCGGCTGGGTGGGGCCCACCGTCGGCGCCCATGGCGATGAGTTAAGCGGCGGCGCGTTGGCGCGTCGCCTCGTCTTCCCTCGCGAAGACGGAAGAAGCAGGCGGGGAAAGCGGGGGAAAGAAGAGAGCGGGGCGGGGCGGGCGGCGCCTGCAGAGAGGAGAGGGAAGGCGGCGGCTCGGGCGAGGTGAAGGCCGAGCGTGCAGCGACCGAGGCGGAGAAAAGCGGCGATAGGGCAGCGGAGGAAAGCGGCGGCGCCGGGCGAAGCGGAGGCGCGATTTAGTGGGCCGAGCGAGGAAGGAGAGCGAAGGCGGAGAAGAAGAGGGCGCTTCGCTTAAATAGCGAAGAGGGGAGGAAGAAGGCAGGCGCAGACTCTGAGGATGGCGCGCGAGGCATGGCGCGCAGGCGGCGGCCGAGCGCGGCCGGAAGGCGCCACGAGAGGCGGGCTGTGTGAGAAAAAGCGGAAGCAGCGCCGCCGAGAGAGAGAGAGGCGAGGCTTGTGTGGCGACAGGAGGCGGCGGCAGGCGGAGGCAGCTGCTTGCGAGAGCGCGAGGATGGCGCTCGGCCAGAGGCCGGCGAAGCAGAGGCCGGAGTCACAGGCGCGTGAGGCGGGAGGAAGACCGGCGAGCAGAGCGACGGAAGAGGTAAAAAACAAGCCACTTCGATCCTTGGATTTACAATCTGGAAAAACTAGGAAATTTTCTTCTTTTGAAATTGGCCAAAGCGAGATGTTACAAAACCTACCCACCTTAAAAGAATCTCGACCCGAGATTGAGCTAATCCAGCGGTAGGGGTAGTCTAGCTTGATTGGTCTTCACGCTCCCGTGGCTTCGCTCTGAATGATGGCTCCATTGAACCTTGCAAAGGCGGATGATTTGGCGCCTTGATTGCTTCTCCTAGCGTCGAGGATCTTGATTGAGTGCTCTGGATATGACAAGTCATACGGGTGTGATGGCTTCAATGGGGCTTGCTCTTGAGCACTCGGAGACACTTCTTGAGTTGAGAAGCGTGGAACACGTTGTGAGCGTCGGCAGACTTGGGGTAGCTCAAGCGGTAGGCTACTTCTCCGCGCTTGGCGGTGATTGGATACGGTCCTATGTACCTTGGTGCAAGCTTGCCTTTCACCTTAAATCTCGCATTCCTCGAAGAGGTGATACTTTAAGATACACATGATCTCCAACCCGAAGGTTAGTTCCTGCGGCGATTGTCGGCATAACTCTTTTATGCGGGTAGGCGACTTGTAGGCGATCTCGATCGGCCGAACTTTCTCTTACGCTGCTTGAGGTATCTGGTCCAAGATATACCCTTCTCTGATTCGACCAATGCAGAGGGGTTACGCATTTTCTTCCATAGAGTGCCTCAAATGGGGACGTCTTGAGACTTATTGGTAACTATTGTTGTAGGAAAACTCGCATAGGGTAGGCATCTTTCCCAATCCACGACAAACTCTAAGGCCTGGGCTCGGAGCATGTCTTCTAAAATCGATTTATCCTTTCGGTTTGTCCATCCGTGCAGGGATGATATGCGATCTTGAAGTTTAGGTGGGTTCAAGGGCATCATGCGGGCTAGCCCAAAATGCGAGGTAAATTGAGATCCTCGATCCGAGACTATCCTCTTGGGAACTCCGTGTAAACACACGATCTGAGCCATATACAACTCGGCCAATTTGTCTCCCTTGTGCGTAGTCTTCACGGGAATAAAGTGGGCGACTTTCGTCAATCATCAACTATCACCCATATGGAGTCATATCGGACTTGGTGCGAGGTAACGGTGATGAAATCCATCCCAATCTCTTCCCACTTCCATTGAGGATTTGTAATGGTTGGAGCAATCCTGCGAGCCTCACGGTGTTCGACTTTGATTCGGGCACACATCACAACAAGCTACAAACTTCGGCGATGTCTCTCTTCATTCTCGGCCACGGTAGAGAATCTTCAAGTCTTGATACATCTTAGTCTTTGCTGGGTGCGAGGTATAAGGTGAGCTATGGGCTTCTTTGATATCAAATCTTTAAGTTCCTTACGGTGTGGAACAAATAGGCGTTTCCCATACCATAGGATTCCTTGTTGGTCTTCTACCATCTTAGGGGCTTTCCTTTGGCCATGAGGCTTTTAAATTTCTGGATTCTGGATGTCCTTCTTGGCGGCCTTGATCGCTCTTCTAAGGTTGGTTGAACCTCCATTCTTTGCTATGGTGCCGTGCTCTACTATCTCGAGGTTAAGCGCTTCTAATTCCTTATAGAGCTCGGGTGGCGGTGTCACCTTTTCTTAAATACGGAAGGATATTAGAATTTGTCTTTGTCTTCATGCGCTACTATCCTTGGACATCGATGGTCTCTGGCGTGCCCGTTGACAAATCCGAGGGTAGCTAGGGTCATTTCTCGGTATCTTGGAGCTCTTTATAGTCCTAGGTATGGTTGCCATCCACATCGTAGGTTTGAATGATCCACCTAGATCAACTTGGGACTATGATCTGGTTCATCCGTAGCGTCTACACTGGATCGATCCGTGCCTAGTAGTGTTCGTCAAGTATGCTACTGATCCACCACTAGGTAGGTAATACCCTGTGGACTAGACCAGTTTCTTGTAATGTTTTGCATTCAACAATTTCTTGGTAGTGAAGAATTGGCATCGGAAAATTGCTGATTTCAGCATCTACGACATTGCTTCTTGTTGCTGGAGTATTTTACGCATTGGTCAACTCTCTTGGGTCACCGCTTACTTAGACCCGGTTCATCGGTAGTCTGCTGTCTTCATCTGTAGATTGGATGGTTCAAGCCCTTAACCATTGACAGGTTAGGGGTTGATCACCGTCTCGAAACTAACAGTCCATTCTGTGCCAGGGCTGCGTCCTGGATAGGCGATCCTGTGCTTAGCGGGGCTTTTAGCGCGTTAGGTTGGTACTGTGGCCACTGACATTTCGTGAAATCCCTCTGCTGCACGGGTTTCTTCTTAAAGAGCTTGTAAGTGGCTGAGATTTCGAATGGGAGTGTGGCGATCGAACCTGTCCTTCGACCTTGTCGACACGGTCTCCAGTTACGGGGTGGGCAGCGTGGCGGCGAGATCATATTTGGGTGATTATGATGTACTAGCTCTAAGCCTTAGCTCGTGGCCCTTCATTAGACTCAGGCATTATGATCTAGAACTTCTGAATCACTTCTTAGGCTTATGCGGCCATAGTTCAATCATGGTCTCTAGCGATGTCACCAATCCTGGAACCAAATTGACTTGTCAGTTGATGGCTTCTCTTCGTGCTTGACCGACCGCGTCGGGCTGGGGTTTTGAGCGTCTGGACGGCCCTTGGAGTAGCGTTGTGTGGCCTAAGTCACTACGGCCGTTAGTTTCGCGGCGTCTCTGTCGTATGGATCGTCTTTGTCAATAGGTGGGGCAGGTGTCGTATTTAACCGCGTTCTCGTCTTCGGTCTCTTCCAAGGACGGTCTGACTCGGTCTGGTGAGTAGCCGTGGCGGTGGGCTAGTGTCGGTGATGATTGACTGCACGTCCTTGGGCCTGGAATCCGCAACAGATGGTGGGCGGCTCTTGTACTTGGGAGACAACCTCGTTAGCCCAGAGGGGTATGGTTCGAGACAACCATTAGAAAAAAACCATGAGTCATCACAGCTTGCTAGCCTCTACATAATCCGAGTCAATGTACAATTAATCACACTTGCATCACCATGCTGGTTAAAATCCCAAGGAAGGCGAGAATACTTTTAACAAAATCAACCAGAAGAACAGTAACACTAACTACGTGCATATCAATCCTAAATCAAGCCATAGCTCGTGCCAGTGCGGGGATCCGGCGAGGTTAGCGCCGGGAAAGCGACGCGGGGTGTGGCTAGCGGGGCGGCTGCTCACATGAGCCGCTGGTCACTCATTCACGCGCAACAGGGCCGGCTATTGAGCATCATCCTGGCTGAGGGATTGGCAACGATGTTGGGTGCTGCCTGGATGAGACTCAGGACCAATGATATGGCATCCGGCCACTCCTAGGGTCTCCTTCCCGGAGGTTGTTCTGGCTGGAGTCGGGGTAGGTGTAGGCCATTGGACTTGGGTTGGCGGCGGTAAAGCACGGTGAGCATGCGCATGCACGGTCAAGTGGTCGGCTGAATTCCACCCCAATGAATCAGGAGAGTCTAGACCTAGGCGATACCTCGGGATGGGAGGGATGATGCAGCGGTATGGCGGCGTCGCGCGGCAGTGGGTTCGGGGCGTGGATGGCTGGAATACCATCCATGATGCCAATGTCCCTTCCACAGATTGGGTCGACGGAATGCCGGCGAAGTAATATCCAATTCTCTGATTTGAGGTTAAGCATCATTGCCACAGTGTCCTGTCATGGAGAAGCAAGTCCGGCGTGGCATCCATCTCACAATTTGAAAGAGGAGAGTTCACAAGAAAG
This sequence comes from Hsuehochloa calcarea, assembly GCA_036346395.1. Lineage (NCBI taxonomy): Eukaryota > Viridiplantae > Streptophyta > Magnoliopsida > Poales > Poaceae > Hsuehochloa > Hsuehochloa calcarea. Next base: position 2,868,538 of record CM070613.1, read on the forward strand.
CGGGCAATAGCGGAGAAGGTGAGCATCAAAAGCGCTTAATTTTCCCAAATTTAGTCTTATTTGAATGCTAGATCCTAGGCTCGGTCGTTGCTACGAAGTCCGTAGCTTAATCACGGAATCGACCGGTTTAAATAACCGAATCCCGTACCGCCTACTCCCGTCGGAGGGCGTCACTACATCTTGATTCTTAACATTGAAAACCCAGTTAAATTACACCGTCATTAAAAGACCCCAGGTTTACAAGATCGGAAAGTGGTATTAAACATGGAAACAAGTCGGAGAGCATGGGCAAACAGTACCCAATAATTCAGTTGCATATACAACAATGTCAGGCTGGAGAATTATTGGCATCCAATGACCGCCCAAAACCATTTTTTTCATGTTTAAAGGATGATGATTGGGGTGATTAACACCTGTACTCAAGCAAGGCTAGCATGGCACTTGAGTACGACTATAACTAGTAAGTTACCATATAATTTACTAGGGTGACAAGGATCAGGGAATTCAAATATCAAGGGCAAGGTATAATAATTACTTAACAATCAAGTTGGCATTTAGCTACCTTAAGACCATTTAACATACATTTGCATAAAAATTTAAGCATGCAGTTTGCTATTTTAAAAGAACATAATTTTGCATAAATTGTAGGATCAATATGATCAAAGTGTTGACTCGCCTGGGTCAAAGGTTGAAGAGTCTAGGTATCCTTGAGCGTGGTCGAAGTTGGGGTCACCGGCTTCTTCGTACTCTACTCGGACGATCGCACCGGAAAATAAAGAAACAAGCAAACAAAGCAAATAAATACAACATCCATAGTAAATGAATTCAAACATAAATCAAATCAGTACCATAATATAGGTTTTGAAATTATAAATTTTTGGGCACAAGTTTCATATTTTTCGGAGTTATAAAGAAAAAGATATGAATTTTTGAAACTGTAAAACGATTTTTCAGTTAAATAGAAAATCCGAAAATCTGGCAATTCACCGCGCCGACACGTGTCCTCGTCCCGCAACCGACGGTCGTGGACCAGTCCACCTGACGGCGCTGGAGCCTCACCAAGATCGGGCGAGTGGGCCCGCTTGTCGGCCCGCGCACGCGCGATCATGGAGCCCCACCGTCGGCGCCCATGCGATGAGTTAAAGCGGCGGCGCGTTCGAAGGCTGTCGCCTCGTCTTCCTCGCACCTGAGGGAAGAACCGAAGGGGGAGAAAACGGGAGAAGGGAGAGCGGGCGGGCGAGGCGGGGCGCACGCGCAATGGAGGGAGAGGGGGAGAGAGCGGCGGCTCGGGCCGGAGGTGAAGGAGCCGAGGCGGCTGCGGCGACCCGAGACGGAGAAGGCGGCGATGGGGCAAGCGGAGGAGAAGGCGACTAGGCACGGAGGCGAAGACGGAGGCGGCGGTTTGGTGGGCCGAGCGAGAAGGACGAGGCGAAGGCGGAGAAGAAGAGGGCGCGCTCGGCTTAAATAGCCGAAGGAGGAGGAAGAAGACGGGCACGCAGAGCTCTGAGGATGGGCGCGAGGCATGGGCGAAGCGGCGGCGGACCGAGGCGGCCGGAGGGGGCGCCTGCACGAGGGAGAGGCGGGCTCATGTGGGCAAAGCCGAAACGGCGCCACTGGAGAGAGAGAGAGAGAGGCGCAGCGCGGGCGGCGATCGAGGAGCGGGCGACGAGGCCGAGGAGGCGCCGCGCGAGGGAGAGGCGCAGGGGATGGGCGCCGCGGGCGGCCGGAGCGAGGCGGGAGCCGGGTCACGGGCGCGCAGGCGGGAGGAAGACCGGCCGAACGGGGGCGACGGAAGAGGTAAGAAAACAAGCCACTTTCGATCCTTGGATTTGCAACTGGAAAAAACTAGGAAATTTTTCTTCTTTTGAAATTGACCGAAACGAGATGTTACAATGTGCTTGTATATGTGGATGATATAATCATTGCTGGCTCGAGCAGCAAAGCTATAGAAAAATTGCTGCAGGAATTAACTGTAAACTTTGTTGTAAAAGACCTTGGAGATCTCAACTATTTTCTTGGACGGGAAGTTACTCAGACCAGAGATGGGTTAGTCTTGAGTCAGTATAAGTATGCTTGTGATCTGTTAAGGCGCATGAACATGGCAGAATGTAAACCGGTTTCTACACCTATGGTGGCTGGTGAGAAACTGTCCAAGGAACAAGGTCGGTCTCTGAAGGGAGATGAAGTCTTCAAGTACAGAAGCACTGTAGGAGCACTACAATACCTTACACTCACCAGGCCAGATCTCTCTTTTTCAGTTAACCAAGTTTGTCGTTTTCTTCAAGAGCCTACAGATGTACATCTTGAAGCAGTTAAAAGGATCTTGAGATACATCAAAGGAACCGTCAATACAAGTTTGTTGTTTCGGAAGTCTGAAATGTCTCATTTAAGTGTGTTTACAGATGCAGATTGGGGAGGCGACTCAGATGATCGGAGGTCAACAGGAGGCTACGCAGTTTTTCTTGGCAACAACCTAATTTCTTGGAGTTCTAGGAAACAACCAACTGTGTCGCGTTCAAGCACAGAGGCAGAATATAAAGCTCTTGCGAATGGCACAGCTGAGGTATTTTGGTTACAATCTATGTTAAAAGAACTAAAGGTGCCTTTGAACGAGAAGCCAATACTTTGGTGTGACAATTTGGGTGCAACATATCTAAGTGCTAATCCTGTTTTTCATGCCCGAACAAAGCACATTGAAATAGACTTTCATTTTGTAAGAGAGAAGGTTGCATCAGGAGAATTGCAGGTTAGGTTTATTGCTTCCAAGGATCAAGTTGCAGATGTCTTTACGAAGGCTGTTCCCAAGCATGCTTTACAAAAACTGTATCACAATCTCAATCTTGTGGCAGGTTGAGATTGAGGGGGAGTGTTGGAAACCTGGGTTCTAAAGATAGAACATATAGAGATCGTATCGGTTAGGATCCTATAAATAGGAAAGGAAGGGTTAATCTCCTGTTGCCATGTAACCCTGTTCACCGTCCAAGAATTGAAGACGTGATCTTCATGGACTGTTTAGGAATTGCAGATCCTCAACCAACGATATCTCTCCATGTAAACAAACCATGTATTCTTTGATCTATAAATCAACATGAAGGGATCGAAGGAGGTCCTTGCGGCAAATACTTAGGTTCTCTAACTCACTCTTATCATGTTTTTTCGGTAGCTACAGTTAAGAACCAAGATTATTGGAAGTACCTGAAGTCAGACCTTCTCCAACAAAACGCTGCTGAGAAGTCGTAATCTTGCAGGATCTTTTTCCATAGTTCGAACGTCATAAACAGCCAAGGTTTCGTGCCAAGTCTATATGTCTTTTGCAGCTGCTCTAATGGTGTGTCTCTGCCATTCGACAATTTTTTTTTTATGATTCTCATACGCAAAGGCAATCCATATTTTTGTTGGCATCCCTGGCCTCAGTGCCTACTAAATTGTGCCATATTTGCATATGTACGCTGTGCAGGTTCTGCTGCCTGGTGCTGACTGATCGGACAGGCACCATGTGTGCCGACCCATCCCTGCAGTGTACACCCTGGAACCACACCTCCATCTCTCCCTGCACTGGAAATGAAGGTGAATCGTGATTTTTGCTCCCTCCATTCTGTTGTGCTGTGCCGTACTGTTTGGATCTTAGGACTGAATTTTCATCTATGTTCTTTTGTTGCTTAGGAGCATAATAAAGTGGCTTCAAACAAAACAGCAAGTAATCGCGATGAGCACATCAGCTTTGTCAGTAACCTTGCTCCTATCTATGACCCCACTACAATTTACCTGAGTTCCTGATTTGATCAATTGGAATTTGTGCATCAGTTATTCAGTTTATGGTTCAGCCAGAATTGTCATTTACTTCTGATGTATGTACTGTATATGCTTCTTAGGGTGAAGAACGAGGACTCCTTGCAGGTTGTCTGTGAGGTGAAGGAGGAGGTCCTCCTTGATGTTCCATTGTTCCCCATCTATCTTTGCCATCTCTTCTGGTGCCACTCTGGTACCAAACTCCACTGATGCCGTCTCTGGCTACAGCCACACACCAGTGCTTTGTCTCCACTAAATTGTTGCTCTAGGAGCAAACCAACTGTTTTGATCTAAAGGGAGCAAAATTTACCTTCCTCACCAAGATAACTGTTGGAGAAATTAATGTTAGGGTTTAATAAGAGTTCATGTCGTGCGCGAGTTGTATTAGAGTAGAATTATCTCTTGCTAATGCCCATGCGCTGTTCCTATGTGAACAGTGCCCAGCCGAAAGTCCTTAATGAGTATTGTTTATCATTAATAGACAAGTAAGAATTACCAATCTATCTCCCTCTCTATTTCTCTATTTCCCATCAACTGCTTCTCTACCCTTGCGCATCCTATGCACGCTTCCCTCCTGCCACCACGGCGACGGGCCAAGGCGAAGCCTCCTGTCCTCCACGATTACGCCTTGCACTCAGGCACAGGCCGTGACAGATATAGTGATATGCACAAAAGTATCTCGATTGGCCACATGAGGAAAAGTCTATTTTACTGCCCTCAGCTATCACCAAAGTCTAGTTTTGACTATCACCTATGGAACAGGATATTTAAAACCCTAGACTTTCAAAAACCAGATCAATGTCAACCCTGATAGTGCTACTCATGGTAGTTTTGGCTGCGTAATCTGGGTTTGTGCCTGTTTTCTGCTGATGCTGATGTAGAATTGCTATCAATGATTGCTAAAATGAATTAGCAAAAGAAGTTTGATTCTCTTTCTCTCACACTCACTCCTCTCACATGGCTCCAACAAGGCAGAATCACCTAAAAAACCATGGTGGTATACAATCAATAGGTTATTTGTACTTTTTGGGGAGGGGATTTTAAAAACCTGGTTTCATAGTTGAGACTTGACAGTGAAAACAGGACATTTGGAATAGTCAAGGGGGAAATATGCATTTTTTCCACCACATAAATATCAGTATATTCATAAAAGAATTTGTATATTATATTTTTGAATTTTTACTATCATATTATTTCTGAAATTAATGGTCTAAGTTGTACCTTGGAAATTGTGGCAAGTAAAAAATCACTTAGGGAGTACTATTTACTAGTATTGTTAGAAGGTGATTGCTTACCTTCTTAAATTTCTTTACAGGATTCATCAATATTTGAGAATACTTCCCTGTCTACTTAATTCTCCCAACAAAATATGGACCCAGATGGAGTGGAACAGTGGATATTTGAATAGTGTCTATGGGTTGACACGTTTATTTTCTGACGTTCAGTTTCTGGAGATGGCTTATTATGTGGTGAAATTCTGTGAGGAAAATCTCAAGAGGAGCAAAGTAGAAGAGTCTGATGCTTGTGATATTTGCTCAGTAACCCTTTTACAATCAATCCTTGCCCTTCTCTTACGGGTAATCTCCACCTAAACCTCAAGTTGGCTCGAACCAAGATAGTAAATACACAACAGAGTTTAAGTTGCATATAACTACATGCTTATATTTTATTACTTTGACCTTTTTTATTTTTAGCTCCTTCAATGTATACATGCGCTTTGGAATGCAGATGTTCCTAGTGGTTTGTCTGAAGAACTTGAAAGAGCTAAAAGTTTGAGCCCTGTGGAGCCTGCTCACATGCTTGATATCACTGATGAATTATATAACACTGACAACGAGGAATGTTTCCATGAGAATGAGACAAGAGCATTATTGGAGGGAATTTGACATAGTGTGTAAGTATGTTGCTTATAGCGGCTCAGTGTACTATTTTTATTTTCTACTTTCGTGTTGATTTAATTGATGCTGGTGTACTTGTGAATGAGTGCAATGTTGGGATCTATTTGTCCATTTGATCTACTTCCACCCAAGCACAAAATCAGTGTCTCATGTCATGTGGCTATTATATTGAAGCTCATTGTTGTTTGACTTATAGAAGTTGAACTTTAACGCTAGTTGAATTTTGATTAGATCGGCATATATAATTTGTTAGGGCCCATCTGGTCCTATAAGAGCATACTTGGTTTGCAATCGAGAAGAAAATACCAAAACCCTCTCCTCTTCTCCCTGCCCTTGAAGCGGCAGCACGCACTACGGCTCCTCAACCACGCTGTAGGGGTTTGGAAACCTCCGCGATTACTGTCTCCGTTTCAACCCTTCTAGTAATCACCCACCAGAATAATTTGTTGAGATTTTTAGAGCAGTGTCCCCATAAGTATGTTAGCATGTTTATAGTTGAATTCAGCATTTCAAGATGTGGTTATGCTGCCTGACAAAGCTAGCTCAACTTAGAACAATACAAGTCAAATATTTGCGCGAGATTTTTCAAGATCTGAACTTTGGAGTGTCATGAACCTAATTCTTACATGTCAAATATCGATTATGAGTGCCAAATAATGGCTTGTATCATCCTGCAGGTACAATGTCATAGGTCTATGTACATCCATTGAGGGTGCATTTTCTGAGTTATTGGACAGTCTATCTGTCAGTGTTGCTTTCATGAAAGATTTAGGGTCAATGGAATTCAGGCATTTGGGGAAACTCATACGTCTTGTAATTATTCCTTTGGTGAAGCATTGCCCCCGTAAATTCTGGAAGGAGTGGGTGACCAGCTTCTTACAGCCCCTACTAAGCCACTGCGAGGATATGCTTCATGATGCTTGGTTTAGTCTTCTGTATTACGGACGAGTTGAATACCGATACTGTTTTGGTAATCTTGTTGGATTGGATGAAAAAACAAAGGAATTGGAACAGAAGCTACTCCTTGAGTTTACTCGTGAAGTGACTGGTTTACTTGGAGTCTTAGCACTTGCAGAACAAAATATTGTGCTTCTACATGAGGATAAGAAGGTGACTACCTCTTTACAAGACCTGGAGTCTATGTCATCATCTTCTCTCTTCAGGTACAACTTTAGTCAATCTATGTTCTGTTATGCTAGTTTCTATAATTATCATAGATTATAAACTAGATTTGAAGAAAAACATGTAAAACGTGTTAGGAATAGCACTGTATTCAATATGAGGCCAAAGGGCCAATATATATACAAGATGATGTTACAGATAAGGAAAGTAAATAGTATCTAGAGTCCTATTCTATCTCTAATATATATCTCTAACACCCCCCCTCAAACTCATGGTGGATCAACAACACTGAGTTTGGAGAGATAGAAGCCATGCTGTGCTCGAGTCTGGGCCTTCGTGAAGAAATCCGCTATCTGAAGCTCGGAAGGCACATACTGAAGAGCAATCACCTGATCATGCACACAAGACCTCATGAAGGAAGCATCAACACCAATATGCTTGGTGAGCTCATGCTTCATGGGTCACGAGCAATCCGATAGCACTGTCTCTGTCGACAAGAGAGGAGGTAGTAATGAAACACCAAAATCCTCAAGTAACCACCGTAGCCAAGTAATCTCTGCATCAAGAGAGCCATAGCACGCAACTCACCTCTGACTCGAACGGACACTGCGATCTGTTTCTTCGTCTTCCGTGCAATAAGCGAACCACCAAGAAAAACACAAGAAGAGATAGACCGCGATCGGAGGATCGGCCGCCCAAGTAGCATCCGAATAAGCTGAAGTCAGTAGTGAGTCGGAGCGTGGAAAGAAGAGACGGCGAGAGATAGTCCCACGAAGGTATCGCAGAACTCAAGAAGGTGGTCGTAGTGGACTGAGTGGGAGCGAAACAAACCGACTCGTAATGTGAACGGACAAGTGATATCCGGACGAGTAATGCAAGGTAGACAAGACTCCCAACAAGGTGGCGATAGCGAGTTGGATCGTAAAGAGGCTCGCCATCGAGGGTCGGAGGTGAACATTGAGCTCCATAGGAGTCTCAACAGACGCCGATCGATGAGGGAGGCGCGATCAAGAAGATCTGAATATACTTCTCTTGGGACATAAAGAAACCATCCGGAGTGGAAGTAACCTCAATCCCAAGGAAGTAACGAAGAGGACCAAGATCCGACATAAGGAATCGCTCACTAAGACGAGCCTTGACAAAGGCAATGTACTCGAGTCATCTCCGTAATGATCATATCATCAACATACGTAAGAAGAAGAGTCCAGACCACGAGACGAAGTGTGGACAAAGAGCGCAGATCATGATCACTTGCTTGAAAAGCCGCAAGAAGACCACGGGGAGAAGCGCTCAAACCAGCACGAGGGGCTTGCTTAAGGCCATAGAGAGAGCGACGAAGGCGGCGCACCATGCCCTCGTGAAGAGAATACCGGTGGCGGATGCATGTAGACCTCCTCACGCAACTTCGCCATTAAGAAAGGCATTCTTGACATCAAGTCGAGAAAGCAGACACTGGCGCAACAGACGCCACCGAAAGAAGAGTGCGGACAGTGGTCATGTGGGCCACAGGAGCAAAAGTCTCGTCGTAGTCACGACCATGCTCCTGCTGGAAGCCACGAGCAACAAGACGCGCCTTATAGCGCTCAAGAGAGCCATCAGAGCGAGTCTTAATCTTATAGACCCACTTACATGTGATGGGACGAGAGTGAGATGGAAAAGGAACAAGATCCCAAGTACCAGTACGCTCGAGGGCAGCAATCTCCTCGGCCATGGCATGCTGCCACTCAGGATGAGTAACAGCATCCCGGTAGGAGGCAGGCTCACAAGTAGCTGCACCAGCAAAGGCAAAACGGGCAGGGGGCCGAATCGACTGACGATCACGGAGAGCGTAGCGAGGAGAAGATGGCCCATCAGGGGAAAATGAAATATTAGAAGAAGTGGGTTCATCTGGAAGAGCCTCAATACGAGGTCGACGAGTGTAGACGAGTGTAGTGGGGGGAGCCTGAGGAGCCACAGGAGACGAAGCAGGCGGCGACAATGGCGGAGAGGCCATAGGAGAAATATGTGGAGACTCAGTGGGACGGGTGGACGAGGGTAAGACAGAGATAGGTGTATCTGGAAAGGTCAAAAAGGACAGAGACTCCACAGAGGAAGTCGAAGGAGAGACAGGACGTGGGTAGAAGGGACGAGACTCGTCGAAAGTCACATCCCGAGAAATCCGCATCCGCCGCCATCAGATCCCAAAGACCGATAGCCCTTGTGCTCGACGACTGCACTTTAAAAACACACTCAATGGATCGATCGGTTTAGTGCGTTCTCGAGGCGAGGAGAACGTAGCAAACGCAACCAAATGCACGAAGGGCGAGTAGTCGGGAAGGAGACCACGAGACGCTCAATAGGGATTGCGCTCAAGAGCGTAAGAAGGCCGATGTTGACGAGATAGGTGGCGATGGAAACGACCTCCGCCCAAAAGTGAGGTGGAATAGAGGCGGCAATCATCGATTACGAGCCGACTCAAGGAGGTGACGATGCTTGCGCCAAGAACACCATTCTCGAGCATGAGCACCGGACAAGAGAATCGGCGAGAGTGCCACAGTCGACAAGGAAACTACGCAGTGATGAGAGAGGTACTCGCCAAAGCAGAGTCAAGAAAGACACGAATAGGAGTGGAGAACGTATGCGAACCATAGTGGCAAACTGCTTATAGATAGACAAGACCTCACTACGAGAAGACATGAAATATATCCAAGTGTGGCGAGAGAAATCATCTATAAATATGATATAGTATCGATGACCCCCTTTCGAAACGAAGGGAGCCGGACCCCAAACATCAGAATGAACAAGATCAAATGGACGTTGAGACACTGACTCACTATGAGGATAAGGAAGTCAAGCCGTTTGCCTAACTTACGTACCACGATATGTAGAGACACGTCTCTGAGAGATGACCCGAAGACCACGACGAACTAAAGACGACGATCGAGAGCCACACGATGGCCAAGACGGTGATGCCATTGTTGGAAAGAGCCGGTAGACGGAGTGGCAGAGGCGGAGAGACTGGCGGCGATGGTGGCAGCGGAAGGAAGGTGAAGCCAGTCAAGCTCCCAGAGACGCTGCGAGTCAAGGCGCCGAGGGCCGAACCAACGAGCTCCGTGTGGCGGTCCCGAACACAACAAGAGTCGAGTCGAGAATGATCCGATAACCAAGGTCAAGAATGTCATCCAGCAGAAAGAAGTCGCATGGTTAGGCGAGGAACATGAGCAATGTAAGGAACATGAAAAGATGAGTTGCTAAGAGGTCCTCGACCGAGACAGAAAGAGAGGTACCATCGCAGTAAGAACACCGGCGGGGAATCAAGAGGTGTAACAAAAGATAGAGTGGAAGAATCGGAAGTCATGTGGAAGGATGCTCCGAATCAAGGATCCACGGGAGGTACCATGCTGTGTAGGAGGTGGTTTCTCGGTGCCAAGAGTCGATCGCAAACTCGCAGAACTGCCGAGGAAGAACTCGAGGCGGCAGCGATCGTCGGTCCGCTATCTCCCGCCGGAGAGAAAACGCGGAAGTAGTCGATGCAGACGTCGATGTAGAGGTACCGGTGCGAGTGCTAGGAGAAGAACGGCGTGAAATATGCCGCTGTTTCTTGTAGCACTGAGACTCAATGTGGCCGATCTTGTCGCAGTAGGAGCGGCGAGGACGACCACGCCGGATGGAGGGCGCCACCACCACCGTGGCGGCCCGGCCGGAGGAGGCAAGATGTCTTGAAGCGTGAAGCAGTCGGTGTAGCAGGTGTACGGGCGGCGAGTACGGAGGGGAGTGGCATCAGACCGGCACCACTCAGACGAGTCTCCTCTGCACGTATCTCGGTAAGGGCCTCGAAGAGTGACACGAGGTGGCGTGCAAGTAGCCGGGCACGCCCGCCGAACTCGGGACGGCGAGTAAGGAACTCGTAGATACGCTGAAACTCAGACAAGACGACACCAAGCAAAGACGAACAGAACGAGCGGCAAGAAGTCGAAGAGAGTCCATTGACGCTGCATCTGAACTCTGAGCGTAGAAGGCGTCAACAGTAGCATCACCTGCTGAAGAGAGTGCTCTGACGAACTCCGATGGTAGAGGCATCTCGGAGGGTTCAATGCACTGTCGAAGATGAGTCCACATCTGGACAGCCGATGAAAATCCCACAATCTCAGAAGAAAACTGAGGCTGAACACTGGCGATGAGGACAGCAGCAGCTCGAGCATCGTCGTCACACCACTGAGTGTAGGTAGTCAAACGATCCATGTAGGAGTCCAGAGCCTCTTGGTAGGCGAGGCGACCTTCTCATCGATGGGGCAAGACCTCGATAGCGACCTTGTCACCGCTTCTGGAAGCGCAACAGACGTAGGCTCCGTCGGAGAAGTAGGGCATGGCGGACAGGTGACATCGCCAGAGAGGACGCCCCAAAGACGAAGACCACGCATATGGATGCGCATGTGAGACACGAAGTCGGTGTAGTTAACACCGTCAAAGATCACCGGGCAACGAGGGAGGGAAACGGTGCCCATTGGTAGGCGGCGCTGGACGGCGCGGCGACCAAGGTAACGTAGTCTAATAGGCGGCGCTGGACGGCGCGGCGATTAGACCGACGTTTTTTTTTCTTTTTCTTTTTTTTTTCCTCTTAACTTTCAACCGGCCTGTTTAAACAGTGCCCCCACTTCACGCTACACACGCAGGATTAGGAACCCTAATCCTCGCTAAGCGGCAAGCGGCGGCAATCGCAAGGAGGCGCGGCGGCGGCTGCGCAAGGCGGCGGCGGCTCGCACTGGGAGGCGGACGCCGCACGGCTCGGTGGCGGCGGTTGCCCGCGCGGCTCGGCGCGGCTCCTCACCCGCGACGGCTTCGGTGGCGGCGGATCGCCGCCTGACTTCGGTGGCGGCTCCTCGATCGGCTCGCGAGATGGTGGCGGCGGGAGCCTCGGAGGAGCGGAGCCTCGGCAGCAGCGGTGATGGGAGGTGCGGCCACGGAGCCCTTCGGCGGAGCGGCCACGGAGACAGAGCCGAGCGAGGCCGGACCAGGGAGGCGCGGCGGCTCGGATCCGACGGACGGGCGGCCAGCGCCAAGACGCGGAGGGGTCATCTCGGGAGGAGGCGGCGGCGGCAACGCCAGCGAGGCGGCAGCACAGACGAAAGCGAGGAGGCGACGGCTCTCGACACGGCGCCAACCGAGATGCTGGCGGAGAGGGGGATGCCGTCAGGCGATCAATGAATGCAGCAGAGGCGAAAACCCTAAACCCTAGGTACGCTCTGATACCATGTTAGGAATAGCACTGTATTCAATATGAGGCCAAAGGGCCAATATATATACAAGATGATGTTACAGATAAGGAAAGTAAATAGTATCTAGAGTCCTATTCTATCTCTAATATATATCTCTAACAAAACGAACTAAATTTATTGCAGGTTCCTTTTACTTCATGATTGCTTTGGGAGTTTGAGGATGAGCCTATTTGGGTACTTCGTGGATGATGAAGCAACAATCGAGGCCATTCCATTTTGTCGGTCTCTTATTTGCCTTGCAGTTGCTACCAATGATGTGAAGCTTAGGCTTTTCATTGTAAATGACCTGCTTCCATGTCTAATCCGACGTCTAGACAATCAACTTCAATGTGCAATCCAACGCCTAAGACACAAATTGAGTTCAAGTGCAAGTGATAGCGCTAGCAGGGGCCTTGTTATTCTTTGTCGAGAATTGTACGGTTATTTATTAAAACAGGCATGTCATGAATACTTGTTCTTGAACTTGATTTTTATTTTAAGAGTGACAATAGTACATGTTTTACACACTTTACACACAGTACTCCCACCATCAACTAATCCTACTAGCGAGAGTGGTTGGGATTGGGAAAAAATGTTAATGGAGGAAAATTTTGAACTTTTTTTTGTAACCAGAAGTTGTACTTGCCATAGTCCACACTCCACAGTCTCCCCTTATTTTAAATGTGTGAAGTTTATTTGCTATCACACTCTGTTGAACACTGATTTTTAACTTTACGGCTTTACGGTACTCGTTCATTTGTATATTTGTGATAGGATTTGGCCGGAGAAGGTAAAGACAGTGGCAATGCTGAAAACAATTTTACAGTCTGGTTGGCAAAGCAAAAGGAAGATCTTCAAGTAAAGGCATCTTCTGCTGCTAAGGAACTCCCCGAGGGATTTGAGTGGAATTGGGAGGTGTGTTCTCTTTCTATTTTCAAAATTTTGAGCATCTCAGATGTTCATTACTTGATTTGTTTTGGTACTCATTTCATCATTACAACATGTTCTTTTATGTTACAACCAGTTCGAAGATGAATTTCAGAGATACATTCCTACTTATATGGACATGTTGCAAGATGTGGATGCTATTACTATGGATGAAAGTGTGGAGGTAATTTGTTTGTTGAACCAGCTGTTGCTCTCGAAAGATAGTTTAATTTGATGACCAAATAATTATAGTATTTTGTTATGATAGTGAGACTTAAAAATATTTTAGCGGGTAGGTGGAAGTTGCCTTTTTTATAATGGGTAACTTATAGGTGACTGGGTCCATAGTTTGACCCCCCACGCCATCCTACAGAGAGAGGCGGGGGGGGGGAGTAGTTGATAACAATGGGATATATATTTAAATTGACTTTAATAGGTCTATCAATTGTTTGATAATTGAAAGCAAATCCAACATGGGACAGGTTGGGTTGTCTTAGTCAAACTGTCCTTGTTATATGGCCTCAAACTCCATTCCCAAGGGATACGTTTTTAAATTTTCACAATGTACCGTCTGACTTGCTCATAGTCAATCGGATAATTTATAGTACTTCAAAAATTAGCAAAACTCACCATACATGTATTGTATGAAATGATATGGGATAGTAGAATAAGATATGTTGGTTCTTCATAAAACAATTTTTTAGGGGACCCAGTAAGACATTTAGCTGTCCATGTGTTTTTTGGGCATTAAAAGAACAACACAATGTCTCTGATTATATACGCTTGCAGCGGGATTATTTGGAGAACGAAACTCTCTTCCAGAAATTGAAGCCAGAATTCAGATCTAAGTATGCCATCAACAGTTGTGTGCACCCTTATGTGACCACCATCGTGTCTTTGCTACAAGTAAGCATTTTGATATACTCTTTATCTTCAAACAAACAAAAAAACACACAAAAACTTGAGAGAGTGTGTGTACATCTATGTTGCCTAACAGAATTTTTTTGGTTGTTCCTGAAGCAAAAATTTTATATGATGAATAATGTCGTACACAACAAGTGTATATGCAGACTAGTTAGAAAACTAATCAAACTCAAACCTTACATTAAGGTATTCCTCTGAATTCTTCAATTCCTGCATTTCATATTAGTTAAAGCACCATAATTTATATCTTGATTATTTGCAGGGTTCTGATTGTTCTTATGATGTTATTAAACGTCTCAAAAAAAATTCTGAGATACCAGCTGAACTTTCTGACTGTGTGGCACCATCAGTTAAAGTGAGTATTTGTTGTGCATGTAAAATTAGTTAAAAGTATTCTATTTGAATATTAGTTTTAAGATTTTCTTTCTCTTTTCAGCTTCTGATTCGTTCTGTGTTGTTTTTCCTGGAACCTAGATTTCATCCTCTGATACGTGAGGATGAGGTGACTTATGGAGATTTCATAGCTTATCCCTTTTATGTTTCTTATGCTGACTGCTTATCATTGTGCAAATTAAATAATATTTTTGTTGTTTAGGGCCACATAGAAATACTCTCCAGGACAGTTTATCGATTAACCAAGGCGAGTAATAGAGAAGGTTCTCAGGTTTGTCCTTGCACTATTTTTCTGACCTTTTGGAACTTCGATATAACTAGGAGTCTTTTCCTCTCTTTTTTTTCAGCAAGTAGTGCCAGATGATGGTCATTTCCCACTACATTTGCAGTCTTATGCACGTGCTTTTTTGCGGACTAAGGAGTCCATAGTATGTGACTGTACCCGAGATTATCATTTTCATTTGAAATTCATTCTTCATTGTCAACAACGTTTTTTTCTTTCTATTTCTGCATATGACTTTTGTGTACAGTTCTTTGGTGTATTGCTATTAAACCTGCAACTTCATACCATTGAGATATCATGTGTCTATTTGGTAGGGCCACATGGAGTTGAACCAAGTCAGCAACAAAAACAGAAACTCAGAAATAATGCAGCAGAACATGCTGTTGAGATTATGTAGAATTTTTCTATTTTGAGAAGTTGACATATGATATCTAGTATGCTTAATAATGCCTAAGAACAATATTGCAGTTTTTTTTCCTGTTTTGAAAAACTGACATTTCTATAGAATTCCTAAGAATAATATTATCATGGAAAATAATTTAAAATTGTGGCTGGTAAATAATATTTGTGATGCCTCTATATTACAGACATTAGGAACTTAGTTGTTTCCCCCCTCTAGTACTAGTTGAATGCCCGTGCGTTGTTACGGATTGAAAGAGAGAATCTTATTTTATGTTCTATAGCTGAGTGCCGAATGAAATGGTCTGGTAAGATTTTCTTTTATTTCAAAACATTGTGGTGTGATATTAAACTTACAACACCATGTGATGCTTGGTCCTCAGACAGGAGCATCCCATGACTAAAACATGCGACCCGGAACCTACAAACAAGTATACAACTGCAAAGCATATCAGTTCAATGACAATCAGTTTTCCTTTAGCAACGGCAATTGCATTAAAAAAAGATGTTATCAGGATCAAGGAGTTCATTCCCCGCTGTGTGAAACATATAACCACCAATTCACTAATTTTGTAATTTTACTCATCAGTAAAAGGTGAACAAAATAGGAGAAAATTGCTTCCAGCAAGGCAGCAAGTAACTCGAACAAACTCCCCCAGTCTAACTGATCTTCTTATGCTTTCAAACTAACCTGCATTCTTCAAAAGAAACTGCATAACAAACTCACATACGAGATCGCAAAGTCGAGTGCAAACGCCCGGAGCACACTGGCCGGAGCTGAACAACCCAGTTTACTTAGAGAAAGTAATAGTCTTTGAAAATATACACGCAAAAGCTTACGTGTAGGAAATGAATTGAAGAACTACCGGAGAACAAAAAGGTCCATCAAATTCGAATACGATCAAACCTGCACGACCAACATATTGTAATCATGAATGGGCACGTTAAATGGGCAACAATCTTAGTTTCTGATGAGAGCATGCTTCCTGAATGCACTTTAGTCTTAACGGAAATGAAGCATAAACATATCACTAAATTTCTTCAAGAATCCAGGAATAGAACACTTAAAAAATCAGGCAGCAATCATGTGGCAAAAATTGGGCACTGCTTGAATAAGAACTCAATGTTATTTGCAACTCAATAAAATTAGGAACTGCTTGAATAAGCACTCATTGTTATTTGCAACTCAAATCAACCTACAACACAATGTTAACTTGGAAGGGAACTCAATTACACCCGGACTACGAAATGGAAAGTTTTTTTATATCCAAAACAGCCATCTTTGCCGGACTGGAAGCATCTCTTCAAACAGGAAGTCACTCTACATGTGTTTAGAGTGAAGGAGCAGATGAAGCCTCTGATTTTTAATTGGCTAGATAGCATTAGATGTTTTTTGCCTCTTAAGAAGATTGTACATTCTCTTTCTCTTTTTCCCATACGGTTTCGTTGTAACAATAATAGTTGTAGCAGTAGTAGGAGTAGCTGCTGCTGACCATACGATTATTTTGTGCAACAACAAAGATTATGGAACTTGTTATAACCATCAAGAAAATACTGGCTGTGCAGTTTTTCAAAAGAAAATTTTACTGAATCCTGAGCTGTGATTTCTATTTTCTTGATGAAACTGACATTTACAAACTTTAAGCTGATATCTTTATTTACTTCATGTCTGTACACCGTAGGGAATCTTGTTACGAAAATGATTTCTTTTGCTGATATACATTTTGAAGTTTTGTATCGATCAATTTAATCAAGCTCTTCTGTGGTCTGTACTATGCCCCCTCAATTTGTTTCCACAAGTTTCACTGCATGGTTAGAAGAATAGCTTTGGTCATCACTCATAAAGCATCACTTTACATGTCTTATTTGTGTATTTGTTATGTTCGTATTGCATGCAGATTTGATACTTGACTGCCTAATATGGAATAACATAGACCAAAGCAATCAATGGGAGCCAGAAATTTAAATCTGAATAAAAAAATGTAAACTTAAGTTAGGCGGTTTTCTAAATATTTATGTACTTGTGCCTTACCCTTACTTATATCTCAAATTTGTGAAGAAACTATCTTTTTTTGTCTAGTACTCTAGCGCAATAGAGCAAATACGCTTGCATGAAGAGTTTGACAAACATTTGTCTTCTGGTGAACTGGACCATCGTATGGATGAGTTTATGTCTTCAAAGGTAGAAATATTACTGTAAGTTTCCATAAATGTAGCACTACACTTTGGTAAACATCATTTTTTAATTGTATTTGTGTTTCGCAGGATGATATTGTAAAGGATCTTGTCATAAATGAGATGGCGACAACGCAATTTTTGAATTTGAACTATGCTCTCATAAAATTGTCTTTGGAGGTGCTAATGGTTCTTGCACAATTAATTGCTTCGTTACTTATTTTATAAGTATTCCCCTTAAATGTTTCTTCCCTTTACAGCGGAGAGCGGAGATTGTGGAAATTCAGCGTGAAGTTTGCACCTATTCTGAATGTTTACGAGGCCTCCTTGAGAATGAGCCGGTATGCAATACAACATTTCATTGCAATTTATTATCGTGATTTGTTGTTAAAAACAGCTTTTATTTCTATCTTCCCTTCATTTTTCTTGAAAGCTACATGTAATTATTTTTGCAAGTTGCTTTACGGATGCTGATCTTTGACAATAGATGAAGGCGACTAAATGGCAAAAAAAAAAACAGTAGTCCCAAATATTGTACTTCAAAATGCAATATTTTGCGGGGCAGTAACGAAGTAATGCAAATAAGCTCATCCATTTTCATTTATTTACAAAAATCCAGATGCAATAAAGTTCTTTTGCAGCATAAGAATCTATGTCATCGTAGATCCTTAGTACTGTAGTATGTGTAAGTAAACATCATGCAAGAATTTTATACCTGGTGTATTTATCTCCGTAATCAATTGAATAAAAGTAAAAAAGTTTGCCTAGTACGTGTACAATGTCTATTTTACATTTGATGTTTTTATAATTTTATTTCTGTTCACCAAATTCTGAATGGGTATTAACAATTTCAGCTAAGAGGTCACCTCAACATTTTGATGAATGAGCTCGAAACAGAAGGCTTTTTCGATACCAATCATGATTCTGTTAATTGGGTACTTCTCATAATGACGATTTCTTTATTCCAATAGTTAACTTATCATGCACTAATTGCTTGTTTGCTTCTATAGGAGAAAAAATGTTTTACAGAACTTGTAGATGAATTCAATGACAAAGTTTTTGCTGGGCATTCGCTTCCCAAACGTTATGTGATCAGTGGAATCATTGTATGATTTTTTATGGCTATTATTGTCCTGTATTTCAAATTAGTGATGCTAAAATCAAATTACAACTAATGTCAGGATTACCGGTTCATCTCAATGCGGAAGCGTAGCTCTTGGCCAGATGCTTTTGAAGAGGTATGATATCAAGTCTTTTGTAGGTCAATATTTTAGTGCGCCTTTCAATGAAATATAGAACTTACTGGTTGCTTCTATTAGGTTGTTCATGAGGTACGTGACAGGTGGATTGACAATTGTGAGCTGGTAAGGAAACTTAGATTGTCTTATCATGATTTAATCTTTATTTGTTGAGTATGGTAGGTGCAGACACATTTTACTTACAAAATATTTTTTGACCTTCCTCCACCCATTTTGTCACTTACTCACTTCCCACAAGTGCATAAATGAAAAACATTCGTAGCATGGTCACTTCATTTATTTATTATTTGTCTTATATTTTTTTGTCCAGTTTTGGATGGAGACAGGATACTATGAGCACCTCTACTATGACATTGTTAGAAAACCCTTGGATCAGGTTAGTATCCTTAGTCTTCATGAGTTGAACAGTTTATACTACTAGCTGCTCTATTTTTATTATTATACTGCGAAGATATAGTAGTGATTTCTCCTAGTTGAAAACAGAAAATATGGGGCAGCATATGTTTTATCCATGGACTATCCCAAACATGTTGGTGCTACCATTATGCTAATTTTGTAGGCTGTCCAGATACCATTGTTACCAGATATACTTGCATGATGTGGAACTAGTTACTGATATTGCAATGATTATGTCAGGAATTACCTTATCAAATAATGATAGCGGTATTATCCACGCTTAGTAGTCAAGTCATTGCTTTTATTTGGAACAGAAACAGTAGGGGAGAACCACCCTAGTGAGAATATATAGGCAACATATCAAGTGCAATCGCCTCTTGTGGTGCAATCTTGCAATCAATTTTCAGTTTAGGTACCAGATCAACATGAAAAATTCCAATGAAATTTGATGATGTAGTCTTGACTCTTGAGTGGTCTAGCACCCTTTAAAATTTCAATCAAATTCAAATTCAGAATGTGCTGGAAGAAACAAAAAGGACAATCGTTGCGAATAGTAGCATTTGTCCTTTTCTTTTTTCAATTTCCTTTGGGTTTATCATTTGTCAGATTTTTCACATTTTCGTTACTTCTAACAGTGATTTTGAAATTAAAATTTTATACATAGGTAGTATGTCTAGAATTTCTTTCGGGAATTTTCATGTTGATTTAGTCCCCAAACCAAAGTGATTGCAGAATTGCACTTCAATGTGATTGCACTACTGATAGTGGACAAATTACTCTTCAAATTGAATCCATGCCTCCCAACCATCTGTTGACAGCAGGCACCATCTTCCTTAAAGCTCCCTCTTTAAGGGGGCTCTAAATTCATCCTGTGGAGTTTCTCTTCCACCTAAATCTGTTAGGAGGGACTTTGTCAAAAACACACTTATTTCTTTGAAGTTAAATATGCCAACAACCCAAAGTGATAGCTGAACATCACCAACGTCTGTCCAACCCATCAGCTTGGCCATTCCATATGTGCGTGACGCCCAGGGTTGTTGTGATCCGGATTTACACATTCGAAACCCTATGTGTATTCTGAACTAGTCTCAGATCAGTAGTTAGTTCTAAGGATCCAAAAACCGGAATAAAAACCACTCGGACGCCGTTATCCCGTTGCCGGTCGGTAATCGAAAATCCTGGAAAAAAAAACCGCTCGAAATTCGACTACTGAGATTTGAATTTGGGATCTAACCTGCGGGATTTTGAATTTGAATTCGAGAATTCCGACCAGTTTTTTGGATCTCGGTTCCCACTGGAATACCTAAAAGGCACAATCGAAAACATCCGTGCCTCAAGATGCGGGGTTAGTGATAAATGAACGAGGAATCCAAAGATCGAGAAGCACGATGTCCGGGAGCAAGAAGAGAAATAGTCAAACATGATCAGAATAAAATCATAAGAATGCACATGAGAACCACCTAGACCTCTCCAAACGATCTACCAAAAGATCGACACTCCCCTGCCTAGGTGCTACCCTGTCTCTCCTCACGATGTCCTAATCCAACATGCCGCCTAGACCCACCAAAAGAGTCTACAAAGTTCTCTACAAATCTAGGCCTATGTGTGGTGCGATAAACAGTCGCCTAGCTCTAGAGACTACATCCGAGAAGGACTCCTCTAATGGATCTTAGGACGCCATCCTCTCTTTTCTCTCAAGTTTTGCTCTCCTAAGGTAACTCAACAAGATGGCCTTCTTTCTTGCGTAAGGTGCAATGGTATCGACCTTTTGAGGGTCTGCATGCACGAGTGAAAGCACCTTTCTTGCCGTAAAGAGTTTGAGCAAAACCACGGATTTGAAAACAACCCCGATGGCTTAGGAGGTTCTAGCTCAAACAAACCATTCTTCACAACTCTAGCAATCTTAGGTGGGTTTTTCTTGGAATGCTCTAGGGGTTGAAACCTAGACCACTATTTTTCACGCCACCTTGGATTGATCAAGAATCATGTTGAGTTTCTTTTTCCCACTTGAGAATTTCTCAAGAGTCACCTTGAGGTAATCATTCTCTTTCATTAACTCCTCACATCTAGAACACTTGCTAGACTTGATTACCTCATTGCGCTTACTCTTAAGAAGGGCCACTTCCACTTTGAAGGCTTCACAAGACACACAATAGGATTCCGAATCCTACTCAACTGCTCCTTAAACTTGACTCTAAAAGCCTCTTGTATCCGACTAACCATGGTTTCAACTTCAAAGATTCAAAACACAAGAGTTAGAATCAATAACCTTTTAGAAGCAAAAAAGATATGGATCTTTCAATTTTAGCCTTTTCTTCCGTGGTCTTGTTTAAGGCTTCAATCTCAATTGTAAGCTTGGGACAATTTTCACAAGATGCAACTCTAGAGTAAATCAATGTTTCGCCATCTCTTGCATCTTAATCCTATTATCCTTACAATGAGAGCATGTGTGACTAGCATCAAACTTTTGCAATTCTTTTAGGGAACTATCCAATTTTAATTCTAGCAAAGCACAATTAGAGCAAGTTAAAGGATAGCTTCCATGGCGATCACATCAAGAGGAATGACATCTAAACAAGCGTATCTAGACTTGAAAGATTCTAGTTCATCGAGAGCATCTTTTAGTTGATTTGTGAGAGGAATGAGCAGATTTTAAGCTTGTCAAATCTTTAAGCAAGCTAGTGCAGAATCACAAATATCGCCAGGATTGATAGATTTAAGCCTAACAACTTCAAGATTCAAATTATCAATCATAATGTCCTGCTTCCTAATCATTTTCACTTGCTTATGCAATTTCTGTTCAGCAAGCACCAAAACCCTTTTCATATCAGCAATAGAAGGGCATACCTCATCAGGATCACTGAAAGGATCCTTATTGTTGGAGGAGTCGCTATCGTGGTCGTTCTTGGCCATGAAACACATGCCTGAAGTCATGTGCCTTCTTCTTGCCACGAGAATCACTCTCGTCGCCCTCCGCTTCCGAGTCCACATCGCTCATATTTACATTCTCAAGAGCGGCAAGGACCCTACCGACAAACTTTCGATAGTTTGTCTTCTTGGGTTTTGCATCCCTCTCCTGGGGATGTCTTCGTGTCTCCTTCTCCTCCTTTCCCTTTAGCTTGGGGCACTTGGAGCGAATGTGGTTTGGCTCACCACATTCGAAGCACGTGATAGGTCCACTCCTCCTCCTATTTCTCACCTTGTTGTACGCTCTTGTGAATTTGGTGGAAAGGAGGGCTAAGTCATCCTCGGGCAATTTCTCAAGTTGCTCATCACTCAAAGAATGTAAAGCGATAATGAAAAGCCGATGAGCTACAATCAAGAGAATCGGAAGAGCAACCCTTGGATTTGTCGACCACTAAAGCCATCGACTGCTGTCTTGGGAGACGCGAGATAAAGTCAATCTCATGCGTCTTCAACCTCGAGTAGAGCTTATCCATGGTAAGCTCACTCATGATGATGTTGTCATTGATGGAAGTGATCTTCATACCCTGCACCTTCACATCAAGAGCACCCGAAGTCGGGCGTGCATTTTCGCACTCGAAAATATCAAGTCAACAAATACGGAGATCATGAAGAATTTTAGAGAATCTTCCCACACATCCAAAGACTCACCGTGCCTTTGTTCGATCTTCGAGTAAACCTTTTTGAGTCGGTTCTGTCTCACTTCCTTGATCGCAGTGGACCCTTCGTGATAATCACAAAGTGTCCGCCAGATCTCGTGAGCAGGACCGCAAGTGAGCAACACGCTCAAACTCAGATCGACTAAGGCCTTGGATCAAATAATTCCGAGCCTTGCTGTTGGCCTCCACATCTGGAGTAATCGTATCGTCATCGGCTGGCACGACATAAGGGTTTTTCACCTTTAGCCAAATAGCGTGTCCTTGAGCCTCGATATACGCTTGCATACGAGCCTTCCAAAGATGCAAAGTCAACTCTCAAAAATGTGTGGCTTGGTTGAGTACTTGTCGACGCCATGGCTCCAAAGACCTGTTAAGATCTATAGAAAAGAGCTAACCGCTCGATACCACTTGTAGGACCGGAAAGGCGACTAGGGGGGGTGAATAGGCGCTTTCAAAACTTTCTCGCCTAAATCAAAACCAACACGAACTTTACTCCTTTAGCTATGGAAGCTAAGAGGTTCAGTGTGCACACAACGGAAGCCTTGTGTTGACTTTGATAAACCCCTCAAGCACACGACACAAAAAAAGAAAAGAACTCAATGTTCTTCACTGGACACTGGCGGTCTGACCGGCTACCACGGGCGGTCGGACCGACGGTCATCCAATGATTCGACCGCGAACAACCAATGGCCGGACCGGTGGATACGGTTCAATTCGCCAAACCGTGCTCGAATACAGGCGGTCGAACCGCCGTTGAGAGGCCGGTCGGACCGGTAGAGTCCAGTGCTGAAAGACTCCACCCAAATCCAAAACGAAATTTGATCCAACTTTTGATACAACCAATAAAACTTGACCAAATTTCTACCACACCTTCCTAATGATATTAGAGACCTATTTCTAGCGATGATCCGTCAGATCCACTTCGCAGAATCGATCTCTTGAGATTTTACCAAATAGGTGCACAAACCCTAGAAGTGAGAAATTCTTGATTCAAGACTTGCTTGTGGGGGTTTGATGATCTAGATGACTCTAGGAGTAATCCCACACATCAAAGCAAGGTAAAGTAGGCCAAGAGACCAAGTATGAACCTTTGAATCAAGGAAGCACCAAAAACATCCAAAAGAGAGAAGAACACAAATGGAGCAATTGATCTTTCAATTAAGCATCACAAGATTGTTCACTCACAATAGATGCTTACAAAGCCTCTCCACCAAGGAGGGCAAAAGCTCAACAAGGAGCACACTCCAAACCCTAGATCTCCTCTCCTCTCCTCCAAACCCTAGAAAAAGGAAGAAGGGGGCTAAATGAATGCTTGCTTAGGTTTTCCACCTCTCCCCTTCCTATTTATACTAGAGAGCTAGGGTTTCCCTTTTGGGTCTCTACACATGGGACCCACACACAAATAACTCTTGAAGCAATCACCGCTTCACCACGTGTAGGTTGATCACGGTTCTCATCGACGCCAAGCCTCTCTTGTCCAATCCCATCGAACCTCCCGTGAGACTCGCGACCGATATCCGCACCACCGATCCAACCAAATTGCTTCAACCACCCGCTCGATCCATCTTGTCCATTCTGCACCATGCTTGAGTCACACGACCACCCAGTATCCATGATCGCTACGACCTCGGCCTCCAAGCGTAGTCCCGATCCACTCACCGCTGACGTCGTTGACTGCAAGCCACCGCATGACAATAGACAAACAAATCGCTTCCGAACAAGTTCTTCACAACTTGACCCACGCCGCCCGCAATGCAATATACATCAATAAAGTATTGAAGTTCATAGAATAACACACTCGTAACACACTCAATGCAACACTTGGCTCACCTCCAGTGATCGCCGGTCCGATCGCTTTACGTGGTCGGCCCGACCGATTCATGCCTGGCCGGACCGCTCCCACAACGCGGTCGGACCGGTCCAGCGACTTAGCCAAAATTCAAGCGAGAAATTCAAACCTTCCGAAATTTCA
The DNA here is from genome assembly GCA_036346395.1 of Hsuehochloa calcarea. Classification (NCBI taxonomy): domain Eukaryota; kingdom Viridiplantae; phylum Streptophyta; class Magnoliopsida; order Poales; family Poaceae; genus Hsuehochloa; species Hsuehochloa calcarea. The sequence continues at coordinate 2,892,932 of CM070613.1, forward strand.
ATCGAATAGAAATTTTGACTGGAGCTCCAAAATGATGGGACCACATCCAGAGACTCCTCACTTGCCTACACAACCTATTTTGGCCCACTCAAAACCCAACTTTCAAATCGGTGGTCGGACCGCCACCATAGCCGGCCGGATCGCTCCACTAAGCGCGGCGACCGCTTCAAGACAACCGGGTCAGACCGCCAAGGCTTCGACAACCTTGGAGCAAACCCAAAACGCGAGATTTTGCAAACCAATAACGCCATTGCCAATTGACTCATCATCCTGAGATCGTGCACATATCCTCACGATATCCACATCTATTGATAAATTCAGTTGTGGTAGTTCTTTCGAGCTGAGCAGTGAGTAGAATTCGGGTCATATTCTGTTTAAGGGGGGTAGAATGTAATATCCCATTTAAACTTTAGATAATTAAATGAATTAGAAAGGAAATATATGGAATTAAAAGATAAAATTCATAATTTAGAAGGGGAAACAAGAAAACTTAGGACAACCTGGGCCGCAAGCTCTTGACCCACGACATTTGGCCCAAGCGAGAGAGCCGACCTATGAGGGGAGGGGGCAGCCAAACCCTAGCACCCCATGGCACTGTACCACCGCCTGTGCATCAGAGCACCGCTTTGTATCGTAGCATGTCCTCAGGTGATACGCTGCAGCAGGGCAAGAGAAGAGGGAGTCCAGGGTGTTTCGGCCAGCTGCAGGAATGGCAAGGAGGAAGAGAAATGAAGGGGGAAGGAAGAGAGGAAGGAGAGTGGGTCGCTGGGTTTTGCGTTCATCATTTTGATCCCAAAGGGTGACAATTCTTTTACCTCTTTTCTATTTAGCAATCTATAGGATCTATTTAGTAGATCGGTATAATCTGTTGGTAGATCAGCAATCTGCCAGTTCTGTTGCACTACAATTTAGAGTACTGTAGTGGTGAAATATGGGAATATCATCTCCTAGAGTATTGTAGACCTTTGTTTTATCTTTCCGTAGAGTATTCGATCACGAAATTTGGATATGTAGATAATTAGTTATGATTCTTACTATCCGAGTGCATGTTCAGTCTCTAGGTTTCAGGTAGCAAACATGATTTTGAAAATTCACGGATTTGGGATTTTGATCTCATGAATTAGATAGATGACTTTATAATGATTCAAGAAAGTCCAAGATCACCATTTTTGGACAAGCATAATAGGAGTTATGAATTTTTTATCTATGCGATTCAGTTCTGTCTTTCTGTTAGGGACAGCGGGAGGGATGTTAAGTTAGCAAACTTTATTGCAGAGTAGAAAAATTAGATTAAATTTATTTTGATAGCTGATTCCCTGTGGATTGCAGAATGTCTTATATCACTGTTATTGGACAAACCAATTAAACCATATGGAATTTCTAATTTAAGTTTACCGAAGGTGACATATTGGTCTTCGGAGTTAAAAACAAAGGTTTAGACATAATAATCTGAACTTTCGATCACCTGAGAAAATTGTGAGTATAGTTGTTTTGATTCCAGAAAGTCTAAGTTCATGAATTTAGGAGCTAAAGAACAAAATTTATTATTTTTGTAAGGTTACTGTTCTGTTTTGGGACGTAATCGGTGTTCGTGGAGGACCGCGCTTTGGGTTGCCCTTAGGAGCGTTGATGGTTATTTAATTTTTATTTAACGTTGTGTGCTCTTGGATGGTCTCCTTAGTATGTTTATTAAATGCTCAGGTGGTGGTGTGATAGCGGCCTCTTCTTGTCGTCCTAATATACACGGTTGTGGCAAGTGCAAGTAGTGGTAGCATATGCGGAGAATTTTCATGAGTTGCTAATGATTTGCGTACATGAATTATTTATCCATGATCTTGATGTTGATTAGGTTATGTGCATATGTTGTTTAATCAAAGATATGAAGGTTAATGATTTATTACCATTATTTGTATCATTCTTTGATCCTTGAGGCTTGGTCTACATGATAGCCAAGTAATGATGTTTTTGAGATCCCCATCATGTTTTGGACGGGCATGAGGTCCCCACACTCGTGGAGTGTGGGCTTGAGGTCCCTGTGCTAGAAGGCACATGCATGGGTATGCATCGACGGATGATACTCGTGATTACGGAAATGCAAAGAGAAAAGTTATGTGCATTTGTGGCATCTGCATTGCATGGCAATAAGAGCCTAATAGTCGTGATATTATTGTGAATGATTGATTGTGTTAGAAGCAAAGTCTGTATATGAGATTTGAGTTATTATCTTAATTGTACTTTGCTGAGTCGTGGACTCACGCTTGTTGCTATTATTTAACCCTAGGTGGTTGCCATGGGTTATGTGGCACACCATTGCTAGACTTTTGTTTATTTTGCTTACTTCCGCTGCTACTTAACGATCTTATTTGAATTTGGCCTATTTACCATATTGTAATAGTTGTAGACTTGAACTATTATGTTGTATATCTTTCGTTATGTCAATGTATGGATGTTGTGTGACTGTGATTGACGTTGATAAGGGTGTGGGCGTGTTGGTCGCTGATCTTGGATGTCAGCACAGTAGCATACCCGATGTTTTTAAATTCCCTTTTAACTCGTAGTGTGAACTTGGCCCTTTGGAGAACCTGGTTATCATATAGTGCTTGTAGAGGAGCAGTGCGCATGATCATTAGGGCTCTAGTTACTGTTGGGTCTTCTCACTTAGATAGAGTCAAAATGGAATTCATTTACTTGAGGCCCGTAGTTATTTCCATAAGACCGGGAAGGCCTCGGCCTTACGGAAATAACCCGGGGGTCCTCACACAGGTCCACCCCATAAATAGACTTGTGGTTGAATAGTATGACCCAGATCAATGGTGCACAAAGTTAAGTCCCTAGTGGTAGCTCAGACGAGACTACCTTATCCCATGTACTTCGCGCACCTATGTGCTTCCCGCACCCTACAAAGTACTTCCCGCACTGTGCTTCACGCTACTCTTTATCGCACGATCACTCGTCCAAGCATAAATCATTTTTGTTTGGCAAGCCCAAATGGCAACTCTTGCCATGACACAACAAATTTTAAAAACGGTGGCTTCCGCCATGATTCCATATATCATTTAGTCAAATTTATCATAATAGAACATGTGATCATGAATTCCATCGTAACTAAGCATGGCTAAGCACAATACGCCCCATGTTGGTAGTACAGTAATGTCCAACTAATATCAACCAATCCTATGGTGTCCAAGGATATATACCCATCACAATTGTTCAAGGCAGCATATTGTCAAATAGGTGCTTAACTACTCCCGGAAATAATTATTATAAAAATTGCAACACATGTTGATATAAAATAATATAATTTTATAAAGATGGGTTTGTCATGATCAAAGGTTTACGACTTGCCTTCGTTGAAGGTTTGAATGGCTTCAGCCAACGGGTCTAGGAGTTCTTCAGAAACGTTGGAATCTATACCAGCGAAAAGAGCCAAATAAATACAACAATTACAAATAAAATCCAAAAATAATAAATTTAGTACTAAAGGCGAGATTAAGAATTTATATGAGTCTAGGAACAAAAAATTGACGGGATCGGAGTTCGTATGGAGGAGAACGAATGTCCGGAAGTTTTCAGTCACATGAAATGATAGAAATGGGAAAACGAAAAGAGGGAATATTCCTTGGCATGTTAATGTTGTTTGGACCAAACTACGACTAGAGGGCGGTAAATAGGAGCACGCTCACTTTTTCAACCAAGATCAAATTCAACACAAATTTTACTTCAATAGCTATAGAAGCTATAAAGATCAATATATCAGTACAGCGGAAGACTAGTATTGAATCTAATCTAAACCCCGGAGCAAAACAACCAAAAGGCTAAAATCCTAAGTGTTGGGTGGTCTAACCACTATGTCAATGGCAACCGACCGTCACCTTGAGCGATCGGACCGGTCACCTTGGCTATCGACCTCCACTCGATGAATGCAGTGAAATCACCCCAAAACGGTTGCAAATAGATGTAACTTTTGATCTACAACTCCAAACTCGATGAAACTTGGCACATACCTTCTTTAGGATATCAGGAACCTATTCCAAGAGCATGAAATAAAATCAAAACTCTTTAGAACCCTAACCTCCACTAATCCTCTCTCTAAGCAAAACTAGGGTTTCAAACACAATGAAGGGGTTAAGGAGGTGCAGCCACCTCCCTCTCTATTTATAGTGAAGACTTAGACCTTCTAGAAGATTTACCAAATGGGCTCCCGTTAAGGCCCATTACAAACGGGTCACACACGCACGCATTTTAAAGTGACGTCTTCATCGACTCTTGACGTAATCCGCTTCACCTTGCGCACCTTGCGCCGCGGTTTAGCAAAAGGTCACAAAGACAGATTTGGTAAGATTACCAAAAAAACCCTTCTCGGTTCTTCTCCTAAGACCGAGTCTATCTGTGCGAAGCACTCGCCTGCTTCGCCACGTAGGTTGATCAACGGCTCTCTCCATATCGCCAAGTCTCTCCCATCCGGCCCCACCGAAACCACCATGGCACTTGCACCGACCACGCGCCGCTTGATCAAACCAGCCGCGCCGAATCGCTCGTTCGGTCACTCTTGTCCATTGTGCACCACACTTGAGTTCATTGACCTCATCCAAGATAGTCGATCGCTCGACCTCGCCTTTCCAAGCCTAGTCCCGATCATCCTCGCCGTTGATCGTCGTTGACGACCAAACTACATGCACAACAATAGACAAGCAAATCAAATCCGGGAACAAATTCTCAACAACCTGACCCATGTTAGTCAAAACATGCATCCTGCAATACATAAGCACTAAAACTCATGAACTTGACTTAATCAATAAACATCGTCGCTACGAAAGCTGACGAACCAAGTGGAAACCGGCCGATCGCCATTCAATGGCGGGCGACCGATCACGCTCCGCCGATCGTATCGCCTGAGGGGACTTATTTGGTTTTCATCCCTTGAAAATCAAACCTCTCTGAAAATTTCCAACGAATAGAAGTTTTGACTAGAGACTCCAAAAATTATGAGACCAAGTGCATTAGAATCCCCTCACTTACCTACACCCTCTATTTTTGGCCCAACTCAAAACTCCATCTATTGTACTGGTCGGTCCGATGCGCCGCTGGTCGGTCCGAACCGCCACCACCGGCCGATCGCTGGGTGGTCGGTCGGACTGCCCGGTCGATCTGACCGCCGCCTATGGCCTGACAGAACTGAAACCTCGTCGAAAACGCGTGATTCGACAAACCTTTAATGCTATTGCCAATTGTAACATTATTCTAAGATCATGAGTATATCCCCATAATATCCACAATCTCCCCCTTGATGCACACATTGGCAATAACGCAGAAAATGTAATTTGGAGGCTTGAAAACGAAGTTTACAGCAGCTTTCGCACAAAGGCATAACTTGGTCAATAAGCAAGAGAAACCAATGGAAATGACCAAGCTGGCATCAGAATAGCTTAGGCAAGTGAGATAAGGCAAAAGAAAGCATAAAAGCTTAAAATTCTAGAAAAGAGTCAAAAATCTCACTTAAGGTCCATATGAAAGAACAATTGTTGAATCGACTTTTGATCATCGTGAGGATTAAGAAATGCAATGCAGGTTCAGAAAATGCAATAAAACAATAAGAATGCAATTCAAATGCTGCCCCTCACTATGATCATCAAATTTTAGAAAATTTCAAATTCTCCTATTTTCTCCCCCTTTATAACATTTTTATATCTTCTCCCTTTATACAATATTGAAATATCTTCTCCCTTTGACAATGGAGTCATCAAGGAATCACGCCTTCCTCTCGTCCGAGAAAATAAATGCGAATGGAGAAAGAAGCATAAGAAGAAGTATGCATGAAATGCAATGGAGTGGCTTCATTTTGTATTTTTCAATTTTTGATTACAAGAAGCTTTGAGATTACCCAAAAAATAAGCTACCATTTCTAATATTGCACAAACAACATATCAAGCCTAATAAATACTAGCAAGATCATGATAAGACATATATATCAAAGCGAAGCTCAAAGGCTCAATATAATGCAATGGATTTGATCAATTTAAGCAAAGCTTCAAATTTAGCAAGTTCATCAACAGGATCCTAAAATGATACCGCCATGTCAAAATATCAATGTGAGATCAAAAGCTAACAATGACCACATTAAGAGACAAAGATGTCCCGAATCGAATCATTTTGCTCAAATTTCTCAAACGCCCATTTTTCAATGCTTTTCATTTGCAATGAGTATGGAAGTTGACTAATGGTCTAACTTAGTGACAAGATCCTCGACTAGGAGCCATCCACAAACTCATCTTAAGCTTCACCGTAAGTTGATTAAAACTATATCTTCTTGAGGAAGATCCCGGACTAGAGTCATCCACAAACTCTTTCTAAGCTTCTACTAGGGCGACAAATCTTGAGGTTCATGTCATTTGTGACACGCATTCCCCATGAGATCGCTTTGGATCATCAAACTATCTCTAAGTTCATGTCTTTGATACGCAGCCTTGTGAGAATAGTTTGACACAATTTAAGCATAAGACAATCTTGAAATTTAATTTTCATGTCTCACAAGAGCGCTTTTAGATTTTCAAGAACACAAGAAGCTCAAGTAATGGTCAATTTTAGATTCAAGAGCTAACAAAATAATTTTGACAGGGCCAATGTCACAAAAGGAGCGCTAATTGCGTAACTAGCTAAAACATCCACAAATTACAGTTTTAGTTCGAGTTGTTTTTTTAGTAGAGTACTAGCTCATACAGCAAAGACTTAGCTACATATGTGAAAGCTTTATCATTCTAGCAGGTCAAGAAACTAGACATGGCATTGAGCAAGAATTGAAATACTAAAACTCCAAAGGGTAATAAGCAAAGCTTCATCAATTTTAAAAGATAAGCAGAAAAACTTATATGACAATGCATCTTTTTGGATTTTTCAAATGAATGCAATATGATATACTGAGATGCAAGAAAAACTCATAAAGCCTAAGAAGACTAAAAAGATCAACAAGTTCAAAAGAAGATCAAGAAAAGATCAAATGAACAAGGAAAGATCAGAAAAGATCGAACTCCCCCTCAAACCAACCCATAGGGATAAATTACCCCTAACTCGCTCCTCAAGGTGGCAAACCTTGTTGGGTCTAAAGGCTTGGTGAGGATATCAGCCAATTGAGCCTCGGACTCCACGAAGTGCAACACAATATCACCCTGAATATGCGTTTAACGACATGGCTATGGGAAGCTCTCGGAGACGCCTGAAACCTCGTGCAGAGGCAGACCGTGAAGTGGATGTCCGGCCTTGAGGCCGTCAAGTACAGGAGGGAGCCAATCATACTGTGGTACTCGCGTTGATCCACGGCTTCTCCTTCCTCATCTAGATCCAAAGCAGTCGAAGTCGCCATGGGAGTGGCGATCGGCTTGTAGTCACCCATGTCGAAGTGTTTTAGCAGGTCCTTAGTGTACTTTGTCTGATGAATGAAGATCCCTTCCTTGCATTGCTTGATTTGAACCCCCAAAAAGTAATTGAGCTCTCCCATCATACTCATCTCAAATTCCCTAGACATAGTATCAGAAAAGCTAGAAACAAGAGTATGAGAAGAATCACCAAAGATAATATCATCAACGTAAATTTGAGCAAACAGGAAGTCATTGTCATGCCTAAAAATGAACAAGATCTTGTCTACCTTACCCATCTCAAAATCATTCTTAAGCAAAAAGGTCTTAAGTCTATCATACCAGACTCTAGGGGCTTGCTTAAGACCATACAAGGCTCTGGACAGCTTGAACACATGATGTGGGTTCTTGGGATTCTCAAAGCCTGGGGGTTGCCTAACATACACTTCCTCCTCTATGAAACCATTCAAAAAGGCACTCTTAACATCCATCTGATACAATCTAAAGCCCTTAGATGCAGCAAATGCAAGCAGAATGCGAATGACTTCTAGTCTAGCAACAGGAGCAAACGTCCCATCAAAGTCTAACCCCTAAACTTGGCTAAAACCCTGAGCTACCAACCTAGCCTTGTTTCTAATCACATAACCATCCTCATTTTGCTTATTTTTAAAAACCCAGCGGGTTCCTATAACATTATGACCACTAGGAGGTTCTACTAGGTTCCAGACCTTGTTCCTCTCAAAATTCTCTAACTCCTCATACATGGCATTGATCCAGCTAGAATCAGATAAAACATGTTATATATCGCGGAGCTCAAAAGAAGCAACAAAAACAGAATGAGAGTAGAGATTTGAGTCATTATACCTAGAGCGAGTGACTCGCTCATGGAGATTACCTATCATCTGATCCGGAGGGTGCTGCCTTTGAATGTGAATTGGCGCACTCGGAGAAGACAACATCTATTCGACCTCCGCAGGTACTACTGATGATGAAGATACAGCAGGAACCTCAACCGAAGGCGATGAAGTCACAGCAGGTTCTTGGGCTGGAATAGGAGCGTCAACAGCAGCAGGTGGAAGAACATCATCGAGTCCATCATCATCTTCCTCTTTAAATATGCTCTCTGTAGCCTGTGTATCACCTGAAATAACTGATCTAGCTCCATACTAGTCTCATCAAAGATGACATTGCATGTCTCTTGAACAAGGTTAGTTTCAAAATTAAAAACTCGAAAACCCCTCGAATGCACAGAATAACCCAAAAATAAACTATCAAAAGTTCTTGACTCAAATTTATCTAGGTTTCCTGTCTTGAGAATAAAACATTTGGATCTAAAGACTCGAAAGTGCGAGACAGAGGGTTTTCTACAAAACCGAAGCTCATAAGGATTCTTGCCCAAGGACGGTCTCAAAAAGACACGATTTGCAATATGGCAAGCGGTAGAAACAACTTCGGCCCAAAATCTCCTCGGTATGTTATACTCATCTAGCATCGTCCTAGCCACCTTGACTAGGGGTCCTGTTCTTCCATTCCACAACGCCATTTTGTTGAGGGATAAGTGGAGAAGAGAACTGATGTTCAATTCCACGCTCAGCACAAAAGGAAGCAAAAGAGACATTCTTGAACTTCGTGCCATTGTCACTGCGAATCGCTCTCAAAACACCCGGAAGTTCAGAAGCCAAACAAAGAACAAGATCATGATAATGATCAAAAGCTTCATCCTTTGAAGTAAGAAAGAACACCCAAGTGTATCTAGAAATATCATCAACTATGACAAGAATGTACCATTTTCCACCAACTGACCGAACCCTAGCAGGACCAACACTATCCATATGAAGCAACTGTCCCGGTCCGTCAGTCATGACCATAGTCACTGAAGGGTGTGAGGCGGTAACTTGCTTGCCATGCCTACAGGGCGCACATACAGCCTCATTGACGGCTTCGAGTTTGGGCAAACCTCTCATGAGCTCAAGGTTGCTAACTCGTGTCAGATAATCAAAACCAATGTCCCCAAACGACGATGCCAAAGCCAAAACTCAGAAGAAGATGATGAAATCAAGCACTTGAGAGAACCAACAAGAGATTCATAAAAATCAGCTCCAAAGATCCTATCAACTCTAGTAATCCCAAAAAGAAGCTCACCCGTTGAATCAAGCACTCTACAAGTATTTTTCTTAAATCTAGTCTCATAGCCATCATCTAGAAGTTGAGAGACGGAAAGCAAATTAAACTTTAGCTTGTCCACAAGAGAGACGTCCGTGAGGATGAACTTGTCGTTCACCCTGATCGATCCCGTTCCTTCAATCCGCCCTTGTCTATCATCTCCAAAGTTGATGAAGTCGTCACCCGTCGACCGCGTGAAGGAGGTGAACCATCTTGAGTCTCCGGTCGTGTGGCGTGAACAGCCAGAGTCGACGAACCACGTGTCCTTCCTCTTTTCGCGGTAATCCTCATTGTTGTCGACGTCATCGGAGTCGGCCATGAAGCATACGCCGGTGAAGTCCTTGGCCTACCCCTTCTTCTTGTCTTGAGGGATCTCCTTCTCCTTGTCCTCCTCACTCGCGGAGTCCACATCGCTTAAGGATTGATCCCCAAAAGCGACAAAAACCCAGTGAGCGGTCTTCGTCAGCTTGGCAGCATCATACCTTGATTTGTTCCATTGAGACTTCTTCCAAGCTGGCGTTCCCTCCTTATGGTTGCTCTTTCCTTTCAGCTTGGGGCAATTTGCCCAGATATGATTAAGCTCACCACACTCATAGCAAGTCAAGGGACCTCCTCTCTTTTGTTTCTCATATTGTTATAGGCCTGTGGCCTTTTTACTATGAGGGCAAACTCACCTCGTGGAGACTCTCAAACTCCTCTTCATGAATTGCGATAAACCGACAGTTTAAAATCCGTAAGAAGACTCGGAAGACCCATCAGAAGCTCTCTTGAGCGGGTCTGCTACCAAAGCCATATTTTCCTTCTGGGGATGATCAATCCTCTTGATCTCATGAGTCTTGAGCTTGCTATAGAGCAGCTCCAAAGTCAGATCAGAGAGGTTGACGTTCTCCTCAATAGCGGTAGCCTTTATCTCCCACTCCTTGGTGTTGATTGCAGCCAAGAGGTGGGTGGTATTTTTAGACTGAGAATATTCAATACCAACAGCTTTCATCTGATTAATCACTTTATGAAAGCGACTGAAAATATCATCGATGCTCTCTACAGGACGCATCTCGAATTTGTTATATTCACGCTTATAGACCATCTGGCGTACTTTCTTGATTTGAGACGAACCCTCATGGTAGATTTCGAAGGTGTTCCAAATCTCGTGCGCGGTCTCAAGATTCTCAATGCCCAGCCCACCGTGGGGCGGACCCGCACACACAAAGCACCCCACTTACACTTTCGTACTCACTTCGTGTAAAAGGGTTAACTCAGAGGTGCTACGTTTGGATCCAACAGACATTATATACTACTACAACTCACTTGAGACAAGCAATGTGGAACTAATCCCACCATACAACTCTTCATGGGCCACATGGGCCACGCTATGAGAAGGCCGGGGTATTATATTCACCCCCCTTAAGGGCTGACGCCCTTGGCAGCATACCGCATACACGGCAAATGCCCAGAACCACCCCTCGGTATACATTCGTGCGTCCAGTGCCAGCACATATGCCATGCCATGTGTCCACTCTAGGCCCACATGTGCCATGCGCCATATGTCCGCGCCCCTGTCCCACACGCGCCCATGCAGCGAATGTTGATACTCTGATACCATCTGTAACACCCTGACCCAAAATCGGCTCAATGCCCAGCCCAGCGTGGGGCGGACCCGCACACAAAGCATCTCACTTACACTTTCGCCATCGCCGTGTAAAAGGGTTAACCGGAGGTGCTACGTTTGGATCCAACAGCATTATATACTACTACAACTCACTTGAGACAAACAATATGGGACTAATCCCACCATACAACTCCTCATGAGCCACATGGGCCACGCTACGAGCAGGCCGGGGTATTACACCAAGCCCACCATATAGTAGGTTTTTTTGCCTTATTGTTGTTAGCCAAGAGGGCTGCTGAAGACGGCGTAGCAACTTCGGGAAAAACGAGCGGGGCTCGAACAACCTCCCATACAGCTTGTCCTTCGCTCTCAAGGAAGACTCGCATGCGATTCTTCCAATAGGCATAGTTGTGCCCATCAAGATATGCGGCAGTGGAGTACTTATCCATCGCCGAGTTCAGTGACCGGTTAAGATCAAGATTGAACTAACCGACTCTGATACCACTTGTTGGACCGAAATGGTGACTAGAGGGGGGTGAATAGGAGCACGCTCACTTTTTTAACCAAGATAAGATTCAACACAAATTTCACTTCAATAGCTATAGAAGCTATAAAGATCAATATACCAGTACAGCGGAAGACTAGTATTGAATCCAATCTAAACCCCGGAACAAAACAACCAAAAGGATAAAATCCTAAGTGTTGGGCGGTATGACCACTATGTCAATGGCGGTCGGACCGGTCACCTTGAGCGGTCGGACCGGTCACCTTGGGCGGTCTGATCTCGAGCCCGATGAACAGTGAAATCAGCCAGAAAAACAAAGTTGCAAATAGATGTAACTTTTGATCTACAACTCCAAACTCGATGAAACTTGACACATACTTTCTCTAGGATATCAGGAACCTATTCCAATCGAGGATCGTGAAGATCCTTGGAAAAGTTATGACCTTTTTTGTTTTAAAGAAGAGTGCTCCAAAACCGAGTCAAACGCGAAATATAATCTAAAGACTTGCTCGTGGGTGATTGATGATCAAGATGATCCTAAATGTATTCCCACATGTCACAGCAAGTTAATCACATGAAGAAATCAAGCAAAAACTCTCAGATCAAAGAAAGACTCAAAATCATCAAATAGAGAGAAGGAAAGCAAAGAGACACATCTTGAGCAAACTTTTCTTGGATTAATTTGATATGGTTTGGGTTTACAGTCACTCTATCAATGGAGGACAAAGCTCAATCCAAGAGCACAAAATCAAATCAAAACTCTCTAGAACCCTAACCTCCACTAATCCTCTCCCTAAGCAAAACTAGGGTTTCAAACACAATGAAGGGGTTAAGGAGGTGCAGCCACATCCCTCTCTATTTATAGTGGAGACTTAGACCTTCTAGAAGATTTACCAAATGGGCTCCCGTTAAGGCCTATTACAAACGGGTCACACACGCACGCATTTTAAAGCGTCGTCTTCATCGACTCTTAACCTAATCCGCTTCACCTTGCGCCGCGAGTTGGCAAAGGTCACCAATGCAGTATTTGGTAAGATTACCAAAATACCCCTTCTCGGTCCTTCTCCAAAGACCGAGTCCATCTGTGCGAAGCACTCGCCAGCTTCGCCACGTGTAGGTTGATCAACGGCTCTCTCCATGTCGGCAAGTCTCTCCCATCCGGCTCCCACCGAAACCACCATGGCACTTGCACCGACCCCCACGCCGCTTGATCAAACCAGTCACACCGAACTGTCCGTTCGATCACCCTTGTCCATTCTGCACCACGCTTGAGTTCATTGACCACATCCGCATCGCCGATCGTTACGGACCTCGACTTTCCAAGCCTAGTCCCGATCATCCTCATTTGTTAACCGTTGTTGACCACCAAGCTACCTGCACAACAATAGACAAGCAAATCGAATCCAGGAGCAAGTTCTTCACAACATAACCCACGTTAGTCAAAACATGCATCCTGCAACACATATGCACTAAAACTCATGAACTTGACTTAATCAATAAACATCGTCGCTACGAAAGCTGACGAACCAAGTGAAAACCGGTCAGACTGCCATTCAATGGTCGGCCGATCGCCCTCTGTTTCGCTCGATCCGCCCTAATTTGGTCGGATCACTTAAAGGGGCTTACCTAATGTATGACATTAGGTAATGTCGGTATTTGGAAAATAAAATAAAATAACGAAAATATGTTTTAGACTTGGGTGGATGGTAAGATCAGGTGGGTGAAGCTAGAGCACGAGATCCCGGAATTCTTCAGAAACGATGGAATCTATACGTGCGAAAAGAGCCAAATAAATACAACAATTACAAATAAAATCCAAAAATAATAAATTTAGTACTAATAGAGACATTAAGAATTTATATGAATTTAGGAACAAAAATCGACGGGATCGGAGTTCGTATGGAGGAGAACGAATGCCCGGAAGTTTTCAGTCACATGAAATGATAGAAATGAGAAAAGGAAAAGAGGGAATATTCCTTGGCATGTTCATCTTCAGGATTAAAGGGATTAAGAGAAGTGGTTGACAAAGGGCCCCACTTGCTAGTGTGTGACAGATATGGAATGGGCAAAGGAGTGTGACATGTGGGCCCCAACAGTCCTTGAGTGAGAGAGCAATTCACAAAAAGAAAGCCATAGAGTAGAAACAGGGGAAGAGGTGGCACTTGGGGTAAGGGGTGGCCGGCGGTAAGGGGCGGCACGAGGGAGCTTGGCCGGCGGCAAAATGAAACCCCGTGGGGGTGATGGTCCCATGGGCGGCGACGCGTGGAGCAGCGGAGCAATCAATTCATATTTTAGTTTTTCACAGTTATTGCATGGTGAGCTAGCATGGTCCTTAGAAGCATACTGAGCCATTTTCTTATTGTGGTCAATCATTTCTTGAAATTGTTTTGAGACAGATTCAAGTTCAGCAGTTAATTTAGGACAGTTCATACAAGAAATAATTGGCTCAAGTAACGAAGCTTGTAAATCAGCAATTTTATGATCTGCTCGTTTTAGGTTCATCTTCAGATTATTACAGCTTTCACATATCTCGGGCAGATCAAGCAACATGGTATAAAGACCTTTAAAAGCATTGTCCTTACCCTCACATGAGGTGCAAGAAGTAGTCTCTACAATAGTCAATGAAATAGGTGCTACCCTACTCATTTCTAGTTCAACAAGCAGACTAGCATTCTCCACCTTAAGTTTCTCAAGCTCAGAAATCAGACTATCATGCGAGGTCCTTAATTTCTCCATGTCACCAATCAAGACACAGCATGTATCACAATCATCACGGGAGGGAGCAGATCTAGGTGAAGTAAGCTCCCGTGATAGTCTATCTACTTCCTTCTCAAGATCAACGATCCTAGCTCTAGATCTAGCATAAAACTTTCTAAGCTTAAGAAATGCATCATTGAGCTGGTCGTAGGAGGGACCTACCTCATCGGAGTCGCCAGAAGCTCATTGTCGTTGACGCTTGGTTCCGTTGGCCATGAAGCACATGCCGATGAAGTCGTCACCGTCCTTGGGATCTTGATCATCCTTGCCCTCGTCGTCGCTCCATCCTTCCACGTCCCTGAAGTTGATGTCGTCGAAGGCGGTGAGGACGCGATGGAAGAGCTTCTTGGCCTTCCCAAAGTTGCGGAACTTCTTCTTGCCTTGAGCAGGTGCTGAGGGCTTCGTGTTGCGGTTCTTGTCGATGTAGTTGTTCTTGCCCAACCGCCGTAGTCACCTTTGCCCTTCCCATCTTGGGGCGGTTGCTCGGATGTGGTTGGGGCCACCACACTCGAAGCAAATCACGGTCCTCCTCTTTTTCCATCCCTCCTTCTCTTGTAAGCATGGGAAAACTTCCGAGCTAGGTGGGCTAACTGCTCATCCGCAAGCTGCTCTAACTGATCATCAGTTATGTCACAGAGAGCAGCAAGGAAGAATCCGCACATTGGCTCAGTAGAAGAAGATCCGGAAGTGGGATCGGTGACTAAAGTCATCGACTGTGACTTTGACCTTCGAGAGACTATGTCAATCTCGTGAGTCTTGAGGCGCGAGAAAAGTGCGTCAAGAGTCAAAGTCGAGAGCTCTGTGGTATCCTTGATGGTAGTCACCTTCATCTCCCAAACACGCAAATCAAGAGCTGCGAGCATCTGACGAGCATTGTCCGAGTCGGTGTATGTGAGACCGACCGCTCGGAGGTTACTCAAAATCTTGTGAAAACGCGTAAAGCACTCATCAAGGGACTTGCCAGCGAGCATTTCAAACTTGTTGTAATCTCGCTTGAACTGGTCCTGCCGAACTGTCCTGATCTGGGTGGTGCCCTCATGGTATGCATCGAGGGTCACCCAGATGTCGAAAGCCGACGTCAGATGAGAGATGCGATCAAACTCACTTCGACTCAATCCCTGGATTATAATGTTCCTTGCCTTTGCATTGGCCTCAACATCGGGCATGTTTCCCACATTGATGTTTTCATCGGCGAGAACAATGAATCGACCTTCACCTTCCGCGGATGGCATACCCCGAGCACGGATGTATGTTTCCATTCGGCTCTTCGGAAGGGTAATCAAGCTATCAAAGACGGAGGCTTGGTGGAATACTTGTCCGTTGCCATGGCTCACGCAGGCCAGGTTAAAGATCTATCGAAAAGAGCTAACCGCTCGATACCAATTGAAGGACCGAAATAGCAACAGGGGGTGAATGGTGCCTTAAAATTAAGATCTTCCCTCTTAAGTATTCATACCGATAAACAATACCCTCAGATAATCAAGAGAAAATAAATGAACCAAAACCAGAAAAGGAAATGAGATCTGGGTCGTTTCGCCGAATCGGAAGTTCCGATTATCCCAATGATGAGTTCCGCATCGGTAGTTCCGGTCACTCAGTGAAGTTCCCAAATTTACGGTCGCTCTGTCGACAATCGAAGTACCGGTCTTCCAAGTCGGAAGTTTCGCGACGCGTAGTTCCGCGTGTAAGCAATGGAAGTTCGATTGTCCCGCACGGAAGAACGACGCGACGGAAATTTCAAAAATCAAATACTCAAAATTGTTGCTCTTCTCGGGTCAAGTCTCACAGGACATCATCCTAAACAACATCTTGACCTCATTGATAAGGAATCGCAGACAAAGATCCATTAATCAAAGCAAAATCGGATTTCTTGAATATTTGGCAAGAAAGACGAAAAACTTGAAATTCGCAAGATTCTTGAATTCTTGAGTGATGAAACTTTGAGGGTAGCTACTTAATAGCCTATAGATTCAACATGCCAAGTTTCATGCCATCTCAAGAAGGAAAACAAGATTTTCATTCAAGAACTAGGTACGGGAAGGAAGAACAGAGAAAACCACAAATCAAGAACTAAGATTACAGTTGATTTGCTCTTGAGAAAAGTCGATCAAATGATCTTGTGGCATCATCCCAACAAAAAGCAACCCATTTTGGCACTTCCCAACAAGAATCAAGCCAAAAACCAAAATCTCAAGAATCTGGCCTTTAAACGAGAGAATAAGAACAGAGACATGAACAGGAGGTAAACAAGAGATTTTTTATTCCTTGCACCAATGGATTACAGAGACACACACAGAGGAATTATTACAAAGAACTCAATCCATCCTCTCCCTCTCCATCTCAAGTACACACACACAAAACCCAAAATGAGAAAGAGAGCCAGGAGATCAAGAAGAGAGGCACACACACTGAGACATCTCCTGCCTTCTCCCAACAACTAAAGCCATAAAGCAAAACAACCTCTCAAAGCCTCTTTTGACTAGCTAACCCTAATCCATTCTCTCCAAAAGTCATATTACAACCAGGCCTTCACCTCTATTTATAGCCCTTGACTAATGGGTCTCCAACCCGTTACGCCGGCTAACCTGAACGGATCCCGCTTCCACTTGTGCCGCCTTGCGAAATTACCCTTTCGCCCCTCGTGCACCTTCTGGAAGGTCCCGCATTCCTTGTTGTCCACGACTCGCAACCACCTCGAGTGCGCACCGTCTTTGACACACCTTGACCGTTCTAGCCTCAACGCCACCTGCGTCTAGTCCGGTCTCCACGTGTCTCGTCACGACTCCGCCTCGACGTCCTGCAACCAGCACAAACAAGAAACACATCACATAGCATTGCTCTAGATACAAGAATCAATATTTGCATTAGACTCAAAACCATTCATGAACCACACAACTCAAAATAAAAAACTATGCGCTCACTGCTCAGTTCTGCACACAATCGGAAGTTCCAGTTTCTCCAAGGCGGAAGTTCCGAAGATCGGTACTTCCGCATTCGCAGGGCGGAAGCTCCGCACAATACCAAATCAAAACACACTGCTCAGGTCAATCGAAAGTTCCACTTTCCTAGGGCGGAAGTTCCGATGATCGGTACTTCGCATTCCTGCGGAGGTTCCGCAAGCGATCACAAATCTAGCGGTAGCGACTGCGGTAGAGAATCAAATCACAAACTTTTCAACAACAACGTCAAATACTCATCACTCGCATGGAGACACCTCTCACATGGTCTCTCAATCTCCCCCTTGATGAGTATATTGACAAACACCGAAAAAGCAATAAAATTGAGTTCGTGATGATGATCAAACATGGTCTAAACTAGGAACAAGGAAGCTCAAGACCATTTTTGACAAAAGAGAAATACTGGAGCAGACAATGAAAGAGCAAATTTTTCTGCAAAACTCCAGAAGACTTTTTCTCTCCAAAATTCTCCCCCTTTTGGCAATAAACACATCAAGATGTATTAAGAGAGAAAATGACTATATGTTATTTATTTTAAGCATTTGGAGCCATGAAGATTATCCAAAATGACTATTAGAGAATTACACCAAGCCATAACACATAAGAATGCTATCAAGATAATGACAATTGATGTATAGAGTAGCTAAACCAAGGAAGTCATAATTTGAGAATTGGTCCAATTTCTTAGCATGTCAAATCAACCAAGATTATAGTCTAGCTAAAGGTATCCAAGGATGATACAAGCCATGTCAAATAATCTAAGTGGAACCAAGAAGCAAATATTGAACAGTTTAGAGAGATAGGTTTTAAGAATGACTCATATGATCAAGGACTTGGTCATTTGAAGAGAAGCAAATTTAGCATATTTTTCTTTTTCTGAAAATCATTTATGGCTTTATCTTAGTAAAGCAAGTCCTGGACTAGGTGCCATCCACAACTGCCTCCTAAGATTCAACCATTTTTCAAATCTTAACCATGTTCTAGATCTCAAGCCTTATGCGATCACTCCAAGCAACAAACTTAAGGAAGTGATCTTAGGTCATCAAGACTCCCCACGAGTTCATGCCTAGTGCAATGGCAAGCGATCTCATGAGAAAGAGTTGGTGAGATCAGTTTTTTCGCACAAAAGAGATCATTTTTGCTTTTGATGTTTTAGACCAAAGATTTAATGACAAGTCAGTCTCCGAGTCTTTGACCTCTCCCAATCTTTCCTTTCTTTCCAATATATTTCAATTCATACACTTCTTTTCTTTCATTACCTCTCAATTCTTGCATCAAGACTCATTGCTTCAGTTCTATTTTAGTTTTTAGTTCTAAAATTGCCTTCTGTTGAAGAACTTTGAGTCCATGACTCCCAGGTCCCACTGTCATTGGTTGACCTCTAATCCTTTCTATGTTGATTGGCTTGCATCTGATTCCTTCTTGCCAGGATGACATGCACCCAAAGCTCTAGCATTTCTTTTCTCTGTTCCTGTCAAATTGAAAACAACAATTTCATATTTATAAATTTCAGCGATTCCTATCAATTTCTTTCTCTGTTGTTAGCTAGTGACCCCACATGTCTTGTGTCCACAAATCATATTATGTGTATAGCAATCCTTCGTTGTTTCTAGTTAAACTGAAATTAGTTAAGCTTCAATTTGAAACTTTATTACCAGTAACAGTAGTCAGCTAGTTCAGTTTCTAGTCACTGGGCTTTGTATGTTTCATTTTTTTTAGAATTGATTTTTCCAGAAATTCGTTCTCTCTCATGCGAACTCCAAATCCATCGATTTTTTAATCCTAAATTCATATAAATCCGTTCCCTACTTCAAGTATTATTTAATCTGTCTGTTTGGGAAAAACAGATATGTCTTTTAAACTTAAGTAAAATTACCTTCTTTACCAAGTCAATTTTTGGCCAAATGAAATACCACTCGGAAAAACTCTACTTCTGACCACTATTCCACAACATCTTTTCCAAGTAAATTACTTTCACTTGAAGTTGGGGGACTAGATGACGAGGATTTAATAATAATCAATTAATTAAATTATTTATCCTTAATTGTTATTATATATAGCAATATCTTCATATTATTCGTAAGGATATCCCTTATCATTAATAATGGAGAAGCTTAATCAAGTGGTTGTAAACCATTTTACAATCACCTTATATAGTCGTAAGTACTACGACTACCTAGTGGTCGTAAGATTTCCTACGACTACCTCATGATCGTAAGCCTTACCATGATAACTTCACATCGTAAGCTTTACTACGACCGGTCAACCACAACCACCCTATGATCAACCAAGCCTACAAAACATGTGGAACTAATCTATTATAGACACTTAAACCACGCATTTAATACACACAAGAGCCAATATCGTTATTATTCTTCGAGATAGCTGCAAGTATTAAGCTTTTATCTCTCGCCATAACTTCAAGGCGGCGTGAGAGGATCGGTCTTTGACAATAACATCACGAGCGTGTGCATGTTATGAAAATGTGAGACATCTCTTGACACGTGACAACCGCTCACTCTTTCACACGCTATATAAGAAAAAAGTCGGTGGACAAAGGACAAGAAGAAGAATAACAACAATGAACACAAGATAAGATCAATAAATAGAAGTCTTTAAACGAGGAGGGGAGTGGGCGGGGGGAGGCGGAGAAGGTGAAGGGGCGAGAGAAGCGGAAACGGGGAGGGGGTGAGGGAGGCAAACTAAAAATTATATAGTAGTACAAAAAAATTATACAGTAGTAAAGAAGTAAACACTCATGAACTTACTGTTGTACCAGCTCGAAAAGGCTTAATAAAGTTTTTTAAGTCCTAACCCTAGGACGGTAGCACCCCGCTCAGCGCTCGCCCGCATCCTCCTCCCTTCTCTGTCCTGCGCCGCCGCATCGCACCGCCCCCGTCCTCGTCCTCCTCCTTCCCGCGCGCGGCGCCCGAGCTGCCGCCGCCCTCCCTCTCTCCTCCTACCCCGTACGCCGCCGCCACGCCCTCCTCCTACCCCGAGCTGCCGCCCTCCCCTTCTCGTCCTCCAAACCGCCGCCGCCCACGCCGTCCTCCGCCCACGCGGCGCCGCCCTCCTCCTCCCCCGAGCCGGCGCCTTCCCCGTTCCCGTCCTCCCCCCTCCCTGTCGCCTCCCCCTCCGCCTCCCCCCATATCTGTCGCCGCCGCCGCTCTCCTCTCTCCCCACGCGCCCGCCTCGCCGGATCCGGCGCCTCCGGCCCCGACCTACCTCGCGTGCGCTTCCCTCTTCCTCCCCCCGCGCCGCGCCCCTCTTCCTCCCCCGCTGCCCTCCTCCTCTCGCCTCCTCCCGCGCCGGCACCCCACCTCCCCCCTCCTCTTTGCCCTCACTTTCGGTATTCCTCATTACCAAATCCACCATCTCCTCCGCCGCCTTAAAACCCTCCTCTCCGCCTCCGCCTCCGCCTCCTCCTCCTTCGCTGATGCTGTCTGCTCGTCGGTCGGCCGGAGATGGTGCTGTGGGAGCTCACGGCGATCACGGTCTACTTCCTCCGCCTCCAGTGCACCTACCGCCTCGCCCTCCGCCTCCAGTGCCGCCTCATGCCCCCAAACCACTCCAGGATCCGGGACTTCGTCTTCAGGTCGGTTCAAATTCCTATTTCTATCTCTCTCTCCCGGCACGTCTGCGCTTCAAGAAATTAATCGTGTTGGACCCGGTGGGGATGGGATCGATCCAAATCCACACGAGAGAGATTGCTTGTTGTTTCCCCCACCTGGAGACGGGGACTAAATATTGCATTGGAGATTACTGGTGTATTATAACCTAGGAGTTCCATCTTAAGTTGATCCAGTGTTCCTAGCTTAAAATTGGATGCCCAACATGTTAAAAATGCACATACTGTAGTTTATACTTTCTAGAATGTTCATTCCCGTTCATTTGGAGTTGAACAAAGCTGTTGTGGTACACAGCTACTAATCATTGCTATGTGTTTGAATTGCATACTGCTCAGTGCAGCCTAGATAGAGTTGATATGGTTTTGTGTAACCCGGCATGGAACTCGTCTCTTCTGATTTCTGAACACTGGCCATTAGATCGGTAGTGTCACGAACTCGCAATCCCTTTTCCCCATATGAGCCAGTCTCCAATATGGGCTTCGGTCCCTAAATGAAAACATTGTCAGACTTTTTGATAAATTTTATGTGAATAAATAACATCTATAAATTGTACCTCAAATTGGTGAGGTGGTGTTTATTCACTTTCAGGGTTTTTGACATGGTGCCATGTCCTATTCTGGTGTCTTGGCAGTACCAATAATCCAATATAACCATCTTGCCAACCTTGTACTGATATTCGACTATTGGACTATTCATTATTTTTTTTGTTTTCTTCTATCAAATTGTGTATTGGACTATTAGTGATGTTTGATTACTCGGAACAGGTAAAAGAGGAAGGGTACATAGATTTGTTGCTGAGGGCGTCCCTTCTGCTGGTCAGCAAGGACTTCCAGCCTGATGTGCAGCAGCATGGCACTAAGATGCTCCAGGTCCTTCTAAATTCTCTTTAATTCACAGTGCTTCATCTTAGCATAGCTAGGGCCATACCCACACATTGCTGTGGAATGTGATTAAGGTATGCATAAAGTGTCTTGTAAATCTGAATTGTAGGAACATGACTAGCGCTCGCGACCCTGCCCCTCGCATATCACATAACAATGATTATTAATAAAGCGCTGACATGGTCAAACAGCTATACTAGGTCATCTTCTCCTTGTGTTTATATCTACAATGGTTAAAAGCTATATTTGATCATGGCCAAGCAAGTACCACGCCAATCTAGCTTTGGAGTTGTTTCCGCTGGCCCTAAGATACTTGAAAGCTTCAATGGATGGAGGTTCAGGTGGAGGTCAAGCAGTCCAGCAGTTGAGCTTTATTGGCCATTTTCTGCTCTAGCAAGCACATGTACATATGTCGACGGTCCATGTAGTTAAACATCATTATTGAGCTGAACTCCTCTTCTTACTCTTATCGGTTCATTGCTTCTGCTTTGATTGCTGCTCCTTGTCACACCCAACATCTTGCCGCCAGTGGAGAAGAAGACCAATGCAAACACTGAGAGAATGTAGTGAAGAAAGTCATGAAGGACATGGGCTAGGGTGGATAGGAATGCGGGTGCTGATCACGTCTGATAGGGATGCCCACAGTGAACACTTCCTTCATAATTTTTTTAATTCAATCCCGCATTTTCCTATATATTTAAATTACATTAATGTTTTTCCTATATATAGATAAGGGAGAGTTGAGTTATGCAGTTTGGGAGCAGTTTATAAATAAGACTGATAGGGAATGGCGGCTGGTTAGGGCGTTCATGTCGGAGGCGGTTTCATTGTTTATGGACCGTGTATATGATTTGTTCACATAGCATCACATGGGTTCAAAAGGGCACTTTAGGAATTTTCCCCTTATGTGTGCTACATAAGATCCGATGGCCTCTATTCTAATATAAATGGCTATAATTTTAAGAATGACATGGCACAGTTAGGAAACATTTATAGTTAATCTGTAGATGCAAGTAGGATTATTAATTTATTATGCAGTACTAATTTGTTTCCTTTTGCATTTGCAGCATCTCCTGAAATTCAGGCGTGAAGAACTTAGCAGTGCTGATCTTCTTCGTTTGAAAGTGGAGCTGGTTGGCCCCCGTGGTGAAGTGGATACATCGAGTAAAACAGCACATCCTAAGGAGCAGAACAAGTATAGGAGTACCTTAATTATGCTTGCTACAAACAACAACTTGAGAAGTCTAGCTGCAGAGGAAACAGGTGAAGTTTGGGAATACTTATTGAGTAAAACGAGAGCAAATTCTCATGTGTTTGTGTGCAGCTGTATCTTGTTGTCAACTTTTTCGTTTGTCCTTTATCAGGGTGTGGAGGAAATGAGGAATGATAAACCATATTTCATATGTAGCACTACACATATTGCATATGTAGCAAACTAGTGAGTGGTGACACAAACATGGAGCAAAATTTTCAAGGATGGTTTTGTGAGGTCTATGTTTCCGTTTGATAATCAGATACTATATAAAATGTAGTTATTTGTTTATCTGTAGCTACTGTGCTGTCATTAAATGATTAACACCTTAAATACTTAATAAATGCTACAAAATTCTCATTGTATGTGTGCATCCGTTCAAATTTCTTATTTCATATTATTATTTATCCTTTTAGCAGGGGGTGGAGGAAGTGAAGATGAAGGTGCAGTTGACACCACCACTAGCTCTAAGCCCACATCATCTCCTCGAACAACTTTTCTTAGTTTAGGAAAGAGGCCTTCTGCATTTGGAGGTGAAAGCGTAGATTTCTCTCTTGCTCTTGATCCCAACTTCCACGCTCGTCCAACATCATCATCATCATCTCCTCCAATGCCTTTTAAAAGTTTAGGGCAGCGTCCTTTGGTTTCGGAGGATGAAAGAATTGACTTATCTATTGCTCTTTCTTGTCTAGAAGATTCTCCAAATCTGTGTTATCCTTCCTATTCATATTTTGCCCATTCCTCCCCCAGATCTTTTTGGTCCCATGGTGTATTTCATCGGTTTGGTAGGAGGTTAACTCATGAGCATCAAATCTATCGAATTGATCACCCTCTAGAAAAAAAGAACTTGTTCTATAGTGTTGCACAAGACCCCCGCCTCCATTCCCTTCCTTTCCCAATAGATGGTCCTGTACCTATCTCTTGTTTCGGATTGGGGTTGGGCGCACAATCAAAGTATAGGAGTGCACAAAAGAGGCTGATTTGTATTCTAGAATCTGATGAGAGTAGCAATAGCAGCAGCAGCCTGGACAGCAGTGAAAGCACTAACAGAAGCAGCCCGGGTAAATCTAACATGAGTAGTGAGAATAGCAACGGCGAGACAGGTAAAAGATCCATGAACAGTATTGGAAGCATGACAGTCACGGTATTCTTCTCTTTGCACTATCATTTTTTTGTATTCCCTTTTATCATATGCTTTGTCTTTGCTCAAAATGTGCGATAATTGTTTTTACCAAGTGGTATATGTATTTGCTTACGAGATGCACTTTGTCATTTTTTTTCTGGTCTTGAAAGTGCTTTCGTTGATGGTACAGGATAATTGTGAAACAATCTCTTGTCATCAAGGAATGGGCTCTCTCCTCCTTGTAGAGCATAATTTTTTATGCGAGGCATTCATTATTGCAACATCTTGTTCGGGGTATGAATTTCTTTCCTTTAGTTTGGACTGCATGACATCAACTGTATGAAACTACACCCTTATCCATAAATACGTGACATTTTAACAGTGTTCCCCTAGGTGGCCGCCTAGGCTCACCTAGGCAGCGATTAGGCACTAGGCGCAGCGCCTGGCGCCTAGGGGAACATTGCATTTTAAAAGGACTGCAGACAAGTTTTAAAATGGACCACTGATATTGTCATGTGGGGCCTTCACTATGGCCGAAGGGCTGCTAGGAACTGTTTAGGTGCTACGATAAACCTGGTTTGTTGCTTAGGATTGAGTTAATTAAAGATAAGAGAGGTTAGGCTAAGAGATATAATTTGTTAGGCTAAGAGATAATGTTGGTTGAGAGCATAATTATCTTCTGCTACAGTTTATGTATACTGTTCATGTATGAACAGTACACGGACCGAAAGTCCTACTTGATGAGGACTGTTTATCATTAATAGGCAAGCAAGAAGTAATAATCTATCTCCCTCTCTATTTCCCATCTACTGCTTCTCTACCCTTCTGCATCCTTTGCGCACTTCCCTCCTGCCACCACGATGCTAGGCCGAAGTCTCCTATCCTCCACGATTACGCCCTGCGTTCAGGCACAGTCCATGACAACTTGCTATCAGAGCCAACGGTTTAAGCGTTGGGCGGAGGATTCACATGTCGATAGTAACTGTTTAGGCGCTAGGATAAGCTAGGTTTGTTGGTTTGTTGCTTAGGATTGAGTTAATTAAAGATAAGAGAGGTTATGCTAAGAGATAGCATTTGTTAGGCTAAGATAAGGTTTGACGAGAGTAGAATTATCTCCTGCTAATGTCCATGCGCACTGTTCATATGTGAACCGTGCCCGGCCGAAAGTCCTGCTTAATGAGGACTGTTTATCATTAATAGACAAGCAAGAATTACCAATCTATCTCCCTCTCTATTTCTCTATTTCCCATCAACTGCTTCTCTACCCTTACGCATCCTATGCGCGCTACCCTCCTGCCCTCAGCTATCACCAAAGTCTAGTTTTGACTATCACCTATGGAACTGGATATTTAAAACCCTAGACTTTCAAAAACCATATCAATGTCAACCCGGATAGTGCTACTCATGGTAGTTTTGGCTGCGTAACCTGGGTTTGTGCCTGTTTTCTGCTGATGCTGGTGTAGAATTGCTATCAATGATAGCTACAATGAATTAGCAAAGAGGTTTGATTCTCTTTCTCTCACACTCACTCCCTCTCACATGGCTCCAACATGGCAGAATCACCTACAAAACCATGGTGGTATACAATCAATAGGTTATTTGTACTTTTTGGGGAGGGGATTTTAAATACCTGGTTTCATAGTTGAGACTTGACAGTGAAAACTGGACATTTGGAATAGTCAAGGGGGTAGTATGGATTTTTTCCACCACATAAATATCAGTAAATTCATAAAAAGGATTTGTATATTATATTTTTGAATTTTTACTATCATATTATTTCTGAAATTAATGGTCTAAGTTGTACCTTGGAAACTGTGGCAAGTAAAAAATATCACTTAGGGAGTACTATTTACTAGCATTGTTAGAAGGTGATTGCTTAACTTCTTAAATTTCTTTACAGGATTCAGCAATATTTGAGAATACTTCCCTGTCTACTTAATTCTCTCAACAAAATATGGACCCAGATGGAGTGGAACAGTGGATATTTGAACAGTGTCTATGGGTTGACACGTTTATTTTCTGACGTTCAGTTTCTGAAGATGGCTTATTATGTGGTGAAATTCATTGAGGAAAATCTCAAGAGGAGCAAAGTAGAAGAGTCTGATTCTTGTGATATTTGCCCAGTAACCCTTTTACAATCAATCCTTCCCCTTCTTTTACGGGTAATCTCCACCTAAACCTCAAGTTGGCTCGAACCAAGATAGTAAATACACAACAGAGTTTAAGTTGCATATAACTACATGCTTATATTTTATTATTTTGACCTTTTTATTTTCAGCTGCTTCAATGTATACATGCGCTTTGGAATGCAGATGTTCCTAGTGGTTTGTCTGAAGAACTTGAAAGATCTAAAAGCTTGAGCCCTGTGGAGCCTGCTCACGTGCTTGATATCACTGATGAATTATATAACACTGACAACGAGGAATGTTTCCATGAGAATGAGACAAGAGCATTATTGGAGGGAATTCGACATAGTGTGTAAGTATGTTGCTTATAGCGGTTCAGTATACTATTTTTATTTTCTACTTTCGTGTTGATTTAATTGATGCTGGAGTACTTGTGAATGAGTGCAATGTTGGAATCTATGTGTCCCTTTGATCTACTTTCACCCAAGCACAAAATCAATGTCTCATGTTATGTGGCTATTATATTGAATCTCAATTTTGTTTGACTTATAGAAGTTGAACTTTAACACTAGTTGAATTTTGAGTAGGCCGGCAGATATAATTTGTTAGGGCCCATCTCTTCCTAAAAGAGATCAAGAGCATGCTTGGTTTGCAATTGTAGGGCGGCAGCCGCACCATGGCTCCTAAACCACGCTGTAGGGGTCCAGGGCCACGTCCGGAAGCCTCTCACGATTACCCTCTCCGTTTCAACCCTTCCACTAACCACCCACCAGAATAATTTGTAGAGATTTTTAGACTAGCAAAGCTATCTCAACTTAGAACAATACAAGTCAAATATTTGCGGCGAGATTTTTCGAAGATGTGTATTTTGGAGTGTCATGAACCTAATTCCTACATGTCAACTATCGATTATGACAATAAAGTTATTTACTGCTTTTATATTTTGTCAAATAATGGCTTGTATCATCCTGCAGGTACAATGTCATAGGTCTATGTACATCCATTGAGGGGGCATTTTCTGAGTTATTGGATAGTCTATCTGTCAGTGCTGCCTTCATGACTGGTTTAGAGTCTATGGAATTCAGGCATTTGGGGAAGCTTATCCGTCTTGTAATTATTCCTTTGGTGAAGAATTGCCCCCGTAAATTCTGGAAGGAGTGGGTGACCAGCTTCTTACAGCCCTTACTAAGCGACTGTGAGGATATGCTTCATTTTGCTTGGTTTAGTCTTCTGTACCACGGACGAGCTGAAAAACCATACCGTTTTGGTAACCTTGTTGGATTGGATGAAAAAATAAGGGAATTGGAACAGAAGCTACTCTTTGAGTTTACTCGTGAAGTGTCTGGTTTACTTGGGGTCTTAGCACTTGCAGAACAAAATATTGTGCTTCTACATGAGGATAAGAATGTGACTACCTCTTTACAAGACGTGGAGTCCATGTCATCATCTTCTCTCTTTAGGTACAACTTTAGTCCATCTATGTTCTGTTATGCTATTTTCTATAATTATCATAGATTATAAACTAGATTTGAAGAAAAACATCTAAAAGGAAATAAATTTCTTGCAGGTTACTTTTACTTCATGATCGCTTTGGGAGTTTGAGGATGAGCCTATTTGGGTACTTTGTGGATGATGAAGCAACAATCGGGGGCATTCCATTTTGTCGGTCTCTTATTTGCCTTGCAGTTGCTACCAACGATGTGAAGCTTAGGCTTTTCATTGTAAATGATATGCTTCCATGTCTAATCCAACGTCTAGACAATCAGCTTCCATGTGCAATCCAACGCCTCATACACAAATTGAGTCCAGGTGCAAGTGATAGCGCCAGCAGGGACCTTGTTATTCTTTGTCGAGAATTGTATGGTTATTTATTAAAACAGGCATGTCATCAATACTTGTTCTTGAACTTGATTTTTATTTTAAGAGTGACAATAGTACATGTTTTACACACTTTACGCACAGTTCTCCCACCATCCACTAATCATCCTACAAGTGAGAGTGGCCGGGATTGGAAAAAATGTTAATGGAGGAAAATTTTAAACTTTTTTTGTAACCAGAAGTTGTACTTACCATAGTCCATACTCCATAGTCGCCCCTTATTTTAAAGGTGTGAAATTTATTTGCTAGCACACTCTGTTGAACACTGATTTTTAACTTTACGACTTTACGCTACTCGTTCATTCGTATATTTGTGATAGGATTTGGCCGGAGAAGGTAAAGACAGTCGCCATGCTGAAACCAATTTTACAGTGTGGTTGGCAAAGCAAAAGGAAGATCTTCGTGTAAAGGCATCTTCTGCTGCGAAGGAACTTCCCGAGGGAATTGAGTGGAATTGGGAGGTGCTCTTTCTATTTTCAAAATTTTGAGCATCTCAGATGTTCATTACTTGATTATTTTTGGTACTCGTTTCTTCATTACAATATGTTCTTTTATGTTACAACCAGTTCGAAGATGAATTTCAGAGATACATTCCTACTTATATGGACATGTTGCAAGAAGTGGATGCTATTGTTATGGATAACAGCGTGGAGGTAATTTGTTTGTTGAATCAGCTATTGCTCTCGAATGGTAGTTTAATTTGATAACCAAATAATTATAGTATTTTGTTATGATAGTGAGGCTTAAAAACATTTTAGCAGGTAGGCGGAAGTTGCCTTTTTGATAATGGGTAACTTTTAGGTGGCTGGGTTCATAGTTTGACCCCCACCCCACCCCACCAAGAGAGAACGAGAGTAGTTGAATAATTGTTTTGGACATCTGGTGCAATGATATAGACTATGACAAACTTTGTGAGTCTAGGACAACAACAACCATAACAATGGGATAAATATAGAATAAATGAGATCCCTGCAACTGACTTTAATAGGTCTATAAATTGTTTGATAATTGAAAGCAAATCCAATATGAGACAAGTTGGGTTGTCTTAGTAAAACTTTCCTTTGTTATATGGCCTCAAACTCCATTTCTAAGGGATACGTTTTTAAATTTTCACAATGTACCGTCTGACTTGCTCATAGTCAATCGGATAACTGATAGTACTTCAAAAATTAGCAAAACTAACTATACATGTGATTTTACATGTATTGTATGAAATGATATGGGATATTAGAATAAGATATGTTGGTTCGTCGTAAAACATTTTTTAGGGGACCGTGTAAGACATTTAGCTGTCCATGTGTTTTTTTGTTTATTAAAAGAACAACACAATGTCTCTGATTATATACGCTTGCAGCGTGATTATTTGGAGGACGAAACTCTCTTCCAGAGATTGAAGCCAGAATTCAGATCTAAGTATGCCATCAACAGTTGTGTGCACCCTTATATGACCACCATCTGTTCTTTGCGACAAGTAAGCATTTTAATATACTCTTTATCTTCAAACAAACAAACAAACATACAAAAACTTGAGAGAGAGTGTAATATATGTTGCCTAACAGAAATTTTTTGGTTGTTCCTGAAGCAACAATTTTATATGATGACTAGTGTCATACGCAACAGTGAAATATGCAGATTTGTTAGAAAACTAATCAAACTCAAACCTTACATTAAGGTATTCCTCTGAATTCTTCAATTCCTGCATTTCATGTTAGTTAAAGCACCATAATTTATCTCTTGATTATTTGTAGGGCTCTGATTGTTCTTATGATGTTATTAAACGTCTCAAAAAAAATTCTGAGATACCGGTTGAACTTCCTGACTGTGATGTGGCACAATCAGTTAAAGTGAGTGTTTGTTGTGCATGTAAAGTTAGTTAAAAGTATTCTATTTGAATATTAGTTTTAACATTTTCTTTCTCTTTTCAGCTTCTGCTTCATTCTGTGTTGTTTTTCTTGGAACCTAGGTTTCATCCTCTGATACGTGAGGTGACTAATGGAGATTCCATAGCTTTATCCCTTTTATGTTTCTTATGCTGACTGCTTATCATTGTGCAAATTAAATAATATTTTTGTTGTTTAGGGCCACGTAGAAACACTCTTCAGGATAGTTTATCGATTAACCAAGGCGCGTGAAAGAGAAGGTCCTAAGGTTTGTCCTTGCACTATTTTCTGACCTTTTAGAACTTTGAGATAACTTGTTAGTCTTTTTTCCCTTTTTTCAGCAACTAGTGCCATATACTGGTCATGTCCTACCACATTTGCAGTCTTATGCATATGTATTTGTGGAGACTAAGCTTAAGGAGTCCATGGTATGTGACTGCACCTGAGATTATCATTTTCATCTTAAATTCATTCTTCATTGTCAACCAAGGTTATTAAGTCGGCAAGTCGACACTACGGATATGTATGTACACATGTATATATTATATACCTTAGTCGACAAGTATTGTTCATATGACAGTGATATGTATGTACACATGTATATATTATATACCTTAGTCGACAAGTATTGTTCATATGACAGTGATATGTATGTACACATGTATATATTATATACCTTGTATTGCAGTGATTGAAAAGTACATATATAGCTTGAATTAAAGAGAGGATGGATGACTTACATGTTTAGAGTGCAAACCCCCTTGGTTTGACTTGTTGAAGTATGATTTGAGACCTTTCGTCTCCAATAAATTTGCTAACATGTGAGAATCGGCTGACTGACTGGAGGCATCAAAAGACTCCAAGAAGAAAGTCCCCTGTGGACTATTGACAAGGAAATTAATCAAGTGTCGTCCCCTCCTATCTGTCCAACCATCTAACATAAGTGAGCAACCAAACTGTGTCCAAGCATACTCATGCTGCATCCTCAACTTGTCAGTATTCTTTTTGGCCTTCTCAAGCAAGGGTAGCCTCTAAGTCATGGAAAGTAGGCGGCCTAAGCCCAGGACCATACTGCCCGATGGACTTAACCATAATCTCATAGCTTCTTTTGTTGGCGGCATTGAATGGTATGCCACATTCATAGAAGAAATCAACAATATGTTCAGCCACCCTCTCCTTTTCTTCCTTGGTCCTCATAGTTTGTTCAATGGTAGCTTGACCTTTACCCTTATGTGTTTCCTCAACAACCACTTCAGGTGACTTCCGAATCATAGAAGCAACTGATTTAGTTACCTTCGGTGCAGCTTGCTTCAAAAGCGCCAACGCCAATTGCTTCCTTTTGGTGGCAGTCCCGGAGCTTGCAACTGTCTTAGCAGAGGAGCCTCTTGTGCTCCCTCTAGATGATGCCACTTGTGCTTGGATTTCTTGAACTTCATCACCTTCGCCTTCACACCACCATCACCATCACCATCACCTTCATCGTCTAGCTCAAAGGGTTTATTTCTGGCATTCTTGAACAAGTACTCACGCATCTCTTTCATGATAGGTGTGGTTGTTTTTGGATATTTCTCCACATCTCCATAGCCTCCCGCTAGGTGTTGCTTCAATCTTCGTACTGCAGCATGCATTTGCTTGCCACAGCGTATGCATTGGACGATATCTTTGTTTGTCAAGTCCGGCCAAAACCCGTATTGCCATGCTGGGTCTTTGGACTTAGCCTTCTGGTTAGGATCAGTAGCTGGATCATAACATTCGGTGCCCGCTGTTGGATTTAGAGTTGAAGTTGGAGTTGTTGGAGTTGAAGATTGCTATGCCATAATGCCTACATATGCACAAAACAAAGAACTATGTTTAGTTCATAAAAATTAAAATCACAATTCACAGTCACATGAAATCACACAAATCGCAAACTACATAACAATCGGCGTTCAGCCGAACCTCCCTCGGCCAATCCCCCTTTTACCTCCCTCGGCCTCGGCCGATTTTTTTTATTCGGCCGAACTCGTTCTCTCGGCCTCCATCGCCGAAGCCGATTTTTTTCCCCTCGTTCTCTCCAATCTGGCCCCCATCTCCTCGCCTCGCCTCTCTCCTCTCCAATCTGGCCCCCATCTCCTCGCCTTTTCTTCCGCGTCCCTCGATTCAATCGGCCGAAGTCGATTCCTTTTAACCTCCGGCCTCCATCGCCCCACCTCCATCGCCTCGCCTCTCCTCTCAATCGGGCCAAGGCGGAGGCCGTCGGCTCATTCTCTCCTCTCCTTAGTCTCTCCTCCCAACCGACCTCATGGCTCCCACCTCTCCTCGGCGGCTCGGCTCCTCGCATTTCTCTCCTCCTCCGGTGATCCGACCACCGATCGAGGCACCAAGCTCCTCGCGCCCCTCCCTTCTGCCGGTCGTCGGCCACCACCAGGGAGGGAGCATACACAGGCCGGCGGGCGACGGGAGCAGCGGGAGGCTGCGGCAGCGGAGGAGGAGGATGAAGGCCGTGAGCCGGATCTGGGCTCTGGCGTCGGCGCCTCTCAGAGTTCACGTGTGGCGCGGGCGGCCGGCGGCGGAGGAGGGAGGACAGAGACGGCAGGCCAGCGGCCGATGGGAGCTGGCTCAAGGGGCTAGGGCCGATGGGAGCCGGCGGTGACTCGGCGGAGACCTGATGGAGCTGCGCCTCGAAGGTGAGCACCGAGCGTCTGAGCCCGTTGCCCTCCCCTCTCTTATCTCTTTGCCACTGCCCTGACATCCGGGACCCACATCCAAGTCGCCCGACTTGCCTCCGACTGGTCGACCGACAAGTCGACGACTAGTCGACCAGTCGCCCGACTTGCCGGCGCAAGTCGAGTCGGCGGCTCCAGTCGGCCAACGTTCGGCAACTTGTCGACTAGTCAGGTTTTTTGTTCCCTCGGGCCATACTTTGCGCGATAAAGCTGACACGGCGCGAGCCTGGCCTTGCCTCCGTAGGTCGGTCGCTTCAAAAGATACAGAACCTATCCGCCGCTTGCCGTTTTCGATAACTCGGCGTGTCGTCTAGGTGGCCGCTAAGGAAAAGCAAGGTTTAAATGCTGCAGCAACTCCTTTCAGCCCGGTCAGAGTGCATCCCAGCCCTGGTATGGAGCCGTCGCTGTCGGATCCACCGCTCGATGCAAACGCCTATGCTTGTGCGTCTGAGCACATCGTGGTTTCTGTTGGGGAGGTAGCAAGGTGGCATGCCATGCCTGATGGTCCTAATAACATGCCATTAACTTCATCGTCCAGCCTCTCGCATGGCAAAGAGGTTCGGCCTACCATTCAGGCTGCATGTGCCATGCAGGACCACGAAGACATACAAGGCCCGCTCAGCCCGAAGACCATGAGTGCGAAGGTCGTTCTTGTTGGAATCGACCTTTTTTCCTCGGAGCCCATGCATACCATACAACCAAACGATGATTCTCGCAGCACCTCGGCGGTGCAATCGGTAGCAGGCCAACAAGTCCAAGACAACTCGCAGAACACGCAACCAACAGTCGAGACTGGTAACACCTCGGCACCTCCCTTTGCCAACAGGCCAGCAAGGCCAAGGCAGCTTGCCCCTTCTCGTTGGACAATCCACGCCAAGTTATTGCAAGTTGATAACGTACTCTCGCCGGGTTAAAAGTACACTTCAGTAGCCCCTGCTACCTCTACCGGACGTACAACGCTTAAGCCTCAAACAACCTACTGTTTTCACGCCTAGACGCAGCAAACGCCTTGCAGCTTCGTGCCAGAGGAACGTCCCAGCGGCTAACCGCATTCAACTGCTTCTGGCAACCAAGTTGGGCCTTGACAAGGGAAGCGGGTTGCAGCATCAAGCGGTCCTACAAACCCTGTTCGACAACCATCTTTCACGCAAGCATATCGTGGCGCTAGCAGCTCTATTTAAGATCCCGGTCCCAGAATCCTTGCCATCAGGGTGTGATGTTCTTGACGAGACCATCGTGTCCCCAGCAGCTCTCGCAGCTTCCTGAGCTTTGCTTCACAGGACATCGGTCGCCTCGCCAATTCCATGAACGGACATAATATAAACTTCATCAGCTGGAATGTAAGGGGACTAAATATGCGAGCCAAGAGGAATGTAATCAGAGACACTGCTATCGCTTCGCAAGCTTCGGTCGCACGTATTCAAGAAACAAAACTAATTGTAATTGATGCCCCTATTGTATTAGAAACCCTCGGGCATTGCTTAAGCTTGGAATTCAAGTAGAGTTGCTTGTTCTTCTCTGTGCATAAGAAACCACTCCTTAACAACAAAGGTCGTTCCGCCTTGTGGTTCATGTACCTGGCTCTCGATTGTTTACGGTCCCTCGGAAGACGCCGACAAACCAGTGTTTCTTCATGAGCTCTATGATATCCAGTGTTCCATTTCTAGTCCTTGGATGATTCTCGGAGATTTCAACCTCATCCTGCAAGTGAGCGATAAGAACTAAACAAAAGACTAATGGGTTCATTTCGCCGGGTGATTGATGACCTAGAGCTCAAAGAAATTAACCTAAATGGCAGAGCCTTCACTTGGCCATACGCCAGGGAAATACCGACGCTAGAGAGAATTGATAGGGTGTTCGTCTCAACAGATTGGGAGATGCTTTTTCAGGACTCCTTCCTCCTGGCGCTACCCTCTACAGCCTCTTATCATTGCCCCTTGCTGCTCTCTTCGGCTTTCCTCATGGGACCAAAGAAACGTTTTCGTTTCGAGTCCTTTTGGACAAAGGTAGATGGTTTTCAAGCGACGGTCGCGACGACATGGAAATGTGATGATCTGATGGCCGACCCTCTTCGTCGGCTTAACACACTACTCTCAGTCACAGGTCACTCCCTCTAAAGCTGGAGCCAGAGCCGTTGTGGGAGCATTCAGCAACAAATAGGGTTGGCAAAAGAGTTGATTGATTGCCTAGATATGGCCGAAGAAAAGAGGTTGCTATCTTTATGGGTGCGATGGTTTAGGATGGAACTCAAAAGAAAGCTTCTCGGGCTATGCTCCTTAGAAAGAAGCATCACTCGTCAAAGGTCGCGCATCAGGTGGGTAAGGGAAGGGGACGCAAATATTCGTTTCTTTCACCTGCATGCAAGTCACAGAAGGCGCCGGAACTACATTGCCTGCTTAAAGGTTGATGACTCTATAGTTATTACTCAGAAAGGGTTGGAAGAAGCCTTTCATGACAACTTTGTAAAAGTCTTTGGGAAGCCGACACACCATGCACTCTCTGGGCCTGGACTTCCTAAACTTGCAAGCGCTTGACCTGCGTGACCTAGAATCGGATTTCAAAGAGCAGGAAGTTAGGGAGGCCATCATGAGTTTGCCACCCGAAAAAGCGTTGGGTCCAGACGGCTTCGCTAGCCTTTTTTATCAACATTATTGGGAAATCATAAAGCCAGACATCATGGCAGCCTTCCATGCCATGGGCCGTCTAGTGGGAGCAAACTTTCATGTGCTAAAACGGGCTTTGTTAACCCTCCTGCGGAAGAAGCAAGCAGCGCAGGAGCCTAGCGATTACAGGCCTATCAGTCTACTTCATAGCTTCGCGAAAATATTTTCCAAAGTCTTAGCCAAAAGGCTTGCGTCGAAGCTTGCAAATCTTGTGGCTTCAAACCAACCCGTTTCCACTAAAGCTCGCTCCATACAGGATAATCGTCAGGCAATCAACCCGATTTCTTCATCAACAAAAAAAACCGGCGCTCCTATTGAAGTTAGACATTGCTCAAGCATTCGACTCAGTTTCCTGGCCTTTTCTGATGGAGATTTTACGGCATAAGAGGCTTTGGGTTGAGGTGGTGCGCATGGCTAAGCATTATGCTCAGATCGTCATCCACCAGAGTGTTAGTGAACAGACAGCTGGGTCAATTGGTGTGGCACAGTCGTGGCCTTCGTTAAGGGGATCCCTTATCACCTTTGTTGTTCATCATCGCAATGGACGTTCTCAATAGTCTCATTCTTAAGGCAGATAATGCTAGCCTATTGCATCCGATCAGCGGGTGCCAAGGACTCCCACACCGCTTATCCTTATACGCAGATGATGTGGCTCTTTTCCTAACTCCAATCAGTTCAGATCTGCTCGCCATCAAGGAAGTCCTTCAGCTCTTTGGCGAGGCGACAGGACTGCGAACAAATATGTCAAAGAGCTCCTTCGTGCCAATTCGCTGCATTCACTAGGAAATTCAGCTTATCACTGACAGTCTGCATTGTACCACTGCTGCATTCCCTTGCAAATACCTTGGCCTACCCCTCACCTTGCGAAAACCGTCCTGTGCATACTTCCAACCGCTCGTTGACAAGGTCGCTAACCGTCTTCAAGCATGGCAGGCTAGTTGCCTCTCTCAAGGGGGGTGGCTTGTGTTGGTGAAGGTCGTGTC
The DNA here is from genome assembly GCA_036346395.1 of Hsuehochloa calcarea. Classification (NCBI taxonomy): domain Eukaryota; kingdom Viridiplantae; phylum Streptophyta; class Magnoliopsida; order Poales; family Poaceae; genus Hsuehochloa; species Hsuehochloa calcarea. The sequence goes on from CM070613.1 coordinate 2,929,389, forward strand.
CGCCATGCTGGTGTACCCTTTTATGGCTCTCGAGTCTCAACCCTCCACTCTCGGTCATCAAAGAAATTGATAAGAGACGTTGAGCGTTTCTCTGGAAAGGATCCCAAAATTGCAGGTGGGCATTGTTTAGTGGCATGGTCTACAATTTGTCGCCCTCTTCATCTTGGGGAGCTAGGCATACCAGACTTTACCATCCTTGGTTGGGCTTCGCATGCGATGGCAATGGTTGAAGCGATGTTGGTCAGCTAGGCCTTGGGGAAGATTTCACACTCAGTACAACAGAATGGAGGAAAGCATGTTCCATGCTTCAATTTCGGTCAGAGTAGGGAACAATGAGAATTGCTTGTGTTGGGAGGACCGATGGTTGGTCAGTCGATCCCTTCTTTGCCTTGCACCTTACATTGCCAACTTGGTGAAGCTGTCAATTAGGAGAAGCCGATCGGTGGCCCAGGCTCTTGCAAATGATGCTTGTATCCTAGACATTTCGGGACAACCACAACCTCATAGCATTTAGGAATTCCTGTGGCTATGGGATATATTGCAACCGATACAGTTAGTGCAGGGAGAGGTCGACTCGGTTCTATGGCGTTGGGAAAGCGCGGGTTGCTACTCCTCCAAGCCGGCCTACCGGGCCTTCTTCTCTGGCTCCATCAGGTTCCCTTGCGGTCAGGCCATTTGAGAGCCAGGGCTCCGCGAAAATGCAAAATCTTCATTTGGTTAGCGATCCGTCGGCGCTGTTGCAGCTGGTCGCCTCCAACGTCGAGGATTGCCAAACCAAGGGGTTTGCGTTTTCTGCGGACACGTGTAGGAGACCATCAATCGCCTCCTAGTTGGCTGCGCGGTGACAGCACAGGTTTCGGCGCATTTCTTAATCCAGGTCGGATTGCACTGTGAAGATCATGGGATAGGCGTCAGAAAATACGTTCCTAAACATTGCAGGAACGATCTGGATTCGTGCATAATTATAGTCTGTTGGATGATCTGGAAGGAGCGCAACCAAAGGATTTAAAATAACACAACCACATCTACTGACCAGCTGTTGCTTTGCATTCTTAACGAGCGGCGCATTTGGCTCATATGGTCGGCTTCGAATCGGGAAACGAACACGCAGGAGTAGTAGTGGTTTTTTCCTCTCTCTTTTCAGTTTGTTTCTGGAGGATCTTAAATCTCCTGGTTGTTTCTTTGAGTTGAGTTTTCTCACACCCTCTGGTACTTTATTGGTCGGTCCTGTCTTTTTCGTCTCAATGAAATGATGTGCAAAGCTTTTGCACTTCCTTGCAAAAAAAGAAACTTTCACTAAATCCCGAGCTGTGATTTCTATTTTCTTGATGAAACTGACATTTACAAAATTTAAGCTGATATCTTTATTTACTGCATGTCTGTACACCCTAGGGAATCTTGTTATGAAAATGATATCTTTTGCTGGTATACATTTTTAAGTTTTGTATTGATCAATTTAATCAAGCTCTTCTGTCAAAAGAGAAGTAGTACTAGATGTAATATGCCCCCTCAATTTGTCTCTACAAGTTTCACTGATTGGTTAGAAGAATAGCTTTGGTCATAGAGCATCACTTTACATGTCTTATTTGTGTATTTGTTATGTTTGTATTGCATGTAGATTTGATACTTGACTGCTTAATATGGAATAATATAGACCAAAGCAACCAATGGGAACCGGAAATTTAAATTTGAATAAAAAATGTATACTTAAGTTAGGCGGTTTTCTAAATATTTATGTACTTGTGCTTTACTCTTACTTATATCAGCTTCAATTTGTTAAAGAAATTGTCTTTTTTTGTCTAGTACCCTAGCGCAATAGAGCAAATACGCTTGCATGAAGAGTTTGACAAACATTTGGCTTCTGGTGAACTGGATCATCGTATGGATGAGTTTATGTCTTCGAAGGTAGAAATATTAATGTAAGTTTCCATAAATGTAGCACTGCACTTTTTTAAATGTCATTTTGTTATTGTATTTGTGATTCGCAGGATGATTTTGTAAAGGATCTTGTCATAAATGAGATGGCGGCAACGCAGTTTTTGAATTTGAACTATGCTCTCATAAAATTGTCTTTTGAGGTGCTAATGGTTCTTGCACAATTCATTGCTTCATTACTTATTTTATAAATATTTCCCTTAAGTGTTTCTTCCCTTTACAGCGGAGAGCGGAGATTGTGGAAATTCAGCGTGAAGTTTGCACCTATTCTGAATGTTTACAAGGCCTCCTTGAGAATGAGCCGGTATGCAATACAACATTTCATTGTAATTTATTATCGTGATTTGTTGTTAAAAACAGCTTTTATTTCTATCTTCCCTTCATTTTTCTTGAAAGCTACATGTAATTGTTTTTGCAAGTTGCTTTACCGATGCTCATCTTTGACAATAGATGAAGGTGACTAAATGGTAAAAAAAAAGTCCCAAATATTGTACTTCAAAATGCAATATTTTGCAGGGCAGTCGTGAAGTAACGCAAATAAGCTCGTCAATTTTCATGTATTTACAAAAATCCAGATGCAATAAAGTTCTAATGCGCTGTCACGCGCCTCGCCTCGGGTAAGGAGCGTATGGGATAGTTTGTGTGGTGGGTGGTTTCGGCCTGGGCTTGCGCCTGGGAGCCGTGGTGTGGGAGAGAGAAGGCGCGCAGGGAGGAGGACGCGTCGATTGACCGGGAAGGGACAAAGAGGAAGGGAAATTAGAGATAACTAAGCTTGCTTGCTTTATTCCTTCATCTTCTCCCCTTAATTAGAGAGGCCTAACAATCGAGACTTCCAAGTAAAGAGATCTTAAGCATCCCAACGAATCCGATCATAAGGATCTTAAGCTGACTTGCAAGCAAAGTAAAGAAAGGCTTATCTCTAACCCTTGGCTGCCGGCGGCTGGGCCTGGGCCTTATGGCTCCGGTTATACACAACACCCCACATGACATGCGCTTTTAATAGCATTGATCCCAAAATATAGTTTCCGTTGTAGTGCAACTTTAATGTTACCAAACACATGAAGTCACCAGTATTTCTGCTTGTGGCCAAGAATTAGAAGTGTTTTTCTATCGCATGGGAAGGCTTTTAATGGAACACCTTTCAATACCAGCTTCCTGTTTTGTGGTACTCTCTAAAAGATTCAGACAAGAAGAGTACAAACTTGTATTGATAATTTGATATCATGAGATGAGTTTTCTTTGCTTGGAAAATCTTGTATGTATCACGATGTTGCGGGTAATTTGCATACTGTATTAAAATGACATTTGAGAGCTAGAAATTATGTGCCTTACCCAGGGATCAAAATCCGTTTAGGAAGTTCTCGTGTCGGCGCAGACGCAGAATCAACCGATCTTCTGGAAATTTAAAAACGGACAAAATTTGAATTTCAAATTTTAAACCTTGGTTTTCTTCGGACCGGACCGGTAACCGGGAAAACCGGCGAAAATACCGGGAAAAACCGGAAAATAGTGAAAAATGGTAATTAGCAAATTTAAATTTGGAATAATGCAAAATATTAATGAGAAGGTGTTTCAAGTTGTATATAAAAAGTCTTCCTTGGTAGCTTCACTCTCTAGTGCTGGCTTCCCTTGTGGCTGGTTAATGACCATTATGCCCTTGCCTTATCTCTAAGGCTCAAGGTATTTTTGGCTATGGGCATTTTGGTCCATTGATTAGTAATTCACTATGCAAGAGGGAGGTAATGGCATGTGCTACTGTCCAAAGCCACCATGACAGGATGGATCATCCAAGGAGCATCAAAGGCTCTTTTGCATATTATAAGTGCTAAATATACTAAAAACCAATGTTTCACTAGATAATCTAGCATAACAATGCCTAAACCAACTGGGGAAGGACATTTGGAATCAAAAATTCAAATTTGAAATCAAAATTTTTTCGGCCGGTTTTTTTTTACCGCTGCCCGCCGGTAAACCGGTTACCGGCCGGGTTTTGTACCTCTGGCCTTACCTCACCAAGACAAGTCAGCAAAGATAACTGAATACGAATTTTGCGCTGGATAGCTTAGGTTCTTCTGCAGCATAAGAATCTATGTCATCGTACATCCTTAGTATTGTAGTATGTGCAAGTAAACATCATGCAAGAATTTTATATCTGATGTATTTATCTCCGTAATCAATTGAATAAAAGTTTGCCAAGTACAACGTGCACAATATGTCTACTTCGCTTTTGATGTTTTTATAATTTTATTTCTGTTCACAAAATTCTGAATGCATATTAACAATTTCAGCTAAGAGGTCATCTCAAAATTTTGATGAATGAGCTCGAAACAGAAGGCTTTTTCGATACCGATCATGATTCTGTTAATTGGGTACTTCTCGTAATGACGATTTCTTTATTCCAATAGTTAACTTGTCATGCACTAATTGCTTGTTTGCTTCTGTAGGAGAAAAAATGTTTTACAGAACTTGTAGACGAATTCAATGACAAAGTTTTTGCTGGGCATTCGCTTCCCAAACATTATGCGATCAGAGGAATCATTGTATGATTTTTTATGGCTATTATTGTGCTGTATTTCTCATTAGTCATGCTAAAATCAAATTGCAACTGATGTCAGGATTACCGGTTCATCTCGATGCAGAAGCGTAGCTCTTGGCGAGATGCTTTTGAAGAGGTATGATATTAAGTCTTTTGTAGGTCAATATTTTAGTGCGTCTTTCAATGAAGTATAGAACTGCTTCTATTAGGTTGCTTACTGGTTGCTTCTGGTTGCTTCTATTAGGTTGTTGATGAGGTACGTGACAGGTGGATTGAAAATTGTGAGCAGGTACGGGAACATAGATTGTCTTATCATGATTTAATCTTTATTTGTTCATTAGTATGGTTCCATTGGTGGAGCTGCGTTTTTTTCTCCTTGGGGTGGGGGAAAGAACATGAAATGTTATATAAATACACCATTATAGCAATGTTGCAACTCGCACACCCCCTGCTCAATTCCTGGGTCTAGCACCTATGGCTATGGTAGGCGCATACACATTTTACTTACAAAAAACTTTTTGACCTTCCTCGACTCATTTTGTCACTTCCCACAAGTGCATAAATGAAAAACATGCGTAGCATGGTCACTTCATTTATTTATTATTTGTCTTATATGTTTGTCCAGTTTTGGATGGATACAAGATACTACGAGCACCTCTACTATGACATTGTTAGGAAACCCTTGGATCAGGTTAGTATCCTTGGTCTTCATGAATTGAACAGTTTATACTACTAGCTGCTCTATGTTTTATTATATTACACTGCAAAGATATAGTAGTGAATTCTCCTAGTTGAAAACAGAAAATCTGGCAGCCTATGTTTTTATCCATGGACTATCCCAATTCCCAAACATGTTGGTGCTACCATTATGCTAATTTTGTAGGCTGCCCAGATACCATTGTTACCAGATATACTTGCATGATGTGGAACTAGTTACTAATATTGCAATGATTATTTCTGGAATTAGCTTATCAAATAATGAAAGCAGTATTATCCACGCGTAGTAGTCAAGTCATAGCTTTTATTTGGAACAGAAACAGTAGGGGAGAACCCTAGTGGGAATAAATAGGCAACATATCAAGTGCAATCACCTCTTGAGGTGCAATCGTGCAATCAAATTTTCAGTTTAGGAACCAGATCAACTTGAAAAATTCCAATGAAATTTGATGATATAGTCAGAGTGTTGTAGCGCCCTTCAAAATTTAAATCAAATTCAAATTCAGAATGTGTTGCAAGAAACAAAAAGGACAATTGTTGTGAATAGTAGCATTTGTCTTTTTTCTTGTTTCTTTGGATTTATCATTTGCCAGATTTTTCACAATTTTGTTACTTCTACCAGAGTGGTTTTGAAATAAAAAAAATTTATACATAGGTAGTATATCTAGAATTTATATCGGAAATTTTCATGTTGATTTAGTTCCCAAACCGAAGTTATTGCACTTGTGATAATGGACAAAGTACTCATTGAATTCATGCCTCCCAAGTCCCAACCATCTGTTGACATCAGGCACCATCTTCCATAAAGCTCCCTCTTTAAGGGGCTCTAAATTCATTCTGTGGAGTTTCTCTTCCACCTGAATCTGTTGGGAGGGACTTTGTCAAAAACACACTTATTTCTTTGAAGTTAAATATGCCAACAACCCAAAGTGATAGCTGAACATCACCAACGTCGGTCCAACCCATCAGCTCGGCCATTCCATATGTGCTTGACGCCCAGGGTCCATCCTGCAGCTCTATTGAATGCTTCACTAGCAACTTTCCACAGCACCCGAGCTCCCTGATGCAGTTTTTCGCTGTCCTCTCTCTACTGCAATCCAGCCCAAATCTGTTGTGGATATGTAGAGAAGAATCCCAGCAAATCCCAATTAAACTCCTACATCTTTGACTAAAACTGCAGTTAAAAAAGAGATTCCTAGTATTCCAAAGTATCAAGGGTACAAAATTCAGGTTCCACCTTAAATTTCTTCGTTCTCAACATAAATCTGGTATTCCAATTTTCATTGAGTAAGATCCAGAAGAGAGCTCTATGTTTTAGCATGTATTTGTCCCAAATCCAATGATAAATAGGGGATGCTTGAATGGAATTAAAGATAGCCAAATACACTTTTGAAGAAATAAAATTTTCTGAATTCCACATTTATTTCCAGACATCCTGTTTTGTTGAAGGCTGAGGTATAGACAATCTTGTAGATTATGAAGTTGTTCCATGCTACTTCTGATAATGGCAGAATTTGATAACTAGGTTGCTTTGAATTCCAGAACTGCGACCGGATTCTTTAGAATACAACATAAGAAAACAGGAAATTTGATAAAATGCCACTCAAAGTGGTGGCACTCGAGGAAACACCACTGGATTTGTTGCAATTGGTAAAATGTCACTCAATTCACTGTTTGCAGCAGTTGATGGATGGTATGCATGGCTACTGTAGCGGCGCACTGCTGTAGCATGGTTGTATACCCGTCGCCTTTGGCCAAGGAACCCCATCATCTACCCCTTAAGTTTCCTTCAGTTATTTCCATATCATTTAGATTGACTTGTTAGGATCATCTATTTCCTATATTAGGGATATATTTTTTAGGGTCAAGTCAAGCCATCTGTATAAAAGGGACAACATTGTATCAGTTATGGTTAACCAATCAATAAACAATGTTTCTAGTCTCCCCTCTCTTCAACTAAGCCTGAGCCTCTCTATCTCGTTAGAGAAGAGCTCTACCCGCGGTTAGATGAGGACGAATACCTTGGTCCTTGGACCTGCACCCTAACAGCTACCACATGTACAATGTCTTGAAGTGCATAGCTATTTTTTATCCATTTTTGGAGTTCCAGCCTTTTAGGTCATTTTGAATCAGTTAAGTATCAATAGCACCTAATCGTTGTGTTAGGAAAATGCACCAAGTAAATTAGAGTATTCATTTGGCTGAGCATTTTGATGCAATGCTGCTTTTGGTGTTTATAAAAATTGTACATTTTTTTGCAAAAAAAAAAAACTGCAGGAATCTTATTGCAATACCATGTTTCAAATTTAAGGTTTATTGTTGGACACCGACATTGCTGTCAGTTCATCCCTCCTTTCATATTCTCGTGCAGGTGTTTTGCGCAGGATGATGTTCCTAAGGTGGATCTTGATCAGCACATTTCTGGTCATTCTGTCATGTATTGTCACTCGCTTGTTTAAAGAGGGATTGCTAGACTAGTATCTCTTTTTCCACTTGTTGTGACTTAATTACAGATGTTCTTCAGGAAGTAAGCAATTTATAGTTTGGTTATAGCAGCGACTCAGTACCATTTGAACTGTATTTGTTCTTAGATATGTTGAGCGCTGACTAGTCTCGCAATTTTTAGAGAGAAATCTTGATGTTGGGCTGCCAAAACGGGAGCCCGCGCTTACAGGCCATTGCGCGATTCAAATAGCAACGTGCTGCACGTCCCTACAACCCACGTCCTACACGTGATGTACCCTTCTCCAATTTCCGCTATGTGCCAAAATTGATGAGGTCAGGTGCATTCAAAAGTAAACCAAAAAATTCACTCAAAAGTGAACTTTAAAAAATGCTGTAACTTTTGAATCGAGTATTCTATTCGTAATCCATTTGAACCACAGTTACGGTATCTTCAAAACAAGACCTCGCTAATACTTGTATTTTGATGTTTTTGTTTGAGATTATGATTAATATCCCACTGATAATTTTGATTTGTTCCACCAGAAGGTTTCATTTTGTTCACATTTGTCCTTTCACTGGAATATTATCGATAAACTGTTGGATCATAGCCAATAATTGTTGGACATTAAAGCAAAACTTGGGGAACATTGGTCTATTCCCCATTAGAACTTAGGCAAAATTGGTTACTGAGACAGCCAACTTTTATGATATTTTCTCTGGGACACTGGTTTTTTTTTTTGTCTTTATTGGAAGACACTAATTTACCTAGGATATTTATTCTATTAAAATATAATATCTGGTAAAGAGAGGAGAGAAGGTCGGTCAAAAACTTATTTTCCTCATGACCCTGTGGAAAATTTTGGGCCGGCACGGGAGCTCATCATCAACGCCAGTCAACAGTGTGCTTGAACTTGAGTCCTATGGGAGAAGAGGGAAACATGAGGGGGAGAAGTGGAGGAAGAAAGGGGTGCAACGTTCTAAAATTGAAGTTTTTAATATATTTTTTTGTACTAGTTGGATGCCCGTGCGTTGCAATGGAACCTCAAACCTTACAGAGATAATATTTTCCTTTAACACACAAAGCCAGTCAAGTAATTAAAAGATGATTTTAAATACGGGCATCACTATAGTGCAACATGAGAGAACAAAAACTCTTTGCGACAATTGTAGAAATGAAGGGTAGAAATAATATTTTCCCATAATTTACTTCAATACATAAATAACTGACATACCATTATGTAAATTAAGTACAAATCAGCAGATAAAGTACACGTCATGCATTAAACAGAAACAGAAATGGAAAAATGAAGTTCATGCAGCAGCTTTATGGAAGATGCATCCTCATCTCTAGTGTAATATCCCGAAAGTGAATCGGTTTTTCGGAAGAAGTCTCAGGAGAGAGAGTGAAACAAAATCTGGAATTGTCCTTTTCATCGGGGGGTTTCCCTCCCCTAAACCCTAACCCCATTCCCCACTCCCCCACCCCGCCTACCACTTCCTCCCCCCTGTGCGCCTTCCCCTTCCCCACAGCAGCCGCCCCCTCCTCTCCCCTTCCTCCCCTGGCGCAGCCCCTCCCCAAGGTTGTCGTCCCCACTGGTTCCGCATTTTTCTCGGCGAGAAAACCTCTCATTGGAGTATCCTTGTCGCTGCGATCCAGAGCGCCAATCAGGTCAGATTTCTACCCCCCGGTTTGATCATCAGATTTCATCGAGTTAAAGTCCGAATCAGGAGATATGGTCTCTTCGAAAGTTGTAGTGCTTGTTCTTAGCTTTCTATAGGCGCAAAGGTCACCCGACTTGGAGTTACGGTTTAGAAGTTATGATAGTTTCTTTGCGACCGTCCAGAAGGGCTGACGATGATTAGCAGTTACTTTGTGTGGCCAATACGATTTAGTTAGAGGCCGAATCAGAAAGTTCAACCAACATGAAAGTTGTAGGAAATCTTTTAAGCTTTCCAGAATGGTAGAGAACTTGATTTTTGGTTGAGCCAATCAAAAGATACGGGCTTCGACCTCCGAGCATGCATCAAAACGCCAGCGGAAGGAGTACGCCCGAGAGGTCAACGTTGTGGGGGTGGTTCCTCAAAGCGTATCTCCCAAATGGGCAAGCATTCCATTTAGCTTCACAGCTGATGCAAAAGGATTAAGGTTCCCTCACGATGACGCCCTCTTAGTAACAGCCACACTATCCAATTGTGAGGTCCCTCGTATCCTCATCGACGGAGGGAGCTCCACAGATATACTCTACCTGCATGCGCTCATGGAACTGTGGGAGTCACGGGGGCTATCATCATGGCATCCTGCTGCCATCCGATTGCCCTCTCACTGGCTTCGTACCGCGAAAATCCATTCAACCCCTTGGGAGGATTGAACTTCTCATGACGTTTGGAACACAGGAGAATCACCGCACGGAAGCAGTCAGGTTCGATGTCGTTGATATCGAGTCCCCATTCAATGCTATCATGGGAAGGGCAACTCTCAACCGCTTTTGCGCAGCGGTCCATCAAAACTACTTGTGCTTAAAGATACCAGGCCCTCGCGAGGTCATCTCTGTGAGGAGTAATCAAGACTTAGCTCGCCGTCTATACCACAAAGCAGCAACTAACTCTGGCGACATCAACTTTCTTGAGGCTAAGGAGTCGAAGGAACACGCTCGCTTCTCTCACCAGGGCATGCCAAGAACGTATCCCCAACAGCGAGATGCTGTCTTAAGCCTCGTCCAGAGGGGGGCCTGCATGAAGTACAGCTCTTCGGCCAAGACAACAAGCGATCTCTCAAAATCGGGGTCGATCTCCTAGGAGAAATGGAGAAAGAGCTCGTGGAGTTCTTAAAGTCCAAAGCTGACGTGTTCGCTTGGACACCGTCAGACATGATAGGCGTCCCTAGGGAGGTGATCCAGCATCACCTCGCAGTGAGACCTGAGTGTTCTCCAGTAAAGCAAAAGCTCCGAAAACTCTCTTCAGAGCGATGCTAGGCCATTAAAGATGAATTTGACAAGCTCTCAAAGGCCGGCCTCGTTCGGGAGGTTTGGCATCCAGAATGGCTGGCCAATCCTGTTTTGGTAAAAAAAAAAATCTAATGGCAAGTGGCGCATGTGCATCGACTTCACCGACCTCAACAAGGCATGCCCAAAGGGCGACTATCCACTCCCACACATCGACCAACTCGTTGATTCCACAGCTGGATGCGAGTTGATGAGTGTTGGACCGAAAAGGCGACTAGAGGGGGTGAATAGGAGCACGCTCACTTTTTCCCAAATAATGAATTCAACACAATTTCACTCCAATAGCTATGATGAAGCTATGAAGATCAATATACCAGTACAGCGGAAGACTAGTATTGAATCCAATTAAACCCCTAAGCAATAAGACAAAAATCAACTAAGATTTCAAGGACTCATAGCACGGGCGGTCTGACCGCTGTACCCAACCGGTCGGACCGATTGCCGGGCGGTCTGACCGGCGTTGTGCTGGCGGTCGGACCGCTCAAAATCGGTCGACCGTGATGACGGGCGATCGGACCGGTGACTCGAACCGATCCGCAGCGATAAAATCGGCCGATGACGAAGTTGCAATTAGGTGAAACTTTGATTCTCAATTCCAATCTTTATGAAACTTTGCACACACCTTCTATATGCTATTGAGGACCTATTCCAATCGAATATTATGATAATTCTTGGAACGATCTTGAGCAATTGCCAATTGATTAATAGAAGGTCTAAAACCGGGCAAGAACGAAAACTTGATCCTAATACTTGTTCGTGAGTGATTGATGATCAAGATGATGCTAGATAGATTCACACATGTCACGACAAGCTAATTCACGTGAAAGAATCAATCACAAACTCACGATCAAAGAAAGCCCTAAAAACACGAAATTGAAAGCAAGAACGAAAAGAGACTTATCTCAAGCAAACCTTGCATAGATTGATTTCGTGATTGATGCTGGATTACATCCACACCATCATGGATCAGTGGACAATCAAAGATCACGAAATTCACCACAAACCATCAAGAGCCCTAGCCTCCACCTCAACTCCCCTAAAGACAATTAGGGTTTTGAAACATAAAAAGGCGAGAGAGAAAGGTGCAGCCACCACCTCCTCCTATTTATAGTGGAAGCCTAGAACTCCTAGGGTTTGACTCAATTGGGCTCCCGTTAAGGCCCACTAACAAACGGGTCACACACGCACGCTTTGCAAAGCGCCGTCTTTAACTTTTGACCTAAACCGCTTCACCATGCGTCATGGATTTGCCAATAGGTCACCATTGTCCATCTTGTGTCACGCTTGAGTCGTTGACCTCACCCGGCATCGTCGATCGTTCTGGACCTCAACTCTCCAAGTCTAGTCCCGATCCTCCTCGCCGTTGACCGTCGTTGACCACCAAGCTACCTGCACAACCACAGACAAGCAAACACCAATTCGGGAACAAGTTCTTCACAACTTGACCCATGTTAGTCAAAACATGCATCATGCAAAACATATGCCATGAAACCAATGACTTTGACCTAACAAAACAACATCGCCACGAAGTTGGCCAACGTTCAAGTTATTACCAAGTGCGGCCGCTCCGGTGAGCGGTCGGACCGCCCATGGCGGTCGGACCGCTCCACAGTGAGCCGTCGGACCGCCTGGGACTTAGCCAATTTCAACCCCGAAAATCAAACCTCTGGAAACTTTAAACCAATAGAACTTTTTATCGGAGACTCCAAAATCATGAGACCAAGTGCATTGGGATCCCTCACTTGCCTACAACACCTATTTTTGGCCCACTCGTTTTGAACACTTTTAGGTCACCGCGGTCCGATCCGCCACATGGCCGGTCCCGACCGATTTGGGACCGATCGGACCCATGATGCAAGGACCGGTCGGACCGCCTCGCCCGAATACTGTAGCTTTTGTCGAAAACACGTGAAACTACAAACCGTAAACGCCATTGCCAATTGTCACATCATCCTAAGATCCGGAGCATAACCCCATGAAATCCACAATCTCCCTTGATGAACACATTGGCAATTATCCGAAAAATGTAAGTAAGAGGTTTGAAAACGAGTTTACTCGCGCTTTTTCGCACAAAGGCACAACTTGGTCCATAAGCAAGAAAAAGCAATGAAAATGACCAAGCTGGCATCAGAATAGTATAGACATGTGAGACAAGGCAAAAGTAAGCATAAAAACTTTGATTTCCAGAAAAGGGTCAAAATTCTCACATAAGGTCCATATGAAAGAACAATTGTTCAATTGACCTATAATCATTGTGAGGATAAAAGAATGCAATTCAAGTTCAGAATATTCAATAAGACAATAAGAATGCAACTCAAGAACTCCCCCTCACTATGATCCTCAATTTTCAAATTTTCAGTTTCTCCCCTTTGTATAAACTTCTCCCCACTTCTCCCCCAATAAAGAACTTCTCTTCTCATTTAACACATCTTCTCCCCCTTTGACAATGGATTCATCAAGGAATCACGCCTTCCTCTCATCCAGAGATAACACATATAGAATAAAGAAAGAAGCAGAAACAAAAGAAGCATAAAGAGGAGTATGCATGAAGTGCAATGGAGTGGCTTCATTTTTTTTTTGTATTTTTCAATTTTTGATTACAAGAAGCTTTGGAGATTACCCAAAAGAGCTAGCCAGTATTTCTAATATTGCACAAACAAAGATATCAAGCTGACAAATACTAGCAAGATCATGGTAAGACATGTATATCAAAGCTAAGCACAAAGGCTCAAAAGTAAAGCAGTAGATTTGATCAATTTAAGCAACGCTTCAAATTCAGCAAGTTCATCAACAGGGATCCTAAAGTGAAATTGGCCATGTCAAAATGTCAAAGTGAGATCAAAAATCTAACAAAGACCACATTAAGAGTCAATCAAGTCCCGTATTGAATCATTTTGCTCAATCTTTTATAAACCCATTTGTCAACATTTTTCTCATTTGCATTGAATATTGAAGTTGACTAATGATCTAACTTAGTGACAAGATCCTGGACTAGGAGCCATCCACAAACTCATCCTAAGCTTCGACCAAAAGTTGATTAACGATATATCTTAGTAAAGAAGATCCTGGACTAGGAGCCATCCACAACCTCTTTCTAAGCTTCTACCAGGGCGACAAATCTTGAGGTTCATGTCATTTTTGACAAGCAGTCCCCATGAGATCGTCTGGTTCATCAAACTATCTCCAAGTTCATGTCATTTGACAAACAGTCTCGTAAGAATAGTTTGGCACAATTTAGGCATAAGACAATCTTGATTTTCATTTTTCACAAGAGCATTGTTAGAATCTCAAGAACACAAAAACTCAAGTAATGGTCAATTTTAGATCAAAGAGCTAACAAAGCAATTCTGACAGGGCCAATGTCACAAAAGGAGCACTAATTGCGCAACTCGCTAAAACATCCACAAATTGCAATTTCTTAGTTCGAGTTGTTTTTAGAGTTCTAGTTCATATAGCAAAGACTTAGCTACACATGTAAAAGCATGATAATTCTAGCAAGTCAAAGAACTAGACATGACATTGAGCACGAATTGAAATACAAATGCTCCAAAAGGGTAATAGGCAAAGCTTCATCAATTTTAAAAGATAAGCAGAAAATCTTATACTACAATGCATCTTTTTGGATTTTTCATACCACCTGTTGTATTTTTCATATGAATGCAATATGATACAATGAGATGCAATAAAAAGCCTAAAAACCTAAAAAGTTCAAAGAGATCACTAAGGTCAGAAAAAGAACAATAAAAGATCAAAAGAACAAGAAAAGATTAGAAAAGATCAAACTCCCCCTCAAACCAATCCATAGGGATAAACTACCCCTAACTCACTTCTTAAGGTTGCAAACCTGGTTTGATCTAAAGGCTTGGTGAGAATATCTGCCAATTGAGCTTCGGACTCTACGAAGTGCATCACAATATCACCTTTTTCAACATGATCTTTAAGGAAGTGAAAGCGAATGTCTATGTGCTTAGTCCTAGAATGTTGCAATTGGGTTTTAGCAATATTAATAGCGTATGTTATCACGAAAAGAGGAACACTAGCAAAGTTTAACCCATAATCTTTCAAAGTGGGCGTCATCCACAAAATCAGCTCAAACAACTAGCGACTACATACTCGCCAAAGAAGGATTGTGCAATGTAAGACCGCTTCCTAGAAGACCAAGATACAAGGAAGTGCCTAGGAAGTGACAGTGCGAGGTACTCTTCCTATCTAACCTCTGACCCAAAATCGAATCAAAAACCTCTAATGGACAAAGCTAAAGAGCAGGAATACCAAATGCCATATAAGAGGGTAGAGTGTAAATACCTGAATATGCGCTTAACGGCTTGGCGATGGGAAGTTCTCGAGCGCTGAAATCTTGCACAAAGGCATACCGTGAAGTGAATGTCCGGTCTCGAGGTCGTCAAATCTGAAGGAGCCGATCATGTCATGCGGTACTCGCGTTGATCCACGACTTCTCCTTCCTCATCCGGATCCAAAACAATGAAGTTGCCATGGGAGTGGAAATTGGCTTGCAATCACCCATGTTGAAGTGTTTGAGTAGATCTTTAGTGTACTTCGTCGATGGATGAAAGTTCCTTCCTTGCATTGCTTGATTTGAAGTCCCAAAAAGTAATTAAGCTCTCCCATCATACTCATCTCAAATTCCCTGGACATAGTGTCAGAAAAGCTGGAAACAAGAGCATTAGAGGAACCACCAAAAATAATATCATCCACATAGATTTGAGCAAGCAAGAAGTCATTGTCACGTTTAAGAATGAATAGAGTTTTATCCACTTTACCCATCTCAAAATTATTTTTAAGCAAGAAGGTCTTAAGTCTATCATACCAGGCTCTAGGGGCTTGTTTAAGACCATACAATGCTTTAGATAGCTTGAAAACACGATTTGGGTATTTAGGATCCTCAAAACCAGGGGGTTGCTTAACATACACTTCCTCATCTATGAAACCATTTAAAAAGGCACTTTTAACATCCATCTGATATAATTTAAAACCTTTTGATGCAGCAAATGCAAGCAGAATGCGAATGGCTTCTAGTCTAGCAACAGAGCAAATGTCTCATCAAAATCTAACCCCTCAACTTGGTGAAACCACGAGCTACCAATCTGGCCTTATTTCTAACCACAGAACCATCCTCACCTTGTTTATTCTTAAACACCCAACGGGTTCCTATAACATTAAGACCACTAGGAGGTTCTACTAGATTCCAAACTTTGTTTCTTTCAAAATTCTCTAACTCCTCATGCATGGCATTTACCCACTAGAATCGATAAAGCATGTGATATATCGCGGGGTTCAAAAGAAGCAACAAAAGCCGAATGAGAGTAGAGATTTGGATCATTATACCGAGCGAGTGACTCGCTCATGTAGATTACCTATTATCTGCTCCGAGGATCTTTGTCTCTGAATGCGGTGGAGCGCCCGGGTGAGATCTGGTTTCTTCGACCTTCGCAGTATCTGCGATGATGATGATGCGGAGCCTCAATCAAGGTGAAGTAGACGTAGCGAGTTCTTGTATCAATATGGGCGCCTCGGCAGCAGATGAGGGAATGATATTAGCTTCGTCCTCATCTTCCTCCACAAAAATGCTCTCACACTGTAAATCATCTGCGAGCAATTGATCTAGCTCGTGGCTAGTCTCATCAAAAGTGACATTACAAGTCTCTGAATAATGTTAGTCTCGATATTAAAACCCGAAAACCCTCGAATGAGCGGGATAACCTGAAATAACCCATCAAAAGTTCTTGATTCAAATTTATCTAAGTTGCTGTCTTAAGAATAAAACATTTTGATCCAAAAACTCGAAAATGCGAAAGCAGAGGTTTTCTACCAAAACGAAGCTCATAAGGAGTCTTGCCTAAAGAAGGTCTCAAAAGACACGATTTGCAATATGGCATGCAAGAGCAATAGCTTCGCCCAAAATCTCCTCGGTGTGCTATACTCATCTAGCATCGTCTGGCCATTTCGACCAAGGTCCTATTCTTCCTTTCCACCACACCATTTTGTTGAGGGACGTGTGGAGAGGAGAACGATGCTCAATACCACGCTCGGCACAAAAAGAAGCAAAAGAAGCATTTTTGAACTCCGTGCCATTATCATCTGCGAATCGCTCTCAAAGCACCGAAGCTCGAAGCCAAACGAAGAACAAGGTCATGAAAATAACCAAAAGCTTCATCTTTTGAAGAAAGAAAGAACACCCAAGTATATCTAGAAAGATCATCGACTATGACAAGAATATACCATTTTCCACCAATCGATCGGACTCTAGCGGGACCAACAAGATCCATATGAAGTAACTCGTCCAGTCCGGTCCATAACCATAGTCACGAGAAGGTGTGAGGCGGCAACTTGTTTGCCATGCCTACGAGGCGCACATCTGACATCCTTGGCGACTTTGAGTTTGGGCAAACCTCTCATGAGATCAAGGTTGCTAACTCGTGTCGATGATCAAAACCAATGTGCCCCAAACGTCGGTGCCAAAGCCGTAAATCGAGGAAGATGTAAGCAAACATTTAAGAGATCCAAGAAGAGATTCGAAAAATCACTCCAAAAATTCTACCAACTCTAGAGATTCCAAACACAAGCTCACCAAGTAGAATCAAGCACACGACAAGCATTTTTCTTAAACACGTCTCATAGCCATCATCAAGAAGTCGAGAAATGAAAGAAGATTATACCTAAGCTTGTCCACAAGAGCGACATCCTTTAGAATGAATTTGTTGTTTACCCTAATTGATCCTGTTCCTTCAATTCGCCCTTGTGTATCATCTCCAAAGGTGATGAAGTCATCACCTGTTGCCCGTGTGAAAGAGGTGAACCATTTTGAGTTTCGGTCATGTGGCGTGAACATCCGAGTCGATTTAACCACGTGTTCTTCCCTTTCCACTAGTAGTCCCGACATTCAAGGAACAAAAGAACGATGTGTCTCAATACTAGGGTTAGATAAACAAGTTTTAGGAATCCAGTACTGAGACACACGTCTGCAAGGAGTATACAAACCAGAAGTACTATCCTTGATTTCATCTAACATTTGATTATGAGCAATGTTTAAATTAACATAAGACTTAAACTGTCCATGGGCGGTCGACCGCTTTGTCTTTGTGGTCGATCGGAGACCAAAACAGTCGACCGGTGACCACCAATCGAGACCGCCATCGATAAACATTAGAATTAGGATATTTAGAAACATAATGATTTGCATGAGAGAAAAATCCTAATCCAGGTTTATTCTTTTCAGTGTTACCATGTCTCATAGAAGCTCTAGGTTGCATGAATGAAATTCTATCAAAATTTTTACTATCATTCTTCAACCTACGCCAACAGAATTCAATCAAATGTCCATCTTTTTTGCAATAAGTGCAATGGTACTTGGTACCACTAGAAGAAGCACCATTTGAATTAATACAAGATTGGGCAAAGCCTGCAGATTTAAAAGATGTTTTTGCAGGTTGGGTTTTGAATTCAATTAAACCTTTTTCCAAGACTTGAATGACTTTTGGGTTTGAATTGTCTTGAAAAGAATTGAATCCTAAACCTTGCTTCTTATAAGGAGTTTTAGACTTGTCAAGAATCATGTTTAATTGTTTCTTACCTTTAGAAAATTTCTCTAATGTATCATGAAGGTAAGCATTTTCTTTTCTCAAGTTAACACAAGCATCACAAGTTTTATTCATAGTTTTCTCCTTATACATAGCAATTTCAAGCTTAAGAGTGGAACAAGAAGCACAAGTAGTATTTTCAATATTGTCCTTAAGCTTAGCATATTTGACTCTAGCAGCTTCTAAGATATCTTTGATTTCACGTTCTTTTTCTAAACAAGAAGTGCAAGGGCTAGAATCAAATACATCAAAAGCAATCAATTTACTAGATTCTAAACATTTTTCACAAGGAGTACTTTTAATTTCATTTAGTTCAGATCTAGCATTCTCAAGTTGTTGTACAGAAATATTATGAGCAGATTGTAACTTGGTAATTTCTGAATGCATAGCATGACAAGATAAACATTCATCAGGTTCAAGAGTCTTAGCATTTTTAAGCTCTACTTTCAGTTTGTTAATCTTTGACTCTAATTTCTTATTTTTTGTCATGACAAATTCTAGCGCTTCATCTTGACTAAGTAATTGCTCAACTATAGAATCATATTTAGCAGAAAGCTCATCATAAGAAAAAGATACCTCATCATCATCAATGTCGTCGGTGTCAGCCATGAAGCACATGCCAGTGAAGTCTTTAGCCTTCCCTTTCTTTTTGCCTTGAGGGATCTCCTCCTCCTTGTCCTCCTCACTCCCGGTATCCACATCGCTCAAGGATTGATCCTCAAAAGCGGCAAGGACCGGTGGCGCACCTTCACAAGCTTATTAGCCTCATACCTTGATTTGTTGAAAGGAGGCTTCTTCCAAGCTGGCTTTCCTTCCTTATAATTGCTCTTACCTTTCAGCTTGGGGCAATTTGCCCGGATATGATTGAGCTCACCACATTCATAGCATGTCACAGGACCACCTCTCTTTTTGTTTCTCACATTATTGTAGGCTCGTGTGAATTTTTTAGCTAGAAGAGCTAACTCTATTTCAGGAATACTTTCAAGCTCCTCTTCATGAATAGCAGATAAACAAGCAAATGAAAATCCGGAAGAAGATTCAAAAGAGTCATCAAAAGCCTTTTTGAGAGGATCTACTACCAAAGCTAAATTATCTTTCTTAGGATGATCAACTCTTTTAATTTCATGAGTCTTGAGTTTACTATAAAGCAATTCTAAAGTAAGACTTGAAAGATCAACATTTTCCTCTATAGCAGTAGCCTTCATCTCCCACTCCTTGGTGTTGATTGCGGCCAAGAGATGGGTGGCATTTTCAGATTGAGAATATTCAATATCAACAGCTTTCATTTGATTAATTACTTTATTAAAGCGACTGAAAATGTCATCGATGCTCTCTCCAGGACGCATCTCGAATTTATTGTATTCACGCTTGTAAACAGTTTGACGCACTTTTTTGATTTGGGACGAACCCTCATGATATGTTTCGAGAGTGTTCCAAATTTCATGCGCAGTTGAAAGATTGCAAATTCTATCATATTCTTGTCTACCAAGTGCACCATATAAAAGATTCTTAGCCTTATTGTTGTTAGCCAAAAGAATTGCAGAAGCAGGTGTAGCAATTTCAGGAATAATCAGCGGGGCTCTAACAACATCCCAAATAGCTTGTCCCTCGCTCTCAAGAAAGACGCGCATACGATTCTTCCAATAGGCATAGTCGTGCCCATCGAAGATATGCGGTTTAGTAGAAAACTTATCCATCGCCAAAGTTCAGTGACCGGTTAAGATCAATAGTGAACTAACCAGGCTCTGATACCACTTGTTGGACCGAAAAGGCGACTAGAGGGGGGGGGGTGAATAGGAGCACGCTCACTTTTTCCCAAATAATGAATTCAACACAATTTCACTCCAATAGCTATGATGAAGCTATGAAGATCAATATACCAGTACAGCGGAAGACTAGTATTGAATCCAATTAAACCCCTAAGCAATAAGACAAAAATCAACTAAGATTTCAAGGACTCACAGCACGGGCGGTCTGACCGCTGTACCCAACCGGTTGGACCGATTGCCGGGCGTTCTGACCGGCGTTGTGCTGGCGGTCGGACCGCTCCAAAATCGGTCTGACCGGTGATGACGGGCGATCGACCGGTGACTCGAACCGATCCGCAATGATAAAATCACCGATGACGAAGTTGCAATTAGGTGAAACTTTTGATTCTCAATTCCAATCTTTATGAAACTTTGCACACACCTTCTATATGCTATTGAGGACCTATTCCAATCGAATATTATGATAATTCTTGGAACGATCTTGAGCAATTGCCAATTGATTAATAGAAGGTCTAAAACCGGGCAAGAACGAAAACTTGATCCTAATACTTGTTCGTGAGTGATTGATGATCAAGATGATGCTAGATAGATTCACACATGTCACAGCAAGCTAATTCACGTGAAAGAATCAATCACAAACTCACTGATCAAAGAAAGCCCTAAAAACACGAAATTGAAAGCAAGAACGAAAAGAGACTTATCTCAAGCAAACCTTGCATAGATTGATTTCGTGATTGATGCTGGATTACATCCACACCATCATGGATCAGTGGACAATCAAAGACCACGAAATTCACCACAAACCATCAAGAGCCCTAGCCTCCACCTCAACTCCCCTAAAGACAATTAGGGTTTTGAAACATAAAAAAGGCGAGAGAGAAAGGGTGCAGCCACCACGTCCTCCTATTTATAGTGGAAGCCTAGAACTCCTAGGGTTTGACTCAATTGGGCTCCCGTTAAGGCCCACTAACAAACGGGTCACACACGCACGCTTTGCAAAGCGCCGTCTTTAACTTTTGACCTAAACCGCTTCACCATGCGTCATGGATTTGCCAATAGGTCACCATTGTCCATCTTGTGTCACGCTTGAGTCGTTGACCTCACCCGGCATCGTCGATCGTTCTGGACCTCAACTCTCCAAGTCTAGTCCCGATCCTCCTCGCCGTTGACCGTCGTTGACCACCAAGCTACCTGCACAACCACAGACAAGCAAACACCAATTCGGGAACAAGTTCTTCACAACTTGACCCATGTTAGTCAAAACATGCATCATGCAAAACATATGCCATGAAACCAATGACTTTGACCTAACAAAACAACATCGCCACGAAGTTGGCCAACATTCAAGTTATTACCGGTCTGACCGCTCCAGGTGAGCCGGTCGGACCGCCCCATGGCCGGTCGGACCGCTCCCTGAGCGGCCGGACCGCCTTGGGACTTAGCCGAATTTCAACCCCAAAATCGAAACCTCTGGAAACTTTAAACCAATAGAACTTTTATGGAGACTCCAAAATCATGAGACCAAGTGCATTGGGATCCCTCACTTGCCTACAACACCTATTTTTGGCCCACTGTTTTGAACACTTTTAGGTCACCACCCGGTCGACCGCCCATGGCCGGTCCGACCGATTTGGGACCGGTCGGACCGCCGTGCAAGGACCGGTCGGACCGCCCCTGTCCAGAATACCTGTAGCTTTTGTCGAAAACACGTGAAACTACAAACCGTAAACGCCATTGCCAATTGTCACATCATCCTAAGATCTGGAGCATAACCCCATGAAATCCACAATGAGTTTTTTGGACGCATACTCCGGGTATCATCAGGTCCATATGGCGAAAGAAGATGAGGAAAAAACAAGCTTCATCACCCCTGTAGGTGCTTTCTGCTACCTGCACATGCCCTTCGGGTTGAAGAATCTGGAGCCACCTTCCAACGTCTCGTCTGCCTCATCCTCAAAGACCAGTTGGGTCGCAATGTGGAGGTTTATGTCGACGACGCTGTTGTAAAAAGCATTCAAGATTCATCACATATTGAAGATCCTCGAGAGACATTCGTCAACCTTCGCAAATTCGATGTCAAATTGAACCCCGAGAAATGCACTTTCGGGGTAAAGGGAGGGAGCTCCTAGGGTTCTTGGTCTCACAGCGGGGCATCGAAGCAAATCATGAGAAAATCCACGCGATCCTGGACATGGAACCACCCCGGTCCACCAAGGACGTCCAGCGCCTCATGGGGCGCATGGCTACGCTCGGATGCTTACTATCACGTTCGGCGGAAAATGGCCTCCCCTTCTTCGGGATACTTCGTAGGCTTGAAGGCTTCCTATGGACTCCTGAAGCCCAGAAGGCCTTTCTAGGACCGTAAAGGTGACTAGAGAGGGGTGAATAGGCGCTTTCTTGATTTTTCGCCTTAATCAAATTCAACACGCACTTTTCTCCTTTAGCTATGAAAGCTAAGAAGATCAGTAAACGCACAGAGGAAGCCTTGTGCTGAATTCAATTACCCCCTTAACCACAATACACAAATATGGAGAAATGATCTCACTGAGCGGCTTGGACCGGTGTCTTCTTGGCCGATCGTCTGGCCTCGGACCGCCTCAATTAGCGATCCCAATGTCGGGCGATCGGACCGGCGGAGTAAAATCGGTCAGACCGATTTAGTCCAGAGGCAACACACAATGCCCAAATCCAAAACGAAAATTGGTCCAACTTTTGATTCAACCAATGAAACTTTACCAAATTTGGAGCACACCTCCCTAAGGATATCTAAGACCTATTTCTAGCGACGATCGTCTAGATCCACTTCAAAGAAACGATCTCTTAAAGTTTTACCAAAGAAGTGTTCCAAAACCTAGAAATATGAAAATCTTAATCCAAGACTTGCTTGTGGGGGATTGATGATCTAGATGATTCTAGGAGTACTCCCACACATCAAAGCAAGATAAAATCGGTCAAGAGACCAAGCATAAACACTTGGATCAAGGAGGCACCAAAATCATCAAAAGAGAGAAGAACGCAAAAGAGACTTCACCCTTAAGCAAACATCAATAGATTGATTGATTCAATATGTTGCTTACAAAGCCACTCCCTCAAGGAGGACGAGAGCTCAAACCAAGAGCACACTCAAATCTCCTCTCCTCTCCTAACTCTAACCCTAGAAATGGTTTTTGCAAATGAGGGCTTAAGTGCTTGGGGTTTTTTCCATCGCCCCCTTTCTATTTATAGGAGAGGCTAGGGTTTCTCTCATGGGCTCGCATTAAGGCCCAATACAATTGGGACCCACACACACACACAATTCTGTTGAAGCAATCGCCTGCTTCACCACGTGTACGTTAATCAGCGGCTCTCATCATGTCGGCAAGTCTCTCCCGTCCAAATCCCATCGGAACCTCCAAGGCACTTGCACCGACTCCAGCGCCGCCTGATCCAACCAGCTGCAACGAACTACCCATTCGATCCATCTTGTCCATTCTGCACCATGCTTGAGTCACACGACCTCACCCGGCATCCATGATCGGAAGGACCGGACTTGGAGAGATCCTTGGATGCTCCGAACTGGTCGGAGTGACCTGTCCCTCGGGAAGCACCACTTGTCGTAGTGGTGTGTCCTCGTCCATCCGCTCGACTTCGCTGTCGCCAGCGACCCGCGAACCGACGGAGGAGGAAGATGATGACGTCTAGTTCTCTTGCATGGCCTGAATGCAGGCTTCCATGTCGAGGTTGGAGTAGTCATCCAAATCGAGCCAGTTGTCCTTGTCCCAAGTTCCTGCCATAGTCACATGAACGATTATGAAGGATGGGCGAGGATTTGACGAGCAAAGAACTTCTTCAGGAGAATTGCACCTTCTTCAGGAGAATTGCGCCTTCTTCCCCACACATTGGCAATTTCCCAAAAAATGAAGTTAAGTGGTTTGAAAAGTAAAATCTCGCAGTTTTCGCACAAAGACACAACTTGGTCCATAAGCAAAAGAAAGCTTAGGAAACGACCAAGCTGGCTTCAGAATAGCATATGCAAGCGAGATAAGGCAAAGAGAGCGCAAAAAGCTTCAATTTCTAGAAAGTAGCCAAAAATCTCACTTCGGTCCATATGAAAGATAAATGTTCTATTTGACCTTTGATCATTGTGAGTCTTCTAGATTTGCAAATATAATTAGAAAAGGCAATAAGACCAAGAGAATCCACTCACAATGATAACCAACTTCCAGAAAATTCATTCCCCCTTTATGACTCCAAAAAGCTCTAAAAACCATATTTTCTCTAATCTTTCTCCCCCTTTGACATTGAATTCATCAAGATGCAAGGAAAAAGTTAGAGCATGAAGGAATGGCTAATTTTTTTGTTTTTGAACTTTTATCAAAAGGAGCCATGAAGATTATCCATGATGGCAGCACAAGTATTACACCAAGCTATATAAAGTGAAGAAGCTATATATTCAATCATGGCAAATCATGTACTGCAAAGCTAATACCAAAATAGCAATAATCTGAGATTAAATGAATTGATACCATGATAAGTTGCTCAATATCATAGTTTCACCAAGCCATGTCTATAAATAAAATGGAGACCAAAAACAAGAAACTGAGGCATTTTGAGCATTAGGAGTTCAAATATGGAGCAATTTAAACAAGCACTTAGCATATTGAGCATTTTGCTGAAAATGATGTGTCTATATATATATATATATATATATATATATATAAAATAGCAAAGTGCTAGATCTCAAGCCTTGCCGCGACCACCTCAAGTAAGAAGCTTAAAAGAATGGTCTAGGTCATCCAAAACTCCCCCTGAGTTCATGCCTAGTGCAATGGCAAGCAGTCTCATGAGAAAGAATTGGTGAGATTAGTTTTTTCGCACATAAAAGCTCATTTTTCACTTGCTTGACTTAAGGAAAAATAAAGCTCATTTTACAGCTCAAACTCAGTTCAAGGCTCAATTTAACCTATATGACATGACATGAATCATGAAAGGATCACTAAATCAAAACTAATCACAAGATCTAATAAAACATGATTTAATTCAATTTTGCTCACAGATATAAAGCTAGTAAGACAAAAGCTAAGCTAAACAATAAAAGCCATAAAAGAAGTCTAGCAGACTATCACATGACATGGCAAGGTATAAAGTATGAAAACATGTCATACAAGGATAATAATCAGAGCTCCCCAAGATTATAATATAATGCAAGAAATTTGAATTTAAAAATGCATTATGATACAATGAATGCAAAAAGAGCAAACCCCTATCAAAACAGCCCAAGAGAACTAATAACCCCTAACTCTCCCCGCAAAGTAGCAAAACGAGAAGAATCAAGCGATTTAGTGAAAATATCTGCAAGCTGCTGCTCTGACTCTACAAAGTGAAGCACAACATCACCCTTATCAACATGGTCTCTCAGAAAATGGTATCGAATATCAATGTGCTTAGTCCTTGAATGTTGCACTGTGTTTTTCGTAATATTTATGGCAGAAGTGTTGTCACAGAAAAGAGGAACACTCTCCAAAAATAACCCATAGTCCCGCTGCGTGGATAAAATCCAGAGAACCTGAGAGCAACCACTGGCTGCAGCTGCATACTCTCGCCTCGGTGTGGATCAGGCAATGTAAGACTATTTTCTAGAAGACCAAGAAACAAGGGATGTGCCCAAGAAATGACAAGTGCCAGAAGTATTCTTCCTATCCAATCTACACCCCGCAAAATCAGCATCAGAAAATGCTCGAATATAGAGAGCAGAAGAAGAAGAATACTAGAGTCCAAAGTCAAGAGTATCTTGAAGGTACCTGAAGATGCGACGTACTGCTTGACGATGAGAAGCACGAGGAAGCTCAAAGCGGCGCACGCATACATCAAATTGTATGTCCAAATTTCGTACGTGAGATAGAGGAGGGAGCCAATCATGCTGCGGTACTCCTTCTGGTCCACGGGCTCTCCATCCTCATCAGGGTCCAGTACGGTTGTGGATACCGTGAGGATATGTGCACGATCTCAGGATGATGAGTCAATTGGCAATGGTTTTGTTGGTTTGCAAAATCTCGCGTTTTCGGGGTTTGCTTCAGTATGTCAGACCATAGGCGGTCTGACCGGCGATGTTGGGCGGTTAGACCGCCCGTGGAGAGGTCCGACCGGCGCTGGTGGCCGGTCCGACCGGTATTGCCTAAAGATAGCTTTTGGAGCTGATCCAAAAATAGGTTGTGTAGGCAAGTGAGGGGAGTCTCCTGGATGTGGTCGCATCATTTTTGGAGCTCCCAGTCAAAAGTTCTATTGAGTTGAAAATTCCAGAAGGTTTCGGATTTTCACGATGGAATTTTGGCTAAGTCTTTTCGGGCGGTCCGACCGCCATTGTGGAATCGGTCCGACCGGCCTGGAATCGGTCGGACCAGTGATGTGGGGTGGTCAGACCGTCGATCACTTGAAGGTGAGCCTTCTTGGCATTGATGTGTTTTGATTGTGGTTATTGTATGAATGTCAATGCTTTATTGTTGCATATTGAATTGTGGAACTAACGTGGGTCAAGTTGTGAAGAACTTGTTCCCGGAGTCGGTTTATTTGTCTATTGCTGTGCAGGTGGCTTGCAGGTCAACGACGTCAACGGTGAGGTGGATCGGGACTACGCTTGGAGAGATGAGGTCCAGAACGATCATGGATACCGGGTGAGGTCGTGTGACTCAAGCATGGTGCAGAATGGGCAAGATGGATCGAACAGGCGATTCGGTACCGTTTGGATCAGGCGGTGCGGAAGTCGGTGCAAGTCCCTGGGAGGAACTTGACGACGTGATGAGAGCCGCTGATCAACCTCAACGTGGTGAAGCAGGCGATTGCTTCAACAGTTTGATTTGTATGTGTGTGTGGGTCCCATGTGTGTGTGGGTCCCATAAGTGAAACCCTAGCCTCTCCTATAAATAGAAAGGGGGGAGATGAAAAACCCTCTCAAGCATTCATTTGGACTCTCCAAGTCTAGGGTTAGGGTTTGGAGAAGAAAGGAGAGGAGAGGAAGGTTGCGTGTGTGCTCCTTGTTGAGCTCTTGTCCTCCTTGTTGGAGTGGCTTTGTAAGCATCTTGTGGAATCAATCAATCTTGTGATGCTTGCTTAATGGATCAATTCTCTCCTTTGTGTTCATCTCTCTTTTTGATGAGTTTGGTGCTTCCTTGATTCAAGTGTTTAAGCTTGGTCTCTTGACCTATTTTATCTTGCTTTGATGTGTGGGAATACTCTTAGAATCATCTAGATCATCAACCCCCACAAGCAAGTCTTGAATCAAGATTTTCGTATTTCTAGGGTTTGTGCACTTCTTTGATAAGATTGCCAGAGAGCGTTTCTGTGAAGTGGATCTGGAGGATCGTCGCTAGAAATAGGTCTCTAATATCCTTAGGGAGGTGTGCTCGAAATTTGGTCAAGTTTCATTGGTTGAATCAAAAGTTGGATCAAATTTCGTTTTGGATTTGGGCTTGGCTTTTCGGTTCTGGACTAAATCGGTATGACCGGTTTTGTAACGGCGTCCGACGCCGCTTTCGCATCGCCCAATGGCGGGGTCGAACCGATATCCAACGGTCCGACCGCCGATTAGTAGCCGGTCCGATCATTCGTTAACCGCTTGGTCCGACCGCTCTTGACAAATCGACCGCGATGCCTGCACTGCACTAGTGAGATCAATTCTCCACATTTGTGTCGTGTGGTTAACGGGTTATCGAATTGATAAGGCTTCCACCGTAAACGCCATCGATCTTCTTAGCTTTCATAGCTAAAGGAGTAAAGTTCGTGTTGAATTTGATTAAGGTGAGAAAGTTGAGAAAGCACCTATTCACCCCCCTAGTCGCCTTTACGGTCCTACAAGTGGTATCAGAGCCAGTTAGCTCTTATCAATAGATCTTAACCGGTCTTTGGAGCCATGGCGACTGGCAAGTATTCAACGAAACCACATATTTTTGATGGAGTTGATTTTGCTTATTGGAAGGCCAGAATGCAGGTCTATATCGAGGCTCAAGGGCACACAATTTGGCTTAAGGTGAAAAACCCTTATGTCGTGCCAGCCGATGACGATATGATCACTCCAGATGTGGAGGCCAACTGCAAGGCTCGAAATTATTTGATCCAAGGCCTGAGTCGATCTGAGTTTGAGCGTGTTGCTCATTTGCGGTCTGCTCATGAGATCTGGCGGACTCTTTGTTATTATCACGAGGGGTCCACTGCGATCAAGGAAGTGAGACAGAACCAGCTGAAGAAAGTGTACTCTAAGATCGAACAAAGGCCGGGTGAGTCTTTAGATGAGCTGTGGGGAAGGTTTTCAAAGATTCTTCATGATCTCCACGCTGTTGACTTAGTTTTTTCTGAGTCGGAAAATGCACGCCAGCTTTTGGGTACGCTTGATGTGAAGGTCTAGGGAATGAAGATCACTTCCATCAATGACAACACTGTCATGAGTGAGCTTACCATGGATAAGCTCTACTCGAGGTTGAAGACGCATGAGATTGATTTTATCTCGCGTCTCCCCAAGACAGAGTCGATGGCGCTAGTGGTCGACAAATCCAAGGGCAGTTCTTCTGAGTCTTTGGAGTGTAGCTCATCTGGATTTTCTTTATCTGCTTTACATTCTTTGAGCGATGAGCAACTTGAGAAACTGCCTGAGGATGACTTAGCCCTCCTATCCACAAAATTCACGAGAGCTTACAACAAGGTGAGAAATAGGAGGAGAGGTGGACCTATCACCCGCTTTGAATGTGGGGAGCCAAACCACATTCGTTCCAAGTGCCCCAAGCTGAAGGGCAAAGAGGAGAAGGAGACACGAAGACATCCCCAAGAGAGGGATGCCAAACCCAAGAAGACAAACTATCGCAAGTTTGTCAGCCGGGTCCTTGCCGCTCTCGAAAATGTAAATATGAGCGATGTGGACTCGGAAACGGAGGACGACGAGGGTGACTCCCGTGGCAAGAAGAAGGCTCATGATTTCACGGGCATGTGTTTCATGGCCAAGAACAACCACGACAGCGACTCCTCCAATGACGATGATCCTTTTAGTGATCCCGATGAGGTATGCCCTTCTAGTGCTGACATGAAAAGGGCTTTGGTGCTTGCTGAACAGAATTTGCATAAGCAAGCTAAAATGATTAAAAAACAGGACATCATGATTGATAATCTGAACCTAGAAGTGGTTAGGCTCAAATCTATTAATCCTGACGACATTTGTGATTCCTGCACTAGCTTGCTTAATGAACTGTCAAGCTTGAAAACTGCTCACTCCTCGGTTGTGGATCAATTAAAAATTGCTCTTGTTGAACTAGAATCTCTCAAGTCTAGTTCTGCTTGCATGGAGGCCATTTCTTTAGATGTGACTGCTTTGGATGCTATTCCCTTAACTTGTTCAAATTGTGCTTTGCTAGAACTAAAATTGGATAGCTCCTTGAAAGAACTGCAAAAATTTGATGCTAGTCACACATGCTCTCATTGTAAGAACAATAGGATTAAAATGCAAGAGATGACTGAAATGGTTGTCTACTCTAGGGCTGTTTCCTGTGAAA
This sequence comes from Hsuehochloa calcarea, assembly GCA_036346395.1. Taxonomy (NCBI): domain Eukaryota; kingdom Viridiplantae; phylum Streptophyta; class Magnoliopsida; order Poales; family Poaceae; genus Hsuehochloa; species Hsuehochloa calcarea. The sequence goes on from CM070613.1 coordinate 2,958,903, forward strand.
ATTGTCCTAAGCTTACTATTGAGATTGAAGCCTTAAACAAGACTCTTGAAGAGAAAGTTAAAATTGAAGAAAATGCCAAAATTGAAAAATCCATGTCTCTTACTGCTTCTAAGAAAGTTATTGACTCTACCTCCTGTGTTTTGAATGCTGAAGTTGATACTATTATTGGTCAGATTCAAGAGGCTTTTAGAGTTAAATTCAAAGAGCAGTTGAATAGGATTAAGGAATCCTATTGTGTGTCTTGTGAGGCTTTTAAGGTAGAAGTGGCTCTTCTCAAGAGTAAACAGGTTGAGGCAATCAAATTGTAACATCCCAAAAAGGGATTTGTGTTTCAAATGTAAGAAAATAAGAGGAAATTAAAACTTTTCTTGCATCTTGAAGCCCTTGGTCATTTTTGTAATTCTTTTAAAAGAATTAGGGAAAAATTAAATTTAAATCCTCATCCGACTCTAATGAAAAACCTCCTGGGCATAGATCTTGTGCCAAACCCTTGGAAGTATTTTTCCTGAGTTCTAGGGAGGCTTGGCAACACCTCTGAATTATCTCATGTTTTTTTAGAAATTATTTGATAATTTTTGGAGGCAAGTCAAATCTGGTCAAACCATATTTCCCACCTTCTGAAATTTCTGGAGGAAAATTCAGCGCATGAAAATCTCTAAAAATTTTATGGGAAGTTCCTTCCGCAGTCAGCAACCTCCAGTTAAAATTTCATAATTTTTGGAGCTTGTTTGCTACCTTAAATAATTCCTCAAAAATCAGTTATGTAAATTCAAACCCTAACTGATTTTCACTGTTCCTCGGGTTCGGATCAGACTCGGGCTCGAGCCTCTTGATTTGGTTCAGTCAACTAAACACACCGGCTCGGTCGTTCGGGCACGAGTGTTGTGAGTCGTTGGATCGGCATCGAACGGCCCACGTTCGCAGGAACGTTCGGACCATCCGAGCGCGCCGATCCATTTGAACCGTTGGATTCTAAATCGAGGGTCCACAATCGCGTGAACGTTCGGACTATCCGAACGCCTCGCGCAACGTGAACCGTAGGATCCAAATCAACGGCCCGAGATCAAGCGCGCGATCGAATAGTTATAATCAACCTGTTCTAATTCAACCGTTCGATTTCAATCCAACGGCGGAAAAGTCGTCTCCTTCCTCGGGTCGGAGCCCGCGTCCGAGTCAAGCAATGGCGTGAGCAGAGGAGAAAGTGCGCAGCGTTGAGTCACCTCCGTGGTCGCCTTTAAATGGCTATCTCTGCACGCATTAAATGCCCGTCGTGCTCCTCCCTCAGAAGTCCATGATTCAACTGCTCCCATCGCTCTCAAGTGCTCTCATGGCAGTGTTGACCCGAGAGCAATAAAGCAGTTGCACACTGCCATTCTCAGCTATTTAAACTCCATTGCTTCACCCTTGGCTTCCTTTAGCATTGTAACATCCCAAATATGGATTTGTGTTTCAAATGTAAGAAAATAAGAAGAAATTAAAACTTTTCTTGCATCTTGAAGCCCTTGGTCATTTTTGTAATTCTTTTAAAAGAATTATGAAAAATCAAAATTCAATCCTCATTTGACTCCAATCAAAAACCTTTGTGGCAAAGGTCTTGTGCCAAACCCTTGGAAATCTTTTCCATGAGTTCTAGGGAGGCTTGGCAACACCTCTGAATTATCTCATGATTTTTAGAAATTATTTGATAATTTTTGGAGGCAAGTCAAATCTGGTCAAACCCTAATTCTTCTCTTCTGGAATTTCTGGAGCAAAATCTATTGCATGAAAATCTCTGAAAATTTTATGAGAGGTTCCTCCTGCTGTCAACCATCTCCAGTTAAAATTTCATAATTTTTAGAGCTTGTTTGCTACCCCAAATAATTCCTTCAAAAATCAGATGTTTAAAATTCAAATTCTATTTGGTTTGCACTGTTCCTCGGGTTCGAACCGGACTCGGGCTCGAACCACTGGACTCGGTCCAGTCAACTAATCGCACCGGCGCGGTCGATCGGGCGCGCGCGTTGTGAACCGTTGGATCAGCATCGAACGGTTCTCGATCAGCCGAACGACGGAATCGTTCTAATCCGCCCGATCTAACTCTGCCGTTCGATTTCAATCCGACGGTCGGCGCGTCGTCTCCTTCCTCCGGTCAGCTCGCGCGTCAGCGTCGGCCATGGCGTGCAGAGAAGAAAAAGCCGCGGCGTGCCGTCCCGTCTTCGATCGCCTTTAAACGGCTCTTTCTGTGCGCATTTAATGCCCGCGTGCTCCTCCTCAGCGCCCTTCTCCAATCGCTCCGCCGCTCTCTCGCGCTCACATGGCCGTGTTGACCCGAGAAGGATATCGCCGTTGCTCTCTGCCATCCTCGGATATTTAAGCTCCATTGTTTCTCCCTTAGCTTCCTTTAGCACCTCCGCAACTCTAGCTAACACTCACAAGTCCGCTGGAGCCGCAGATTCTCGAGAATCCCTCGGCCGCCATTGTCGGTTTTGGAGCTCCGGTGGAGTCGGTGCAGCAGGGGTTTTCTTCTTTGAGTCTTTGCTCCCTCTGCTCCCCCTCTACTCTCTGAAGCTTAACCCTCACTCAATTTTGCTCAATTTGCTCAGGGCTTGGTTGAAATCGGATTCCCCCTTTTCGGCCGAAAACACCATTCTTCTTCGCCCGGGCAGCTTCGACTCTCCTCGGTGCATTCTTTGCGCTCAGGTAACTCCTCTTTAGTCCCTAGTGGCCTGGCACCTGCTCCCTTGAACCGCAGCTGAGCTCTTTGCCATTTTTCGTTTTCATCACTTTGCGGTCTCCTCGGTTCTCTCTGGCTTGCCGACGTTCTGGACCACCGCAGCCAACGCCATTGGTACCATTGGGTGCGCAATGATGTTTGGGACCCATTTTGGGCGCTTGCTCGCACCGCCGCGGCCAGAGCCGCCGGCGGCGAGCCGTTCTTCCCCGTCGTTTCTGCCGGACGAAAACAGGATGGGTGTTTTGAACGTGAGTCGGTCTGGACCGTCGATCCTTAGATCTACGGCCCACATTCGCGTGGAAATTTGAATTCGTCGCGCGTCTCGGTCTATGGACCGTTGGATCCAAGATCAACGGTCCCGATTCGAGATCACAGGGGTCGTTGGATCCAAGATCAACGGCTCATGTGCGTGTGGACGTTCGGATCGCCCGCGCGCTCTAATCTACGTGGTCGTGGACCGTTAGATCCAGATCCAACGGTTGACGACCAGGGCTTCGGGGTCGCCCGCGCGCTCTGATCCACGTAGTCGTGGACCGTTAGATCCAGATCCAACGGTTGACGTTTAGGGTTTCGCGGCCGCGCGCGCGCGCGTCAGCGTCGGGACTTGGGCCGTTGGATCCAAGATCAACGTCCCAGGTTCGTCCACGTCTTTCCAAATTTCTGATTTTCCCGAAAAGATTTATTTATCAACTGAAAAATGTGATAACTTGAAAAATACATACCTAATTTATTTTAATTCCTTTTCGGGAGATTCAAATTTTGTTGGTTATGTTTTTCACTAAACTTTAGTCTAAAAATGTTTCCAACCCCAGTATAGCTCCAGAAATTTTTGCTAATGAAGAGTAGCATTTTTGATTTATAAAAATTGTTTTGGCCATATCTTTTGCATTAAGAATCCAAATCAATTGATTCTTATTGCTAAATTCTTTATAAATCATTATCTTGCTACTGTAAAAGTTTCAGAGTTTTTGGAGAAAGTTTATTGTTGGGTATTTGCGTTTTCTTCGTTCTTATCGGTTGTTTCTCGCTTTCTCGTTAGGAGCCGAGGAGCACATTGACAATATACTTGATCCTCAGCAAAATCTTGACCCACAGCAAACAGGCAAGCAGTTTGATCATGTTAATCCTATTATTTTTCAAGTCTACTATATTGATTTTAACTTGTATGTATGCATTGCTATTTTGTTGTTAAATTATGGTTAGTATCCTATAGTTGCATAATCTGTAGGACTTGTTTATCCTCTACTACCACGAGCTTAGGTTATTTGCTGTGGTCGGAGTTCGATGGATGGACTCTTGTCACTTAGTAGCTTTCGATTTGAAATTGCTTAGAAATGCTTAGTTTCGTAGATCTTTGGCGATCATCGATTTTAGTCGATGATCTTGATTACGCATCTAAATATTATTCCATTATGTCTAGCACTTGTGCTTTGTTAATTTTGTAAAGTCAAAATCTGAAAATGGAAAATTGATTTGGACTTGGGCAAATGGTCGGATGGTGGGTTATTGGATTTGTGGATGTCCTGCCTAAGTCAACAAGGACCGAACATCTTGTGTCACACTCTCCAAGCATTTTTGCGTGCTAACCACGCGAGAGGGATATGGGACCTCTCTTGACTAAGTACTTTGGCGTGTGTTATCTCCGAGTCGCAGGAGGGGGTTGTGTGTGTTGTGTGAAAAAGAATATGTGTTCTTGTGTTGGGTGTGCGGTGGTGGAGATTCCGGGTAGGCTCTCCACCTCGAGGAGCATTGTAGTTGTCCAAGACTTTACCTGCGACGGGTAGTTGACCGAGGCTTTACAATGACTCCGACACAACGTATGGGTTTCTATCCATACGGGCGGCTCGCAGTTAATGCATAACATTGGAAATGTCTCGTAGGACTTAGCCGTGCCGGCATACCTAAGGAAGTGTGCTTAATAGCTTGGTAAAAAGGCGGTCTGGCGTGTGGGTACATTGGTACACCCCTGCAGGGTATAAAACTATTCGAATAGCCTCGTCCTAGGTTATGGACACGCTTGGTTAGGTTTTGCAAGAGTTAGACTATAACCTTTTAAAATAAAATTTGACATGGGTGGTATGAATGGGTAATTCATGCTATTGTTGTGGTGGCTAATGGTTTAGTCACTTCCAGGATTGTTGTTGTCTTCTATCTACTGTTATATTGTTGTCATTTACGTTTATTTGAACATTAAAAACAGATTTGTTAACTTGCTTTCAAAGGTACTACATTATTGCAAATAAAGATTGCTTTGTGCTGAAAATGAAACATACAGCCTCCACCTAAATAAGCTTGCATGTAGCATATGTATAGGTCTGTTACTCTACATGTATGTCTTGCGGAGTACAATTTTTGTACTCATTTGCTTTGCTTAACTATTTGTTGCAGAGGAGGAAGGTGAGCCCCAAGGGCCTGACTTTTGTGAGATGTGCCGTGGATTCGACGACTAGCTTGGCGGTCCGGTCGGTTGCCTTGTGGATTAAAGGCACACTGATTGGCTCTTTTGGTTTATGGCCATCTTATGGCACTTTTTGCTTCCGCTGTTCAATTTCTACATGTATATGTCACTTGGCCGGTCGGCCTCTCTTTTGTAATAACTATCCTTTATTTATGTCATCTTCTGGTTGTTGTTTTGCTCCGGTTCTATGTGAATGAATGGAATTGATGCATGAATTTTGTAAAGATGTGTGTATACCGCATTTCTGGGAAGTATACATGTCTCGAAGACACGGATTATGTCGTTTGTGATGCTAGGGTCAATTGGTGACTAAGCATTACAAGCCCAATAATCCGGGGTCCTCACAAGCACTTCCGCAACTCCAGCTAGCACTCACAGGCTTGCTTGAGCTGAAATCTTTCGAAATACCCTCGGCCGCCATTGTTGAGTTTTGGAGCTTCGGTGAAGGCGGTGCAGCAGGGGTTTTCTTCTTCGAGTTTTTGCTCCCTCTGCTCCCCCTTTACTCTCTGAAGCTTAACCCTCACTCAATTTTGTTCAATTTGCTCAGGGCTTGACTGAATTTGGATTTCCCCCTTTTCGGTCGAAATCTCCATTTTTCTTCACCCGAGCAACCTCGACCCTCCTCTGTGCATTCTTTGGGCTCAGGTAACTTCTTATTAGTCCCTAGTTGCTTGGCACCCGCTCCTTTGGACCGCAGCAGAGCTTATTTGCCATTTTCGTTTTTGACCATTTTCGGTCATCTCTGTCATCTCCGGCTTGCCGGCGTTCTAGAACGCCGCAGCTGAAACCGTTGGTACCTTTGGGTGCGCAATGTTGTTAGGAACCCATTTTGGGTATTTGGTCGCACCGCCACGGCCAGAGTCGCCAGTGACGACCATTTCTTCCCCGTCGTTTTGTCGGATGAAAACAGGGACAAAGGTTTGAACGTGATTCTTTGTGGACCGTCGATCTTTAGATCTACGTCCCTGGATCGCTCGAACGCTTTGATCTGTGGGACCGTTGGATCCAAGATCAACGGTCCCGATTCGAGTGAACGTTCGGACCGCTCGAAAGGTTCGATCCGTGTGGACCGTTGGATCCAAGATCAACGGCTCTGTGCGGTGAACGCTCGACCGCCTCAACGCCCCGATCCACGGAACCGTTGATTCGCATCCAACGGTGAACGTTTAGGGTTTGTGAGCCGTGCGTGCGCGCGTTGCTCCGTGAACTCGTACCGTTGGATCCAAGATCAGCGATCTAAGTTCGTCCACGTCGGTTTGATTTCTGGTTTTTCCCGAAAGGATTTATTTGTCAACTGAAAAATGTAGTAACTTGTAAAATGCATAACTATTTCATTTTAAGTCCTTTTCGGCTGATTCAAATTTTGTTAGTTATGTTTTGGACTAAAATTTAATCTAAAAATATTTCCAACCTCAGTATATCTCCAGAAAATTTTACTTATGAATAGTAGCATTTTTGATTTTTAGGGCTGAGCAAAATTGTTTTGCTCATATCTTGGGCACAATGGTATGTTGGTGTGATCTGTTGGTGTGAATGGAACGGTGCCTAGGTCATCAAGGACCGAGTTACTTGTGTCACTAAGCCAAGCGCATATGCGTGCTAACCACGCGAGAGGGATATGGGACCTCTCTTGACTAAGTACTTTGGTGTGTGTTATCTCCGAGTCGCAGGAGGGGGTTGTGTGTGTTGTGTGAAAAAGGATATGTGTTCTTGTGTTGGGTGTGCGGTGGTGGAGATTCCGGGTAGGCTCTCCACCTCGAGGAGCATTGTAGTTGTCCAAGGCTTTACTCATGACGGGTAGTTGACCGAGGCTTTACAATGACTCACACAACATATGGGTTTCTATCCATACAAAGCGCTCACGCTAATGCACAATATTGGAAATGTCTCGTAGGACTTAGCCGTGCCGGCATACCTAAGGAAGTGTGCTTAATAGCTTGGCAAAAATGCGGTCTGGCGTGTGGGTACATTGGTACAACCCTGCAGGGTATAAAACTATTCGAATAGCCTTGTCCTAGGTTATGGACATGCTTGGTAAGGTCGTGCAAGAACTAGACTACAAGCTTTTAAATTAAAATTTGATATGGTTGGTATGAATGGGTAATTCATACTATTGTTGTGGTGACTAATGGGCTAGTCACTTCCAGGATTGTTGTTGTCCTCTATCTACTGTTATATTGTTGTCTTTTGCGATTATTTGAACATTAAAAACAGATTTGTTAACTTGCTTTTAAATGTACTACATTATTGCTAATAAAGTTTGCTTTGTGCTGAAAATGAAACATACAACCTCCACTTAAATAAGCTTGCATGTAGATATTATCTAGGCCTGTTACTCTACACGTAAGTCTTGCGGAGTACAATTTTTGTACTCATTTGCTTTGCTTAACTATTTGTTGCAGAGGAGGAGGGTGAGCCCCAAGGGCCTCACTTTTGTGAAATGTGCTGTGGAATTGACGACTAGCTTGGCGGTCCGGTCGGTTGCCTTGTGGGTTAAAGGCACATTGATTGGCTCTTTTGTTTATGGCCATCTTATGGCACTTTTGCTTCCGCTGTCTATTTCTTTGTCTATGTATGTATTTGGCCGGTCGGCCTCTCTTTTGTAATATCTATCCTTTATTTATGTTAACTTCTGGTTTGTTGTTTATGCTTCGGTTCTATGTGGATGAATGGAATTGATGCATGAATTTTGTAAAGAGGTGTGTATACTGCATTCTGGGAAGTATACATGTCTCGAGTCTCGGATTATCTGATTTGTGATGCTAGGACCGAGTGGATGGTTAAGCATTACAAGCCCGATAAACCGGGGTCTCACACAAATCTAGAAAGTGCACTAGATGTGAGGTTTTAGCTAAAGAGAATGATTACCTCAAAGTGACTCTTGAGAAGTTTTCTAGTGGGAAAACGAAACTCAACATGATTCTTGACCAATCCAAAGTGAGTGTGAAAAATAGTGGCCTAGGTTTCAATCCCCTAGAGCATTCCAAGAATCACCCACCTAAGATTGCTAGAGTTGTGAAAAGTGGTATGTTTGAGTTAGAACCTCCTAAGTAATCCAAGGTTGTTTTCAAATCTGCTGGTTTTGCTCAAACTCTTTCTGGCAAGAAAGGTGCTTCTACTTCTTCTGTACAGACCCCTCAAAAGGTCATGTACCATTGCACTTTCTGCACGAAAGGAGGCCACACTGTTGAGTTCTAGCTTTAGAAGAGCAAAAATTGAGAGAAAGGAGAGGATGAGTGCTTTGAGATCTTTTAGAGGAGTCCCTTCTCCAGCTGTAGTCTCTAGAGCTAGGCAGCCTGTTTATCGTACCACTCATAGGACTAGATTTGTAGAGAACTTTGTAGTCTCTTTTGGTGGGTCTAGGCAGCATCTTGGTTTAGGATATCGTGAGGAGAGACCATGGGTAGCACCTAGACAGGGGTAGTATCAATCTTTTGGTAGATCGTTTCGGAGAGGTCTAGGTGGTTCTCGTGTGCACTCTTATGATTTTATTCCTGATCATTTTTCTGCTGCTTCTACTGCTGCTCCCAGGCATCGTGCCTCTCAGTACTGGATTGCTAGATCATTTATCACTAACCCCAGTACTGAGGCACGGATGTTTTCTGATTGTCCTGTTTAGGTCCGTCGTGCGAGGAAGGAGGACATATGGCTTGTTGACTCCGGGTGTTCTCGACATATGACCGGAGATTCTAGATGGTTCTCCTCCCTCACACGTGTATCCGGCAACGAATTGATTACTTTTGGGGATGCTTCTTCCGGGACCTTGATTGCAAAGGGCACTGTGCGCGTCAACAACAAGTTCATGCTTAAAGACGTCGCTTTGGTAAGTAAGCTGAGGTATAATCTTCTTTCTGTTTCTCAGCTGCTTGATGAGGGTCTAGAAGTGAGGTTCAAAAGTGGTGAGTGTAGAGTTCTAGATTTCTCGGGTGAGCTTGTCTTTGAGATCTCCAGGTTTGAGAAGATCTTTTGTGCTAATTTCAGTATTTCTTCAGCTTCCAGTCCTAGGTGTCTTGTGGCTTCTGATTCTCATGATCTTGTATTGTGGCATCGTAGACTTGGGCATATAGGTTTTGACCACTTGACTAGAGTCAATTGTAAGGATTTAATTAGAGGTTTGCCTAGGCTGAAGGTGTTAGAGATCTTGTGTGCTCGCCCTGTAGACATGGTAAGGTGGTGTCTGCTTCCCACCCACCTCTTACTTTGGTCATGACTGATGGACTGTGATGCCTTCTTCACTTAGACACAGCTTGGTCCTTCTAGAGTTCAACACCGTGGTGGGAAATGGTATGTCTTTGGTGGTTGTAGATGATTACCTGTGTACTCATGGGTTTATTTTCTCGCTTCTAAGGACGAAGCATTTGGATTCTTTAGAGATTTGGTCTTTAGAATTGCTGTTGATATTCCTGGAGCTTTGAGAGCCATTAGGAGTGACAATGGGACAGAATTCAAGAATGCCTCCTTTTCTACCTTCTGCTCTGATAGGGGAATTGAGCATCAGTTTTCTTCACCTAGAGTTCCCCAGCAGAATGGTGTTGTAGAGAGGAAGAACAGAACCCTTGTAGAGATGGCTCGAACAATGTTAGATGAGCATTCTACTCCTAGGAGATTTTGGGCTGAGGCGATATCTACTGCTTGTTATATCTCCAATAGGGTTTTCTTGAGATCTGTAATAGGGAAGACCTCTTATGAGCTTAGATTTGGTCATTCGCCCAAAGTCTCTCATTTCAAGATTTTTGGTTGCAAGTGCTTCATTCTTAAACATGGCAACCTTGATAAATTTGAGTCTAGATGTTTTGATGGCATATTTCTTGGATATCCTGCTCATTCTCGTGGCTATCGTGTTTTTAATGTTGACACTAACAAAATTGTTGAGACTTGCGAAGTCACTTTTGATGAGGCTAGTCCTGGTACTAGACCCGATGCTTCAGGTACACAGGTCTCTGAAATTCAAGGAAGCATTTTCGTTGATGATGACTCTGAGGATGAGGACCCAATCCATCCTCCAGTTATTTCTGAGAGGGGTGGAGAGCCTGCTACTACTACTCCAGTTTCAGCTGAGCAGCCTCCTCCTGTTTTCACCGACGATACGAGTGGCTCTGTTCCTACCTCCACAACCCATGGGGTAGAGGCCACTCGCACTGTGAGCACCTCTTCATATTCAAACATCGCATCCACCGAAAGAGATAATTGGGGATCTTCAAGAGCGAGTCACTCGCTCCAGGTTTATTTCTCTTGATTCTCATGCTCATTCTGCTTTTGTTGCTTCTTTTGAACCCCGAGATATCACCCATGCTTTATCTGATGCCTCTTGGGTCAATGCCATGCATGAAGAGCTTGAAAATTTCGAAAGGAACAAAGTCTGGACCTTAGTTGAGCGTCCTTCTGATTCTCATGTTATTGGGACAAAATGGATTTTTAAAAATAAGCAAAGTGAGGATGGGTTGGTTGTTCGCAATAAGGCTAGGCTTGTAGCTCAAGGTTATTCCCAGGTGGAGGGTTTAGATTTTGAAGAGACCTTTGCTCCTGTAGCTAGATTGGAAGCTATTTGCATTTTATTAGCATTTGCAACATCCAAGGGTTTCAAGCTTTTTCAAATGGATGTTAAAAGTGCTTTCTTGAATGGTTTCATTGAAGAAGAGATCTTTGTCAAACAACCACCTGGGTTTGAAAATAAAAAATTCCCAAACTATGTTTTTAAACTCTCTAAAGCCTTGTATGGATTGAAGCAAGCTCCTCGAGCTTGGTATGATAGGCTTAAGAGTTTTTTGCTTGAAAATGATTTCAAAATGGGAATAGTTGATAAAACCTTGTTCACTCTCAGGCATGGCAGTGATTTCTTGCTGGTTCAGATTTATGTGGATGATATTATATTCGGTGGTTCTTCTCATGCTTTGGTGTCTAGATTTTCAGATTCTATGAGCAGTGAGTTCGAGATGAGCATGATGGGAGAGTTGACTTTCTTCCTTGGTCTTCAAGTCAAGCAACTGAAAGAAGGCACATTCGTTCACCAGAGTAAGTATACAAAGGACCTTCTTCGGCGCTTCAATATGGGAAGCAGTAGGCCAATGTGTACTCCCATTGCCGCAACCACCGTGCTGGACCCTGATGAGGATGGAGAGCCCGTGGACCACAAGGAGTACCGCAACATGATTGGCTCTGTAACATCCCAAATATGGGTTTGTGTTTCAAATGTAAGAAAATCAGAAGAAATTAAAACTTTTCTTGCATCTTGAAGCCTTGGTCATTTTTGGTAATTCTTTTCAAAAGAATTATGAAAAATCCAATTTAAATTCCCTTTTGACTCTAATCAAAAACCCTCCTTGGCAAAGGTCTTTTGCCAAACCCTTGGAAATCTTTTCCCTGAGTTCTAGGGAGGCTTGGCAACACCTCTTAATTATCTCATGATTTTTAGAGATTATTTGATAATTTTTGGAGGCAAGTCAAACTGGTCAAACCCTATTTTCCACTCTTCTGGAATTTCTGGAGAATAATTCAGTGCATGAAAATCTCTGAAAATTTTATGGAAAGTTCCTCCTGCAGTCAGCAAGCTCCAGTTAAAATTTCATAAATTTTGGAGTTTGTTTGCTACCTCAAATAATACCTCAAAAATTAGATGTTTAAAATTCAAATTCTAACTGGTTTGCACTGTTCCTCGGGTTCGAACCAGACTCGGGCTCGAGCCACTGGACTCGGTCCAGTCAACTAATCGCACCGCGCGGTCGATCGGGCGCGCGCGTTGTGAGCCGTTGGATCAGCATCGAACGGTTCTCGACCAGCCGAACGACGGAACCGTTGTAATCCACTCGATCTAACTCAGCCGTTCGATTTCCATCCAACGGTCGGCACGTCGTCTCCTTCCTCCGACCAGCGCGCGCGTGAGCTCATCCATGGCGTGCGCAGAGGAGAAAGCGCGCAGCGTCCAGTCCACTCCTCGGTCGCCTTTAAACGACTATCTCTGCGCGCATTTAATGCCCGTCGTGCTCCTCCTCAGGCGTCCACTTTCCAATCGCTCCGCCGCTCTCGCGCTCAAACGGCCAGGTTGACCCGAGCGGGTTACCGCCGTTGCTCTCGGCCATCCTCGGCTATTTAAGCTCCATTGTTTCTCCCTTAGCTTCCTTTAGCACCTCCGCAACTCTAGCTAGCACTCACAAATCCGCTGGAGCCACAGATCTTCGAGAATCCTTCGGCCGCCATTGTCGGTTTTGAAGCTCCGGTGGAGTCGGTGCCACACGGGCTTTCTTCTTCAAGTCTTTGCTCCTCTGCTCCCCTCTACTCATGAAGCTTAACCTCACTCAATTCGGTTCAATTTGTCCAGGACGAGTGAATCTGATTTCCTTTCGGCGAACCGGCGCTCCTCCTCGCCCGAGCCAGCTCGACTCTCCTCGGTGCATTCCTTGCCTCAGGTAACTCCTCTTTAGTCCCTAGTGGCCTGGCACATGCTCCCTTGAACCGCAGCTGAGCGCTTTTGCCGTTTTCGTTTTGGTCATTTTCGGTCCCCTCGGTTCTCTCCGGCTTGCCGACGTTCTGGACCACCTCAGCCAACGCCATTGGTACCATTAGGTGCGCAATGATGTTTGGGACCCATTTTGGGCACTTGCTCGCACCGCCATGGTCGAGCCGCCATGCGAAGCCGATCTTCCGTCCATTTTTGCCGGACGAAAAAGGGAGACGGTTTGAACTTGAGTCGATGTGAACCGTCGATCCTAAGATCTACGGCTCGGATCGCTACCGTTTGAATTGCCGCGCGCGTCTCGATCGTGGACCCGTTGGATCCAAGATCAACGGTCCCGATTCGAGTTAACGCGGATCGTTGGATCCCAGATCCACGGCTACGTGCGCGTGTGGACGTTCGGATCGCCCGCGCGCTCTATGTGGTCGTGGACCGTTAGATCCAAATCCAACGGTTGACGACCAGTGTTTCCGGATCGCCCGCGCGCTCCGACCCAAGTGGTCGTGGACCGTTAGATCCTGATCCAACGGTTAACGACCAGTGTTTCCGGATTGCCCACGCGCTCCGACCCAAGTGGTCGTGGACCGTTAGATCCTGATCCAACGGTTAACGACCAGAGTTTCGCGGCCGCGCACGCGCGCGCGCGTCAACGCAGGGTTTTGGACCGTTGGATCCAAGATCAACGCTCCTCGTTCGTCCACGTCTTTTCGAATTTCTGATTTTCCCGAAAGGATTTATTTATCAACTAAAAAATGTGATAACTTGTAAAATGCATAACTAATTCATTTTAATTCCTTTTCGGGAGATTCAAATTTTGTTGGTTATGTTTTCAACTAAAATTTAATCTAAAAATGTTTCCAACTCCAGTATAGCTCCAGAAAATTTTGCTAATGAATAGTAGCATTTTTGATTTATAAAAGCTGAGCAAATTTGTTTTGGCCATATCTTTTGCATTGAGAATCCAAATCAATTGGTTCTTGTTGCTAAATTCATTATAAATCAGGATCTTGCTACTGTAAATTTTTAGAATTTTTGGAGAAAGTTAGCTGTTGGGTCTTTGCATTTTATTCGTTCTTATCGGTTGCCTTTCGCTTTCTCGTTAGGATCCGAAGAGCACGTTGACAATATTATCGATCCTCAGCAACATCTTGACTCGCAGCAAGCAGGCAAGCAGTCTGATCATAAATTTCCTATTATTTTCAAGTCTAATACTTTGTTTACAACTCATATGTATGCATACTTTTGTGTCAAATTAATTTTCCCGATTAGAGGTAGTTATTCCTATTGCATTGTTGCCCTCAAATTGTTATCACCTGCCACAAACATAAGTTATTAATATCGCTGGTGAATTAGAGCCCGGTGATTTATTTATGCTCTTTTATTGTCTTTTCGATGTCATGCTTAGAAATGCTTAGATGTCGGTAGTATTGGGCAGTCATCGACTTAGTCGATGACCTTGATCACACACATGTAATTAATTATTCCATTATGTCCAGCACTTTGTGCTTTGTTAATTTTGTAAAGTCAAAAACTGAAAATAAAATTGTTTTAGACTTGGGCACAATGGTATGTTGGTGTGATATGTTGGTGTGAATGGAATGGTGCCTAGGTCATCAAGGACCGAGTTACTTGTGTCACTAAGCCAAGCGCTTATGCGTGCTAATCACGCGAGAGGGATATGGGACCTCTCTTGACTAAGTACTTTGGCGTGTGTTATCTCCGAGTCGCAGGAGGGGGTTGTGTGTGTTGTGTGAAACATGATATTTGTTCTTGTGTTGGGTGTGCGGTGGTGGAGATTCCGGGTAGGCTCTCCACCTCGAGGAGCATTGTAGTTGTCCAAGGCTTTACCTGCGACGGGTAGTTGACCGAGGCTTTACAATGACTCCGACACAACGTATGGGTTTCTATCCATACGGGCGGCTCGTGGGTAATACGCAATATTGGAAATGTCTCGTAGGACTTAGCCGTACCGGCATACCTAAGGAAGTGTGCTTAATAGCTTGGCAAAAAGGCGGTCTGACGTGTGGGTACATTGGTACACCCCTACAGGAATAAAACTATTCGAATAGCCTCGTCCTAGGTTATGGATATGCTTGGTAAGGTCGTGCAAGAACTAGACTACAACCTTTTAAATTAAAATTTGACATGGTTGGCATGAATGGGTAATTCATGCTATTGTTGTGGTGACTAATGGGCTAGTCACTTCCAGGATTGTTGTTGTCATCTATCTACTGTTGTATTGTTGTCATTTACGATTATTTGAACATTAAAAACAAATTTATCAACTTGCTTTTAAATGTACTACATTATTGCAAATGAAAACTCGCTTTATGCTAAAATGAAACATACAGCCTCCACTTCAATGAGCTTGCATGTAGTATATATACAGGTTTGTTATTCCACATGTAAGTCTTGCGAGTACATTCAAAGTACTCACCGGCTTTTGCCGGCTGCTTTTGTTTGCAGGGGAGGAAGGTGAGCCCCAAGGGCCTCACTTTTGTGAGATGTGCTGTGGATTCGCCGACTAGTTTGGCGGTCCGGTCGGTTGCCTTGTGGGTTAAAGGCACACTGATTGGCTCTTTTGGTTTATGGCCATCTTATGGCACTTTTGCTTCCGCTGTTCAATTTCTTTATGTATTTGTCATTTGGCCGGTCGGCCTCTCTTTTGTAATAACTATCCTTTATTTATGTTATCTTCTGGTTTGTTGTTTCTGCTTCGGTTCTATGTGAATGAATGTAATTGATGCATGAATTTTCTAAAGAGGTGTGTATACTGCATTTCTGGGAAGTATACATGTCTCGAGTCTCGGTTTATTCGATTTGTGATGCTAGGGTCAATCGGTGACTAAGCATTACAAGCCCAATAAACCGGGGTCTCACAAGGTTTGGTATCAGAGCCATACTGACCGTAGTAACCCAAGTTTGGTCGTCTTTTAGGATATTTTGGAAAACCTTATTTTTAAATTGTCGAATGATTTATGAAAGCTTAAGTAATTCTCAGATTTTATTCCTTACCTATCTTAGCTTTCTCCTCTCATCTTACTCTAATTTGAGTTTTGAAAGTTGTATTCCTCTCCTCTCCTTTTCAAAGATAGTGTTATCGATTAAATGGGTTTTGGGAACCACTGAGTTTGGCAAATTGAAGTGCTTAGGGTTTTGAAGTTTCTGGACTGAGGGTTTCGGCTAGAGACTTGGATACGGAATCTGGACAGCACGCCTCAATTTTCAGACAGCGAGCTCAATGGTTTCTGATAGGACCACTGAGCTTGGCAAATTGAAGTGTGCCAGATTTTGAAGTTTCTAGAATGGAAGACTTCGACTGGAAGCTTGGATGTAAAATCACTACAGCAACCTCAATTTCTGGACAGCAAGCTCAAAGGTTCTAATTGGGGTAGAAAATGAGAGGATAATTAACTAAAACTTGTGGGAATAGAAGGGTATGATGTGATACTAGTTAGCTATGTATCTAACACTATTTTCGCTGATTTAGCCTTGATCTTAAGTGGTATTAGATCTTACCTTAATCTTCTGATTTTTACCTTCTCAAACAATTACTCGTTCATTCAATACGGGTTAGTTGCATTGGGAAGTTGAGCTTTGGTTGGTGATTCATTATGATTTTTGGAGTGTTTTTGTAAGCATGTTTAAGTTTATATACTTGCTGTTTTCGGCTTTCGATTAGAGTGATATTCCATTCCCCTAGTCGTTAGCTTTTTGCTTCATTTCGGCTTTGTTTTCGGGTCTAGTTTTTAACCCAAATTTCTTGTAATAGGATGGCCGGACGCACTCGTAGCGGCCAAGGCCAATCAGCTGGTCCGGACGAGGATCTTCCTCCTCCTCCGACCATGGCCGAGGTCCTTCTTCAGATTGAGCGCAACCGTGCAGAGGACAGGAGGGTTCTTCTGGACGTCATTGCGCGCAACACTTCCGCCCTTTCCGGTGCTTCAGGATCCGGGCAAGGGGGTGGACACCACCACTGGGGACTCGCGGAGTTTCTTCGCACCCACCCCCACGCTCTCCAGTGTCGAGGACCGCAGACGCACGACGATCGCTTCGCTCGGTGGAGCGGAAGCCAGATAGCGCAGCGCTGTGGAGCACGAGAAGGCGCTGTTGCATCGCACCCGGAGGGTGCAGCTTTGTCTTGGTGGGAGAGCTTTCGCCATGCACCGACGGTCACACCGTCACCGAGGAGGAGTTCCGCATCGCCTTCCGCGGAGTCACATTCCTTCCGCCCGATGAGGTCAAGAAGAAGGAGTTCTTGTCGCCGACAAGGACGTTTCGCCACGGAGTACCGTATGAGTTCAACCATTTGGCTCGTTATGCTCGGAAGAGGTGGCCACCGATGAGGCCAAGCAAGAGAAGTTCAAGGATGGTTTGTCCGAGGAGCCGCAGGACAAGCTATCTATCGCCGACTTCCCGATTTCCGTGCCTTGGTGGACAAGGCCATTGTCACCGAAAGCACTCGTGGAGAGCACTTGTGGATTCCCGCAGCGTAAGTGGGAGGCCCGAAGTCATCTAGGGCCGCCTATCCTCGCTTGATCCCCGCCTCGGGGTCGCGTCAAGAGCTTCAAGACTCTCGAGGCCGTCAAGACTGTTCTTCACCCTTCGCAGCCGTGCCCTACCACGCACTGCGAGTCAGCAGGTGGCCCCGAACCCGCTCCCGGGTCACTTGCTTCGCTGCAACTGAAGGGGCATTATGCGAACCAATGCCCTAAGAAGACAGAGCGCCCCTCGTCCCCAATGGAGGACGCGGCGGGAGGTGGTTCTTCTCGGACTGAAGATAGTCCCTACTACCCAAGGCATGGGTAGTGGTCACGCCAACCTCATCTCAATGAGGAGGCACAGGAGGCACCCGACGCCGTGGCCGGGTACACTTTATTAACTCTCATTCTCGCTCTCGCTTTGTTTGATTCAGAGCATCTCATTCTTTTGTTTCGAGTCTTTAGCTGCTATTAGTGAGCTCCTCTTTACTCCATTGTTGGTCCGTTGCTCATTCGCTCTCTGGTTCGGAGTTGAGAGTCAACTGAGTGTAGGGATGTTCCATTGAGATCGAGGAGTGAGATTCTTCGCGAATCTTATTCTCCTCCATTCAAGAAGTTTAGGTGTAATTCTTGGTATGGATTGGTTGAAGGAAGTGGCCTTCTTGGGTCATGTTCTTTCAGTAGGAGGCGTAGCCGTTGATCCTAGCAAGGTCAGCGACGTTCTATCGTGGGTTCAACCTACTTCGTGAACCGGCGCGGAGTTTTCTTGGTTTAGCAGATATTATCGACGCTTTATCGAGAACTTCCAAGATCGCGGCCGGCGACGGAGTTGCTCAAGAAGGACAAGAAGTTCTTGTGGTCCGATGCTTGTGAGGAAAGCTTCCAAGTACTTAAGAGGCGTTTGACCACCGCTCCCATCCTCGTTCTTCCCGATATTCATCAAAGCTTCGATATCTTTTGCGATGCTTCTCGTCGAGGACTCGGTTGTGTCCTTATGCAAGAAGGCAAGGTAGTGGCCTATGCATCAAGGCAATTGAGACCTCATGAACTCAACTATCCTACCCATGACTTGGAATTGGTCTTTGTGATTCATGCACTTAAGATTTGGCGACATTACCTAATCGGTGTCGCTGCGGCGTATTCGATCACAAAAGCCTAAAGTATTTGTTCACCCAACCAGATCTGAACCTCAGGCAAAAGAGATGGTTGGAGTTGATCAAGGACTATGACATGGGTATTCATTATCATTCGGGCAAGGCTAATGTCGTTGCCGATGCGCTCAGTCGCAAAGCGCATTGCAATATCTTGTTACTCAAGGAGATTCAGCCCACCATTCTGGAGGAATTCCAGCGTCTCAACTTAGGATTGGTTGAGCATGGCTCCCTTGCTGCCTTGGTTGTGCAACCAACCTTGGTGGATCGGATTAAGATCGCTCAGCAATCGGATGCTGGAGTGAGCCGCATCAAGGAAAATGTCAAGAACGGAACAACCAAGTGCTTCTCTGAGGATGAGCATGGTGTTGTAAGGTTCGGGCAACGCCTTGTGGTTCCAAAGGATATAGAATTGCGGAATTTGATTCTCCGCGAAGCCCATGATTCGCCGTTGTCTATTCATCCCGGGGCCACAAAGATGTATCAAGATCTCCGCCAGGGATTTTGGTTGACCCGAATGAAGAGGGAGATTGCGAGGTTCGTTCGAAAAGCGACATGTGTCGCGTCAAGGCCGAGCATCGTCCGGCCCGCAGATCGTCACCTTTGCCAATTCCCGAGTGGAAGTGGGATTCGATCGGGATGGATTTTATCACCGGTCCGCCCGCACCTCCAAGGGCGAAGTGATGCCATCCGGTTGTCATTGATCGGCTAACTAAGGTGGCGCACTTCCTTCCAAATAAGACGGATCTCCGTGTAGGTCTTTTAGCGGATCTCAACATTGCCCACATCGTGAGCTTACATGGGGTACCTAAGACAATTGTCTCGGATCGTGGTTCTCTTTTCACCTCTCGCTTTTGGCAAAGTTTGCAAGAGGCTATGGGAACCCGTCTTACCTTTAGCACAAAGATACCACCCCAAACCGATGGTCGACCGAAGGGTCAACCAAGTGTTGGAAGACATGCTTCGTGCTTGTGTCCTCTCCTATGGAAAGAATTGGGAGAAATACTTGCCATTTGCCGAAGTTTTCCTACAACAACGGTTTTCAGCCGCCTTGGCATGTCACCTTCGAGGCCTTGTACGGAGAAAGTGCGAACCCCGTTGAACTGGTCTCGAGCCAGCGAAGATCTTTCTTTGGTCCGACTCGATCAATGAGGCCGAGAGCCAAGTCCACTCATTCGTGATCGCTACGCACGCTCAATCTGTGCAAAAGAGCTATGCGAATCGCCGCCGTCGTGAATTGAGTTTTGAGCCCGATGACTTTGTTTATCTCAAAGTCTCTCCTTTGAAGGGCCATCGCGCTTAGGCCAAGGGCAAGTTAGCTCCTCGATATGTCGGTCCTTACCGTGTTATCGAGAAGAAAGGGGCTGTTGCCTATAAGTTGGAATTGCCAGCTGCACTCGAGGGGGTACATGATATTTTCCATGTGTCCTAACTAAAGAAGTGCTGTAACATCCCGAAAATGGATTTGGGTTTCAAATGTAAGAAAATCAGGAGAAATTAAAACTTTTCTTGCATCTTGAAGTCATTGATCATTTCTGTAATTCTTGATTAAAGGATTATGGCAAAATCAAATTCAAATCCTCACTTGACCTTAATCAAAAACCTCCTTGGCATAGATCTCATGCCAAACCCCTGGAGGTATTTTCCTGAGTTCTAGGGAGGTTTGGCAACACCTCTGAATTACCTCATGATTTTTAGAAATCATTTGGTAATTCTTGGAGGCAAGTCAAATTCGGTCAAACCCTATTTCTCCTCTTCTGGGATTTCTGGAGGAAAATTCAGTGCATGAAGACCTCTGGAAATTTTATAGGAGGTTCCTCCTGCTGTCGGCAATCTCCAGTTAAAATTTCATAAATTTTAGAGTTTGTTTGCTACCTAAAATCATTCTTCAAAAATCAGTTGTTCAAGTTCAAACACTAGCTGGTTTGCACTGTTCCGTAGGTTCGAATCAGGCTCGGGCTCGAGCCACTTGACTCGGTCCAATCCACTAAATGGACCAACCCGGTCGTTCGGGCGCTGGGGTCGTGAGCCGTTGGATAGTCATCGAACGGCCTTCGACCAGCCGACGCTGGAATCGTTTCAATCCGCTTGCTCTAGCCTAGCCGTTCGATTTCAATCCGACGACCAACGAGTCGTCTCCTTCCTTTGTCCGCGCACGCGTGAGCCTCTGCCATGGCGTGCGCAGAGGAGAAAAGCAGTGGCGTGCAGTCCACTCTATGTCCACTTTCAAACGGCTAGCTCTGCGCGCATTAAATGCCTGTCGCACTCCTACTTCGGTAGGCCATGATTCAACTGCTCCCATCGCTCTCAAGTGCCCTCATGGCAGTGTTGACCCGACTGGAAAACCGGCCGTTGCTCTCTGCCATCGCCCTATTTAAACTCTTTTGTGCCTCACCCTTAGCTTCCTTTAGCACTTTCGCAACTCCAGCTAGCATTCGCCATCTTGCTTGAGCTGCAGTTCCTCGCAATCTCCTCGACCGCCATTGTTGAGTGTGGAGCTTGCGGTGGAGGCGGTGCAGCGGGGGTTTTCTTCTTCAAGTCTTGGCCCCTCGCTCCCCTTTACTCTTGGGAGCTTGACCTCACTCGGTTTGGTTCTCTCTTTACCTGTGTCGCCGTGGCCTAGTGAGGACCTCACCGCAGCTGCTCGGTCGCTCGTCACGGAGCACCCGTGGGACTCGTCGCTCTTCGCCTGTACTTTCACCTTAACTCAGTAGAAGTTTAGGCGTGTTTCGTTGTTCTTTGGGTATCGTCTGCTCGGAGTTTTCCTGCCATACCTTCTCGCCACACTCCATGGTCGTATTCACCGTAGCAGCCATGCTCCCATTAGTACTGGCCGCCGGTAGGGCCATTGAACCTTTAGACACTCAACCCTGCCTTGACTGGTGCTGCTGTGGTCGGAGAAGCCGCCGAGCCACCGGCAAAGCGTCGCGGAGGCGCCGCCTCGTGGTCGGAATTTTGACCAACATCGTAGTTTGGTCGCTTCGACCGATGCGATGTTGATGGGTAAATAGGTCGTCTCGTAGTCCCCCGAAGTGCCCCTATGCTCATAAGGGAGGGGCCTACCAAGCGATTGTAAGTTCTCCTACGATCACCCCCGTAGTCGTAAGTTTCATTACGACTATGACGTGGTCATAAGTCTTTCTATGACCCTTACCCAGTCGTAAGCTCTGTCGCGACCGGTACCTAGTCGCAAGTCCGTCTACGACTTGTACTTGGTCAGAAGACTGCCACGACTAGTACCCGCCAGACGCGTTCTTCCTGCGACCACTATCTGGTCGTAAATCCTTCCACGACTATGGTTCAGTCGTAGGTTCTATTACGACCACTGCCTGGTCGTAAGACCTTCTTTTGGTCGTATCTTTAGCATTAAGAATCTAAATCAATTGATTCTTGTTGCTAAATCCTTTATAAATCAGTGCCTTGCTCCGGTAAGATTTTCAGAAATTTTTGGGGAAGATTTGCTGATTGAGTATTTACATTTTATTCGTTCTTATTGGTTGCTTTTCTCCTTCTCGTTAGGATCCGAAGAGCACATCGACAATATTGTCGACCCTCAGCAACATCTGGACCCACAGCAAGCAGGCAAGCAGTTTGATCATGCTAATCCCATTATTTTTCAAGTCTACTATATTGGTTTCAACTCGTATGTATGCATTGCTATTTTGTTGTTAAATTATGGTTAGTATCCTATAGTTGCATAATCTGTAGGACTTGTTTATCCTCTATGAGAGACCATGTGAGAGGTCCTCCATTCTGAGTGATGAGTATTTGACAGCTTATTGAATGTTTGAGAGTTGAGTTTTTCGGTTTGGATCTGCTTACGTCTTTGAGATAATCGTAACTACCATTGTATGGCGCGGAAGTTCCGATAATCGGAACTACCGGCGTTGGAAATAGGAACTTCCGATTTATCTGGGTTTTGAGTTCGGTTGAAGTAATCGGAACTTCCGCACCTAGGGTAGCGGAGTGTCCGATAATTCTGACGTTGAGTGTTCCTCTGAGACGAAAATCGGATTTGAAAATCTGGGATTGCGGATGTTCCGAAGATCGGAAGTTCCGCAATGGTAAGAGCGAACTTCCGATAATCTCGACAGTGCGGGCGTTTCGAAATCGGAACTTCCGCGTAGTAAGTCGCGAACTTCCGATTGTGTCCGTAATCGCGAGTAGGTTAATTTGTGATTTTGATTTTGTATGAGTTTGAGTCTTATACAAATGTTGATGCTATGATATTGTGCAATGCTATTGATGTGTTTTTGTCTGTGTTGACTGCAGGACATCGAGACGAAGTCGTGGCGAGACACGAGGTGATCGGACTAGGCGCAGGCGGCGTTGAGGTCAGAACGGTCGGGATGTGTCGAAGACGGCGTGAATCTTGAGGTGGTTGCGAGTCAAGGACAAAGATGGTGTACGTGAGGCTTCGGAAGGTGCGCAAGGGGCGAAGGGTCTTTTCGCAGCGCACAAGTGGAGGCGGTTCCGGTCGGGTGTAGCGGGCTTAATGGGTTGGAGGCCCATTAGCAAAGGCTATAAATAGAGGTGAACCCCTGGTGTTAGGGTTAGACTTTTGAGAGAGAAAATTAGGGTTAGCTCTAGCAAAAGGGTGTGTTTTGCTTTTTGAGAGTTTGTTGAGTTGGAGAGGATGAACTGAAAATCTTTGTAATCATTCCTCTGTGTTTCCTCTGTAATCTCTTGATCTCTATCAATGAAACTCTGAGTTTTGATTACTTGTTTATACCTCTCTTTATTCTCCTCCTGTTCATGTTGAATATTTAGGGTTTGTTGTATCTTTTGATTCGTCTTATGAAATAGCATGAAACTTGATATCTAGAGTAGTTTTGATATTGCTAATCTATCCTCAAAGTTTCATGAGCTAAGAATCTGATAATCTTGTCTATTTTGGTTTTTGGTCTTTCTTGCCCCTTCTTCAAGAAATCCGTTTTTGCTTTGATTAATGAATCTTTGTTTGCGATTCTTCTCCATGAGGTCAAGATGTTGTTTAGGATGATGTCCTGTAAAACTTGACCTGAGAAGAGCATTCAAGATTTAGTATTTTGGATTTTTGGGAAAAAAACCCGAGCGATCGTTTATTCATCGCAGCGGAACTTCCGTGATCGATCCCGAACTACCGGAGTGCGGAACTACCGCCGGGTAGAATCGGAGCTTCCGATTTTTGACAGAACAGACTGAAACTTGTTTTAGTTCTCTAATTTGGTTTTAGTCTTCTTGAGAGGGTTTTGTATGTGAGACCCTCAATTATTGAAATGTGCCTTATTAAAATTATACTGATAGCATAATTCTTATTTAAGGAACAGTGCAAATCCTTTATTAAGAATCATACTAAAAGCATAATGATAACAAGTAACAATTTCAACATTCGTGTTCTCTGATACATGTCATGCAATATTTCCTGTGATCGAGTGAATATTGCACATATATCCTTAAACAACATTGCATCATTCACATACAAGTCATACATTCACATAATTATACATCAATAATTACATCTCCACTTCGCTGCTACAGCATCAAGTTGCTACAAGATCAAATAAGAGCAGATGACCTTGGGTCATTAACAAAAAGAACAAATGAAACAAAAACATAAAAGCAAAACCACCAATGGCCCCATCATCCCGCAGCTATTGCGTGGAGGCTAGAACTAGCATTACTCGTTAGCGCCACCCAGATCGGGCGCTAACGGGCATCTCATAAAGATATCCATCCTCACCGCAACAAGAGGTCATAAAACCCCGAGTACGAAAGGTACTCAAAGAAGTCTTACACAAACTAATAAAAGAAAGTGTTTGATAGAACCTATACAAAGGAATAGAATTTTATATGCATAAGGTTATCAATGTATAGCTTAATTGGTTCAATTTGCATAAAGCGATACATATTAACCTACAATTGCTAAATTTTGACAAAGCAGTTTTAATAATTCAATTTGGACTAAAAACAAGTAAGTAATTGAACATAAGCAAAAAAAGATCAATAATAATCACCGATCATTACTAAACCGAGCATGACACTCCTCATGCCGAAATGAATAATTCCCAAAACCCAAATTAGAGCAAATTCTATACAGTGACATCAATCCAAGTTGCGTTCAGAATCGTGGACACGGCTATTCAATAGTTTTAATCCTGCAGGGTGTACATCTTTACCCACACGACTTAGTTAGCCCGTAGCCCCTAGGATAATAGCACACCGCCTTTGGTATGCCTACCGGTAAACTAAGATTCGGTATTTTTCAACAAGTTAACACTATTGAGTTGGATGACCCATGTGAAACTCGATCCCGCTTAAACAACGATCGATAGCATATATTCAACCGAGGTTCACATGTTGTACAGGAATGCCACCAGCTTAATTAAATGCAAACTCGTGTTAGCCACACATATTACACCGATCTGGCCTCAAGGTACGTATATGCGATGTAACACATCTACGCCTTACCCTTCTAAGAACATCCGATATCGATATAAGCTCCACATGGCATACGACACGGCCCAAGACTTAAGCATCTATGCCATATGAAATCAATACACATGTCCTTACTCTCTGTATCCAACTCAATAATATTAACCCTTTACTTAACCAAACAAATACCATACACGCGCGCGGTGGAAGTACGCTGGTGCTTGAATTGGGCCGTCAGAGTTCGGTCCTTAATCAACCTGCATAAGACATCCACAGCTTCCCATTCTCGCACTAGGCACCATCACTAGCATCCACTTGTCCAGATTTGAATTAAGTTTAACAACAAGATTTAGATTCATTTCAGATTTAAATAAATCAACAAAGAATCAACAAAAATAAAAATGTATTTGTTGTTCCCGTGTTTGACAAGATAAGCCCGCCAACACTACCGCTCTATGGATCGCATGGCTAAGCAAAATTGAAATTAAGTATTATATCACCACAAACTACCTTAGGTTGAGTGTATGATCAATTCAAGGTAAGCCATAAGTTCAGTTATAGCTAACTAGGAATGTAACATAAATAGTCTTTTAGAAAATTGCATGCAACAGTATCACTGTATTTTATAAATCTACAGTTCAAAAGATTAGGATCAACATGGTGCAGAGAGGAAGCTTGCCTTGGTAATAATAGATAACCTCTTGTTCAGGTTCTGGTGGCTCAACAAAAGACTCAACAATCTCGTAAGAACCAAAGATCTAGAACACAAAAATCCAATAAATAGCAAGAAAATGGCAAGGAACAATGCATAAAAGAGTTCATGATCAATAGCTCAATGCATAATTAACAATATGCTTAAGTTATGCCTTACTCAAGGACACTACCCCATATATAATAACTACTACACTTGTTATCAGAATATAATGGGTTAGAAAAGCATTACAGGTTCAAACTTGATTAGTATAGAACTAGAGTTTCAAATTTCTAAAACTGAAATTTAACTTAACACTTGCACTCTCTACTAGAAGGAATAGAAGCTAACAATAAGTTGCATGTGGCCTAAGATGACCACCAAAGTAGTAGCTAAACTGAAATGGGAAAATCAGAAAAGCTACAGCTTTGTGTTTTAGCAAACCGTAAACTGGATAGATTGCAAAGAAAGAAATAGATGCTTCATTAGATTATGAGCACTTGATATTGTTGATTATGTCAAAGCTAATGGGTAATATTCAAAGTCTAACTCATCACTTATCCTTAATTAGCAAACACTAGCAATTTCGGCTAAAGCTGTGTTACAGTTTCAGATTGTTAAACAAAACCAAAATCTGGACAGATTTCAAAGAAACATATTTAGGAGCTAGCATTTTAGAAGAAATGATATTCTGGATTAATTCTCAACTAATTGAGAAATATACAAAGTCTAGTTCAACTCTTACTATCAACTAGCAACCATCATCCAATTTGGCTAAAACTGCTACAGTATCAGGTTTGGCAAAATTGAGATTTGGGCAGATTGCAAAGTGATGGCTTGCTGATTTTTGCTTTGAATCAAGTAATGATTTTACTTAGATTACTTGCTAATGAGTAAAACTTAAAGCCTAGCATACTATTTAGCATCAAATACTAGTAGACATCAAAATTTGAGGCTTACAAAGAAAAGCAAAAGTCAGATTTTGAAATCTGAAAAATCTGGACAGATTTAAAAGATACAAATTTGATGCTCCATTGACCATAACAAATTGACATACTAGATGGAGTTATAGCTAGATAAGTATAACCACAAGTTTAACTTATCACCTAGCATCCATTAATACTAATTAGCAAATTTCAGTTCAACTAAAATGTTAGTTTTCGATTTGACAAAACCGAAAACTGTGCTATTTCACAAAAGAAAGATATCTGATGTATTAGACTAAGAGAAATTGGTATTCTTGGATTAAATTACAGTTAAATGAGTATATTCTAAAGTCTAGCTCAACACTAATCGTTAGTGGACACTCATGACCAGATTTCGGTTCAAACTGGAATGCATTGACTACATTCTGAAACTGAACAGGACAGATTGCCAAATGAAGTTTGCTGCACTAAATATTCACAAGAAAAGTGCTACACTTTAGTTTAGAGTATTCTCCACTAGTCTAGGGGTTAACTCATCATTTAATGGCACTAAGTGATAAAATTACTGAAGTGCTGTGTACACTAGTAGTAACCGAAAATGGACATGCACAATGCAATTTCAAAAAACAGACACAAAATCAAGTTTGTTGTGATTAAACTTTGAACAAGATAATAGGTTTGCTTAAGCTTAAAGTATGCTTAACTAATACCAAGACCCAACTTAACCTTTAATCAGTAAGTGGACAGAATTAAGAGAGGAAGACTGATTGTCTTTTGTCGGATTGGCCAACAAAGAAAACAAAGAAAGAGACAGATTTACGTAATCTGGGATGATTTGAGAAATACTCCAAGCAAGGATTTTAGATTGAAGTTAAAGTTGAGCTGAGAGTAAATAATACCCTACATCAACCCATGCTAACCCTAATCTCTCAAAGATCACTGGACTAATGAAGTTACCTTCTTTGCTTGGCCAACCAACAGAAAAAGACGTAAAAGTCTTCTCAATCTAATCAACTAAAAACATGATCCTTAGAACTAAACTTTGCTTAAGCTATTAAGGTTTAGTTAGAACCTAATTAAGTGATAAGTTAACATGAGAAACCCTAAATCTTGTAATGATAAGAAAGACCGAAAAGTTATAAACAATAGTTTTGTCAAGACAAAACTTGAGCACCACATGCACAAGGAAGTGATTTAGATCGCTTATTGAGTTTCCTAAGAATATTAAGAAGAAAAGACATAAGATCATGTCTTACCAACACACTAGAGGAGAAACTATGATCTTTCGCTTGAACAAGGAAACTTTGAAAACCACTTCCCTTCACCGGGCAGAAAACACCAAGCAATATTCTAACCATTCTGGTTCATCGAGCTACTCCATTTTCACTGATAAGGAAGAAAGCATGAGCAGCAGTATGAGCAGCACTTTGCAGTCAAGAATGGCAGTGGCTCAACACTACAGCTAGGAAGGTTAAACCTCCAGAGCAAAAGAAGTGGGTTCTAGAGAAGGGATGCGTGGCAACTTGTCACCGCTCGCTCGATGGCTCTGAAATGCTCCCACCAAAGAAGAGAGAGGGAAGACAGCTGCTACTCAGAGTTGCATGTTGGTCAAGACTCTGCTCCCCAACCGAAAAGAAAGAAGGGCAAAGAGCCGCACTCTGCGCTAGCCTCGCCGCCTCGCTGGTCGGCCAGACCGCTGACCGGCCACATCGCCTCACCAAAGAAGAAAGAGGGAAAGAGGGCTGCTGCTCTGAGTACATGCTGGTCAGTGCATTGCTCCCCAACCGACAAGAAGGAAAGGAAAAGAGCCGCACTAGCCGCCGCTTTGCATTGCCTCCTCGTGGCCGAGCCGCCGCCTACGCCGCCTTTGCTAGAATCAGCAGAGCATCCAACATCGGCTGATCAACAAAAAGCAAAACATTTGGTGATCAATTAGAGAATCGAATGTTCCTAGGGAAGTAAGGACAGCGATCAGATATTGGCTAGAGGAAGAAGATTTTTGGTTATAACAACATATCCAAGTTTCAAAATAAACAGTGATGCTACGAAGACATCTTATTACTGTTTATTAAAACTGGGCTGTTACATTGTAGATCTTGTCTAAATACAGTAAAGGGGAGTTCTTAATTTTAAGGCACCATTCACCCCCCCTTTGTTGCCATTTCGTTCATTCAATTGGTATCAGAGCCGGTTAGCTCTTCTTTATAGATCTTAACCTACCGCTGAGCCATGGCAACGGACAAGTATTCCACCAAGCCTCCAGCCTTTGATGGCATGGATTACCCCTTCTGGAAGAGCCGAATGGAAACATATATCCAGGCTCAGGGGTATGCCATCTGGAGAAAGGTGAAGGTGAGATTTGCAGTTCCTGCCGATGAAAACATCAATGTGGGAAACATGCCTGATGTTGAGGCCAATGCTAAGGCTAGGAACATCATCATTCAGGGTTTGAGTAGAAGTGAGTTTGATCGCATTTCTCATTTGACTTCTATGACATCCGGGTGACCTCGATGCATACCATGAGGGCACCACCTGATTAAGACGGTTCGACAAGACCAGCTCAAGCGAGAATATAGCAAATTTGAGATGCTTGTCGTGAATCTCTTGACGAGTGTTTTTCGTGACTTCCATAAGATTCTCGAGCAACCTCGAGCGGTCGGTCTTACATACCCCGACTCGGATAACGCCGACGATGCTTTCTCGCTCTGATTTTCGTGTTTGGGAGGTGAACGTGACTACCATCAAGGATAGCACGGACCTCTCGACTCGACTCTTGATGCGCCTACTCGGGTCTCAAGACTCACGAGATTGACATTGTCTCTCAAGGTCGAAGTCACAATGATGGCTTTAGTCACCGATCCCACCTCCGATCTTCTTCTCAGTCGATACACTGTTCTCCTTGTCGCTCGTGACATAATCGATGATCGCTAGAGCAACTTGAGGATGAATAAATAGCCCTCCTAGCTCGGAAGTTTTCCCATGCTTACAAGAGGAGGAGGGATGGAAAAGAGGAGGTCTTGTGATTTGTTTCGAGTGTGGTGGCCCCAACCACATCCGAGCAAACCGTCCCAAGCTTGGGAAGGGCAAAGGTGACTATGGCGGTCCGAGCAAGAACGACTACATCGACAAGAACCGCAACACGAAGCCCACAAAGACTCACCAAGGCAAGAAGAAGTTCCGCAACTTTGGGAAGGCAAAGAAGTCGCTCCATCGCTGGCCTCACCGCCTCGACGAACCGACACCGCCGAGGTGGAGGGGTGGAGTGACGATGATGGGAAGGACGATCATGATTCCAAGGACGACGCAAACTTCTCCAAGATGTGCTTCATGGCCCTTGGGGCGAATCGAGCGACAAATGAGTCATGATCCGACCGATGAGGTTAGTCCCACTTATGACCAGCTTAATGATGCTTTTCTTAAGCTAGGAAGATTTCATGCTAAGTCTAGGGCTAAGTGTGCCGAGTTGGAGAAGGAAGTAGCTAGACTATCACGGAGCTTTTACTTACATCCGCTCCCTCCCGTGATGATTGTGACACATGCCGGCTTTGATTGATGATATGGAAAAACTAAGGACCTTGCATGATAGTGTGTCCTCCGAACTTGACATGATTAAAGTAGAGAACATTAGCCTTCTTGTTGAATTAGAGATGAGTAGGGTAGCACCTCCTTCATCTACTATCGTTGAGGTTATCGCTTGCACCTCATGTGAGGTTAAGGACAATTCGCTTAGAGGTCTTTATACCATGTTGCTTGATCTCGCCTCGAGACTTGTGAAAATTATAATAATCTCAAGATGAACCTAAAACGCGATCATAAAATTGTCAATTCCAAGTCGCGCTACTAGAGCCTATTGTTTCTTGTTTAAACTGTCCCTAAGTTAATCAATTGAACTAGAATCAGATTCAAGCAGCTTCAAGAAATGATTGATCTCAATAACAAATTGGCTCAAGATGCTTCTAAGGACCTTGTTAGCTCACCATGCAATCAATGTAATAAACTAAAATGTGATTTGGTTGTTTTGGATGAAAAATGTGTGAAGCTAACTAAGGACCTTCTAGAGACACAATCATCTTCTTGTATTGTGTGTGCTAGGAAGAAGTCTAAGGGTTTGGTAGAGACGCCTAGCAACGTGAACCAATCTGCTAGCAGTAGGACTGTCCCCTCAAAGTCGGCTGTGCGTGCACAAGCCAATCTTTCCTCTCGCTGGTTCTTCTTCTCGCTCCCTTACCTTCTCGC
Organism: Hsuehochloa calcarea; assembly: GCA_036346395.1. NCBI lineage: Eukaryota > Viridiplantae > Streptophyta > Magnoliopsida > Poales > Poaceae > Hsuehochloa > Hsuehochloa calcarea. Next base: position 2,989,423 of record CM070613.1, read on the forward strand.
CTTTTCTTCCTCGCTCTTCTTGCACCTCTCTTTTTCAGGAGTGTCAGTATCTTATGAACACTCTTGAGAAATTTGTAGGAGGCAAGAAGAAGCTCAATCTCATTCTAGACAAATCAAAGATTTGCAAATTTAATCAGGGTCTAGGATATGATTTACATGAGGATATGAGGAAGCATCCACCTGTCGTGCTCAGAACCATAGCACCAGGTGTGATCAAAACTAAGCCTGTGGATCGAGAAAGTAAATTTCAAATCGCAGGTTTTGTTCAAAGGATCTCTCGATGCAAGGTGACTCCACTCGCAGCCTTCGCCTCTCGTAAGGCGGCAGTATCATTGCACCTTCCGCCGAAGGATGTACATTTAGTTGATCATTGCTTCAGCGCGCCAAGATCGCGTAGAGATCATGTTGAGTCTTTTAGGCGTATTCGTGGTTAGCCCTGCATCATGAGTGCACCTAAGACCAACATGAGGTCTAGGTCCGACATGCCTAGTGGTTTAGGCAAGATCGAGGACCGGGTTTTTCCGAGCTCGATTTTCGTCCTCATGCTCCTTTGATCGTGACTTCCGCCGCTTGAGGGTAGATCTCGCTTCCTTTCGAGATGGCTACTCATGGCGTGATCAAAGATGTTGCCGTAATTTCGACTCGCTTCCATAGCGCGGATTCAAAGAATAGCCTCGGTCCGCACGCAGACCTTCCGCTTGTTGAGTGACAGAGATCGAGGGTAGATAGAGGTCACCGTGCTTGACTACTTCATCTGCTCGACGGTTACTCAAGATTGGGTGCCAAAATCACCGCTGATTCACCCCAAGATCGAGACTTTACTCTGCTTGACTCGTGGTCGCCGGCCGGGAAGGGAAAGGTTTGGATTGTAGACTCGGGTGTTCTCGCCATATGACCGAGACTCGCTGGTTTTCTTCCCTAGCCCGTGCTCGAGGTGATGAGACGATCACCTTCGAGATGCTTCATTTGGGCGCGTCATCGCTAAAGGTACCGTGAGCATTAATGATTCTTTTATTTTAAAAGATGTTGCCTTAGTAAGTAAGTCGCAGATAATCTGCTTTCAGCCTCTCACCACCGATGACGGCTTCGAGGTGAGCTTTAAGAAAACAATTGCAAAATTCTTGATTCTTCTGTAGTCTAGTTTGTGGATTTCTCGATATGGGAGGATCTTTCGTGCTGATTTTTCCGAGTCTTCTCGTGATCCTCTCCTGTTTAATTGCTTCAATCCCGTGATTTGACCTTCCGCATAGGAGACTAGGTCATATAGGCTTTGATCATTTGACACGAGTCACCGCCACGATCTCATTCGTGGCTTGCCAAAACTCAAGATGGTCAAGGATCTAGTTTGCTCTCCATGCCGCACGGCAAGATGGTTGCCGCTTCTCACTCTCCAACACAAAGGATAATGATCGATGCACTGTGACAATCGCCCATATGGATACAGCTTGGTCCAAATCGAAAAGCAACAAGCAGGAGGGAAGTGGTATATTCTTGTTGTGGTCGATGACTTCTCGAGGTACTCTTGGGTGTTTTTCTTAGCCTCAAGGATGAGACGCTTACTCTTTTCGTGGTCTTTAGTAGGCTTTCGTTGAGCTCCCGGTGCATTACGAGCAATTCGACCGATAATGGCACCGAGTTCAAGAATTCCTACTTTGAGAGTTTTGTGGTGAGACAGTGTAGAGCACCGCCTCGCCTCCATACGCCCCCAACAAAATGGCGTTGTGGAGAGGAAGAACCGCATCTTGGTCGAGATGGCCAGACGATGCTTGATGAGTACTCTACACCTAGGAAGTTTTGGGTGAGGCAATTGCTACCTTGCCATGTTTCTAACAGAGTTTTCTTCTGCACTCTTGCATCGCACTTCTTATGAGTTGAGATATGGGCGAAACCCAGGCCTCGCATTTTCGTATTTGGTTGCAAGTGTTTTATTCTGAAGTTTGGGAACCTAGATAAGTTCGAGTCACGATCTTGTGATGGGATCTTTCTGGGTTACTCGACTTCTTCTCGTGCCTATAGAGTCTGGAACTGCGAGTCTAGTAAAATGGTAGAAACATGTGAAGTGACCTTCGATGAGGCCAGTCCGGGGACTAGGCCTGATATCTCAGGTTCTCTAGAGCAGTCTGAGTCCATCTTTGTGGACGAAGAGGAAGACGGAGATGAGGGTTGTCTACCCGATCCAGTTCTTCCTCCTCCTCTTGAGGTGCCTTCTTCCACTGCACCTCGAGGAGATCAACCCTTACCTTCTGCTTCTTCTGAAGCTAGTGACTCTGTTCCTATCTCATCTGCTAATGAGGTAGAGGCCATTTCTTCATCTCACCCTGGACCTCCTAGACACATTCAAAAGGACCATCCTTCAGATCAGATCATTGGAGATCTTTTTGAGCGAGTCACTCGTTCAAAATCTGGCATGTCTCACTTCTGTCTCCATTCTGCCTTTCTTGCCTCATTTGAGCCTAAAGACGTTTGTCATGCTCTATCTGACGAGTCTTGGACAAACGCCATGCATGAGGAGCTGGAAAACTTTGAAAGAAACAAGGTCTGGTCCCTTGTTGAGCCCCCTCAAGGTCACAATATCATTGGGACCAAATGGGTGTTCAAGAACAAGCAAAGTGAAGATGGGTTAGTCATTCGAACAAGGCTAGGTAGCTCAGTGGGTACTCTCAAGTTGAGGGTCTAGATTTCAAGAGACCTTGCCCTCGTAGCTAGACTTGAAGCCATTAGAATCCTTCTTGCCTTTGCAGCTTCTAAGGGTTTCAAGCTTTACCAGATGGATGTCAAGAGTGCTTTCCTCAATGGCCTTATTGAGGAAGAAGTCTATGTCAGACAGCCTCCAGGTTTCGAGAACCCCAAATACCCTAACCATGTCTACAGGCTTTCCAAAGCCTTGTATGGACTCAAGCAGGCTCCTAGAGCTTGGTATGAAAGGCTTAAGTCCTATCTGCTGAGTCATGGTTTTGAAATGGGTAAAATAGACAAGACCTTGTTCATCCGCCGTCTTGGCACTGATCTTCTGCTCGTCCAGATCTATGTGGACGACATCATCTTTGGCGGTTCCTCACATACTCTCGTGTCTCAGTTTTCTGAAGTTATGAGCTCGGAATTTGAGATGAGCATGATGGGTGAGTTGAGCTTCTTCCTTGGCTTCCAAATCAAACAGACTCGGGAGGGTACCTTTCTTTATCAAGGCAAATACACTCGAGACCTCCCAAGCGCTCGACATGAATGATGGAAAGCCAAGATCAACTCCGATGGCATCTACAAATGCCTCGATCCGCATGAAGGCGGCGAACCTGTTGACCAAAAGGAGTTCAGGAGCATGATTGGCTCTCTCTTGTACTTCACAGCCTCGAGACCAGACATACATTTCTGTAACATCCCAAATTGGGTTTGTGTTTCAAATGTAATAAAAATGAGGATAAATTAAAACTTTTGCTACCTCATGTATTGTTACAGTGTTTGAAACCTCTTTCCTTTAATTGGTGGAAATTCAAACTCAAAATTTCCCCAATTAAATTCAAGTCATAAATCTTCTCAATGAAAATCGTGCCCAACCCTGAAAATAATTTTCATTGGACTTAGGAGTGATGTTTAACACTCGTAATTATTTCATAATTTTCAAATTATTTGATAATTTTTGTGACAAGTCAAACATTAGTCAAACTCCTAAAATAGCCTTCTGAATTTTTAGAGAAAATGCAAAGCATAACAGTCTCTGAAAATTTTATATAAGGTTCCTCTCTCACACAAGAATCTCCGCTAAAATTTCATGAATTTTGGAGCTTGTTTGCTATTTCAAATAATTTCTAAAGTCGGTTCACCAATTAAGTCAAAATCGGTTTCATCTGTTTCGTCCGGTCCGACATCGTTCGAGCCTGGGTGCAGCCAGATCAACTAACAAAGACCTTAGGACACCACCGGGCGATCGATCAAGAGTCGCTCGATCTAAATCCAACGGCCGACGCCACAGTGAACTTTCTGACCGAACGAACTCACTTTGCCGCTAGTCGCTTGATCCGTGATCAACGGCCGCGATAGAAGGGGATGTTCGACCATCCGAGAGGTGCGGCCGATAACCAACGTTGATCTTGATCGCGCGATCGACAGCGATGGAACGCCGACCACCGGACCGAATAGCCGGACGCTCCAGAGCGCCAGAGCCGCACGATTGGAATCCTATGTGATCGAACGGCCGTCCTTCTTTTCGCCTTCCTCTCGCCGCCGCGGCCGACGAAGTCAAAGAAGTGGTTGGAAATCGCAGAGCATGGACAACGCCGGGTCATCTCAAGCTTCGCCAACACCTATAGTAATAAATGCGCCAGTGCGGTCGCCCGGTCTTCATCCGCTCCCATCGCCTCAAGTGCTCGATGGCGATTGACCGAGGGGAGATATTGCCGCTGCTCACCGCCATTCCTCGCTATATAGGCTCCTCCGGTCTTTCCATTGTAGCCTTTCAAACACTCGCAAGCTCCAAAGAACCTCTCTCGTGTTTGCTTGAGCTCAAAACTTGAAACCTTTTGTTGCCGCCATTGCCGAGCTTCAAGCTCTTCTGAAGGCGTACTCTTGGGCTTCATCCTTTCAATCTTGCTCCTCCGATTCCTCTCACCTCGGTGATCATTAACCCTTACTCAATTTGCGCGCTTTTCCCACAGTGAGCAAATTTTAATTTTGGATATTCCCATTTTCTACCGAATCAGATTTCTCCGCACCGAGCAAGCTCCAATTCTCTCTCTGCATTCTCCGTGCTCAGTAACCCTCTTTAGTCCCTAGTTGATTGGCACCCGCTTGCTTGGACCGCAAGAGAGCTCATTTGCCATTTTCGCTTTTGACCAGCCGGTCATCTCGCCATCTTCCGCTTGCTACGTTCTAGGACGCCGCTGAAATTTTTGGTTTCTTTGGGTGCGCAAGATTGTTAGTAACCCATTTTGGGCACTTGCTCGCACCGCCACGCCAGAGCCGGCTGGGCGCAGCCGCTTTCACCGCCGGTTTGTCTGATGAAAACAGGACAAAGATTTGAACGTGATTCTTTGTGGACCGCCGATCTTTAGATCTACGCCCCGATCGCCGAACGCTTTGATCTCGTGGACCGCTGTATCCTAGATCAACGGTCCCGATTTGAGTGAACGCTCGACCGCTCAAAGGTTCGATCCGCGGTGAAGCGTTGGATCTAAGATCAACGGATCCTCGCGGCGTGAACGCTCGACCGCCCAATGGTTCGATCCGTGTGGACCGTTGGATCCAAGATCAACGGTCCTATGCGTAAACGCTCGGACCACGGACATCCTTTGGCATCCGGTTCGTTAATCTTTCATCCAACTGGCCGATGCTTAGGTTCGCGCACGAAGTTCTCGCTGTTCGTGTTTGGGCCGCTTGTTTTGGATCTTTGGCCCGAATTGTCCACGCCGCTTATCCGAGTTATATTTCTGTAGAGTTATTTATCAACCTAAAAATAGTTTTATCTTCTAAAATGCATAACTAATTCATTTTAACTTCAAAAATAGTGAAACCACTTTCGATATTTTTCATTTTTAATGAACTTTATTCTAAAATAGGTTTCAACTTTATTTCAGCAGCAGAAAAGTTTTATTTTGAAAAGTAAACATTAAACTGATTATCTTTACAACAGAAAAATAGTGAATCTTAGAAAACTCATAACTAATTATTGCAAGCTCCAAATGAGATGAATCAAGTGGGGCTGTTCATCTTATGAGGTGCTTGATTTACCATAAAATTTTAGTAGCTCCACCATTCTAGAAAAATTTCACTAAAATCATTGCTTAGGTAAATAGTATTGTTTTTCATTTTCTGGCCGACTGAAAATGTTTTGGCCATAACTTTTGCATTGAGAATCCAAATCATTGGTTCTTGTTGCTTTAGTTCATAAAAATTGTGTTCTTTCTACTGTAAAATTGCGTGTCTTTTTGCCGAAGTTTTGTCGTTGCATCTTTTGAGGTTTCTCGCCTTATTGGTTCTTGTTGGTTCTTTCGATAGGTTGCATAATATTGATAATATCGAGAGTGATATTCTCAAAGAAAACAAATGAGCTTCAAAGAAGGCAAGATATTTGATCATAAATGTCCCATTACTTTCAAAGTCTAATATCTTGTTTACAAACTATATGTATGCATTGCTTTTGTGTCCCATTATTTTTGCCCTGCTTAGAGGTAGCTATTCCTAATGCATTGTTGCCATTAAAATGTTATCCTCGCCACAACCATAAGTTATTATCATCACTGTGAATTAGAGCCCTTGATTTAATTATGCTCTTTTACCGCTTTATGATGTTATGCTTAGAAATGCTTAGCTACCAGTAGAATTGGGCTAGTTATCGACTTAGTCGATGACCTTGATCACACTAATCATTTTGTTTATTTTTGGTTCAAGACTTTATGCTTTTGTTTTGTAAAACCAAAATGAAACAAAACGATTTGACTTGGGCACAATGGCATGTTGGTGTGATTGTTGGGTGTGACAAGGAAAGGTGCCTGTGTCCCTAAGGACCGATTGTTGCTTGCGCCATCGATCCAAGCACTTTGCGCATTTAACCACATGAGGGTTATATGGGACCCTCTTGACCTAGTACTTTGGAGTGTGTTATCTCCGAGTCGCAGGAGGAGCGCTGTGTGTGTTGTGTGAAAAGGAATTGTGTTCTTGTGTTGGTGTGCGGTGGTGGAGTTTCCGGATGGACTCTCCACCGAGGGGCGCCACGCTTGTCCGAGGCTTTACCCGTGAGGGGTAGTTGTCCGAGGTCAGCCACGACCCGACACAACGTGTGGGTTTCTATCCATAAGGGCGACTCAAGGTAATACATAATATTGGAAAAGTCTCAGAGGACTTAGCCGCGCCAAGCATACCTAAGGAAGTGTGCTTAATAGCTTGGCAAAAAGGCTGTCCCGTGTGGGTAAAATGGTACACCTCGCAGGATAAAACTATTCAATAGCCTCGCCCTAGGTTATGGACACGCTTGGGGATTTCACGCAAGATCTAGACTTCAACAACTGCTTTTGTTTTAAAATTAAAACTTGATATGGTTGGCATGAATGGGTAATTCATGCTATTGTGGTGGCTATTGGGTTAGCCACTTCTAGGACTGCTTTTATCGTTGTTGATACTTGATTACTACTGCTTTTATCAAATAATATCAGATTGCAAAATTGCCTTCAATCTATTACGTTATTGCAAATAAAACTTGCTTTATGCTTAAAAATTTGAGTCCTAGCCTGCTCCACTTAATTAAGCTTGCATATAGTTATTGTATAGATCTGTTATCATTCTTATATATCTTAAGTAGTACATTCAGTACTCACCCAACCTTTTGTCGGGTGCTTTTGTTTGTAGAGGAAGAAGGTGAGCCCAAGGGCTTCACTTCGTGAGATGTGCCATGTTCGACGGCTAGTCGCGGCCCGGTCGGTTGCCTTGTGGGTAAAAGGCACACCGCTGGGCTTTTGTTTATTGCCATCTTATGGCACTTTTGCTTCCGCTGTTCTGTAATATTTACCTGTTGGCCGGTTGGCCTCTTTGTTGTATTTACTCTTGAATATTATTATGTATGTCTTTATTTTGTTCTCGGCTTTCTGGCTCTATGTGATTGAATGGAATTGAGGCATGAACTTTTGTGAGAGGTGTATATCGACTGAAGTATACATTCTCTACACACGAGTTATTATGCTTATGATGATAGGGTCAAGTGGTGACTAATCATTATGTTTAATAATCCCGGGCGCACAAGAGGTTGGTATCGTATATATCGACCATAGAAGCCGCTAGCTTGGTCGTTTTTAGGATATTTCGAAAAAACTTAATTTCAAATTATCAAATGATTTTTAAAAGCTTAAGTAAGTTCTCAGATTTTATTCCTTACCTATCTTAGCTTTCTTCATCTCATCTTGCTCTAATTTGAGTTTTAAAAGTTGTTTTCCTCTCATCTCCTTTTCAAAGATAGTGTTATCGATTAAATGGGTTTGGGAACCACTGAGTTTGGCAAATTGAAGTGCTTAGGGTTTTGAAGTTTCGACCGAGATTTCGCTAGAGGCTTGATGCGAATCGACAAGACGCTCAATTTCTGCATAAATGAGCTCAATGGTTTCGATAGGACCATCGAGCTTGGCAAATTGAAGTGTGCCAGATTTTGAAGTTTCTAGAATGGAAGACTTCGGCTAGAAGCTTGGATGCAAAATCACTACAGCAACTTCAATTTCCGGACAGCAAGCTTGATGGTTCCTAATAGGGTAGAAAATGAGAGGATAATCCAACTAAAATTTGTGGGGTTAAAAAGGGTAAGAAGTGATATCCTATATCTTGTGACTAATACCTATATAAGTTGGTTTTTACCACGATTTTTCCATGCAATAAGCTTTTGGGTAGTGTTCTGAAATTTTCTTCTCAAAACGACTACTTGTTCATTTAATACAAGTTAGTCGCATTGAGTAGTTGAATCTTGTGTCTTAAGAGTTTTGCATGGATCTTATGTCTCTTTGCAACTATTTGGAGTTCGCTTTATTATGGTTATGGGTTGAAGTAGGGTTAGGATTACATATACTAATCCCTAGCTGATAGCTTGTCTCTTGCTATCCCTTCGCTAGCTCTCGATTTGCTTAACCCGCCTTGATGCCACAGATGGCTGGTCGCACTCAGAGCGCCAGGGGCAGCCAGAGGGCTCGATGAGGACTTCCACCTCCTCCGACCATGGCCGAGGTTCCCGCCGATCGAGCGTAACCGCATGGACCGCACACGGATCCTCGAGGTGATTGCACGTAACACCTCCAACATCTCCTGCCTCGGATCGTGGGAGGAGGTGGCCACCGCAGAGGGGAGGACTCTGAGTTCCTTCAAGACTCACCGCCCACCTTCTCGAGGTCCGAGGACCCACTCGACGCGATGATCGGTTGCGCCTCGCTGAGCGGAAGCTCAACATCGCCGCTAGGATCACGAGAAGGCACCGCTCGCCTCCCATCACCGGAGGGGCGGACTCTCATGGTGGGAGAACTTCTCGCCATGCAACATGAGGGCCGGCCGTCACATGGGCGGAGTTCCGCCGCCGGGCGGCTCATGTCCCCACCGGATTGATGAAGTTGAAGAAGAAGGAATTTCGCGCTGCCAGGGGCGCAATCGCCATCGAGTACCTCCATGAGTTCAACCATCTTTCTTGTGATGCTCTCGAGGATGTGCTCACAGATGAGGCAAAGCAGAGAAGTTCATGGATGGCTTGTCCGAGGAGCTTCAGACAAGCTATCTATTGTTGACTTCCACTTCTGCACCTTGGTCGACAAGGCCATCATCGCCGAGCATAAGGCGAGGGCACTTGGCGACTCGCAGCGTAAGTGGGAGGCCCGTAAGGCATCCAGGTCGCTGCTCCTCGTCCGTATGGCGGACCACCCGGCAGGCCCCTCCCGATCGCAGCACCACCGAGGGCACCGGCTGCTCGCTCCACGCCCACCGCAGCCGTGCCCCTACCACGCACCGCAGGACAGCCAGAGGCATCCGCCACCCCGCCGCTGATGTCGTATGTTTCTTCTCGCACGACAAGGCATTATGCTAATAATTGCCCTAAGAAGATCGAGCGCCCTCGCCCCAATGGAGGACGCGCAAGGAGGCGGTCATGATCGTAAGGTCACCTAAGGCCCCAATGTGGAAGCGGCCGAGTCAACCTTATCTCGCCGAGGAAGCTCAGATGCACCCGACGCCGTGTTGGGTACACTTTTCGTTAACTCTCACCGCTACGCTTTATTTGATTCCGGCTTCTCACCGTTTATATCGAGTCTTTGCTGCACTTAGTAATCTTTTAGCTGATCCTCGCATGTTCCTTTGATTATTCATTCTCCGGCCGGTAATGATAGTCAAAATGAATGCCGGGTGTTTTGATTGAGATTGGGGAGTGGGATTTTTGGCAAATCTTATTCTCCTCAATTCAGAAAGTTGGATGTGATACTTGGCATGGATTGGTTGTCTCAACATAGGGACAAATCGATTGCGCTTGTAAGGTTCATTTCTCACGAGCCCGTCTCAAGGCCAAGTGGAAATTTTTCAAGCCGCAAGAACCACACCTATGTGCACTTGAAGCCAAGCCAACCATGGAGATTCATGAAATCCCCGTGGTGTGTGAGTTCAGCGATGTGTTTCCCCGAAGATCGCCGGATGCCTCCCGTGAGAGACATCGAATTCGCCATCGAAGTTGCTTCCCTGCATCGCCCTATTTCAAAAAGATCAGATCGAATGCCTCCAAATGAGTTGGAGGAGTCAAGAAGCAGCTTGGCGAGCTTCAAGAGAAGGGTTTTATTCGCCGAGCTCATCACCGTGGGGTTGTCCTGTTATCTTTGTGAAGAAGAAAGACAAGACTCATGCGATGTGTGTTGATTACCGTCCGTGAATGCCGTGGACGGTGAAGAACAAGTATCCTCGCCGATTGATGACCTCTTCGATCAATTGACCGGTGCTCGTATTCTCCAAGATTGATCCGAGGTTGGCTATCATCAAGTCCGAATCGATCGGAAGACGCCCAAGACGCTTTCTCTACTCGCTATGGATTATACGAGTATACCGTTATGTCCTTCTGCTTGACCAATGCTCCCGCTTCTTTTCATGAATCTTATGAACATGGTATTCATGGAGTATTTGGACAAGTTCGTGGTTGTCTTTATCGACGATATCCTCATCTATTCGAGGGATGTTGAGGAGCATGTCAACCTTTGAAGCTAGTGTTGGGGAAACTTCGCGAGCATCAACTTTACGCCAAGTTCAAAGAAGTGCGAGTTTTGCTGAAGGAAGTGGCATTCTTGGGTCATGTTCTTTCAAAGATCCTGTCGCCGCTGATCCTAGCAAGGTCAATGATGTGCTATCATGGGTCCAAATTAAGTCACCATCAAGTGAGGAGTTTTCTGCTTAGCGGGATATTATCGCCGCTTATTGAGGGCTTCTCCAAGATTGCCAAGCCAATGACCGAATTACTTCGTATGACAAGAGGTTTGTGTGGTTCATCGATTATAGAAGAGCTTTCAAGAACTCAAGAGGAGGTTGACCACACCCAGCTCTTGTTCTTCCCGATGTCCACCAAGCTTCGATATCTATTATGATGCTTTCGCCAAGGGCTCGCTTGTGTTCTTATGCAAGAGGGCTGTGGTGGCTTATGCATCGAGGCGCTGCGGCCTCATGAGCTTAATTATCCAACCCATGACTTGGAGTTAGCTGCAGCGGGTCCATGCACTAAAGATTTGGCGGCATTACCTCATCAGAATCGCTATAAGTATATTCGGATCACAAGAGTTTGAAGTACTTGTTCACCCAACCGATCTGAACCTTAGGCAAAGAAGGTGGTTGGAATTGATCAAGGATTATGATGTGGGTCTTCAATATCATCCGGCAAAGCAAATGTTGTGGCCGATGCTCTCGACCGCAAGGTTCATTGCAATTCCTTAATGGTCGTGGAGCAAAGAAACACTTCTTCATGAAGAATTTCAGCGCTCAACTTGGGAGTGGTTGAGCAGGTTCTTCGCGCTTTGGTTGTGCAACCAACCTTGAGGACCAAATCAAGGCTGCACAACAATCGATGTTGGTGTGAGTCACATCAAGGAAAACATCAAGAGTGGCTCCGCTAAGTGCTTTTCTGAGGACGACCATGGGGTCAATTGGTTCGGATCACGCCTGGTTGTTTCGAAAATTGTGGAATTGCGAACTTGATTCTCCACGAAGCTCATGACTTCGCTGTCTATTCATCCCGGGCCACGAAGATGTATCAAGATCTCCGCAGAGATTCTGGTGGACCCGAATGAAGCGGGAAATCGCAAGGTTCGTTGCCGAGTGCGACGTATGTCGTCGTGTCAAGGCCGAGCATCAGCGTCCAGCAGGACTGCTTCAGCCTTTGCCTATTCCTGAATGGAAGTGGATTCGATCGGATGGATTTTATCACCGGTCCGCCTCGCACCTCCAAGGGCAATGATGCCATCCGGGTTGTCATTGATCGGCTAACTAAAGTGGCGACTTCCTTCCAATCAAGACGGATCTCCGTAGGCTTGCCATGGATCTCTACATTGCCCGCATCGTGAGCTTACATGGGGTACCCAAGACCATTGTCTCGGATCGTGGTTCTCTTTTCACCTCTCGCTTTTGGCAGGGTCTGCAAGAAGCTATGGGCACTCATCTTTCTTTCAGCTCTGCTTATCATCCTCAAATGGATGGCCGACCGAAAGAGTAAATCAAGTATTGGAAGACATGTCTGTGCTTGTGCTCTCTCCTATGGGAGGAATTGGGAGAGATGTTTGCCATTCGCCGAAGTTCTCCTACAATAACAGCTTTCAAGCTAGTCTTGGAATGGCACCTTTCGAGGCTTTGTATGGCGTAAAATGCGAACTCCACAATTGGTCGAAATCGGTGAAAGACCATTCTTTGGCCTGCACTCAATCAATGAAGCCGAGAGCCGTGTTCAATTGATTCGAGATCGCTTGCGCATGCACCAATCCAGCAAAAGAGCTATGCGGACCGCCGCCGTGTGAATTGAGCTTTGAGCCCGATGATCTTGTTTACCTCAAAGTCTCTCCTTTGAAGGGTCATCACGATTCGCGCCAAGGGCAAGTTGGCTCTCGATATGTCGGTCCATACCGAGTCATCGAGAAGAAGGGAGCCGCCGCCACAAGTTGGAGTTGCTCACCGCACTTGAGGGGTGCATGATGTATTCCATGTATCCCACCAAGAAGTGCCTCCGCTCCAACTGAGGAAGCTCTGTTGGAAACTCTTGATGTTCAGGAAGATTTGACCTACAAGGAGCACCCTGTTCGCATCCTTGAAGAGGCTGAACGAAGAACGAGGAATCGTGCCATCAAGTTCCTCAAAGTTCAGTGGTCAAACCATTCTGAAGATGAAGCCACTTGGGAAAGGGAAGATCGTCTACGTGCAGACTACCCCTCTTTCTTTGCCTAGTGAGTCAAATCTCGGGGCGAGATTTCTGTAAGGGGGGGAGGTTTTGTAACATCCCAAATTGGGTTTGTGTTTCAAATGTAATAAAAATGAGGATAAATTAAAACTTTTGCTACCTCATGTATTGTTACAGTGTTTGAAACCTCTTTCCTTTAATTGGTGGAAATTAAAACTCAAAATTTCCCCAATTAAATTCAAGTCATAAATCTTCTCAATGAAAATCTGGTGCCCAACACCTGAAAATAATTTTCATTGGACTTAGGAGTGATGTTTAACACCTCATAATTATTTCATAATTTTCAGAAATTATTTGATAATTTTTGAGACAAGTCAAACATTAGTCAAACTCCTAAAATAGCCTTCTGGAATTTTTAGAGAAAAATGCATTGCATAACAGTCTCTGAAAATTTTATATAAGGTTCCTCCTGCTGTCAGCAATCTCCAGTTAAAATTTCATGAATTTTGGAGCTTGTTTGCTATTTCAAATAATTCTCTAAAGTCGGTTCAGCCAATTAAGTCAAAAATCGCTTTCATCGTTGTTCTGTCCGGTCCGACATCGTTCGAGCCTGGGTGCAGCAGATCAACTAACAAAGACCTTAGGATACACACACTCGCTACCGATCAAGAGTCGCTCGATCTAAATCCAACGGCCGACGCTACCGGGTGAACTTTCTGACCGAACGAACTCACTTAAGCCGCCGTTAGTCGCTTGATCTCCGATCAACGGCCGCGATAGAAGGGGATGTTCGACCATCCGAGAGGTGCGGCCGATAACCAACGTTGATCTTGATTGTGCGATCGACAGCGATGGAACGCTCGACCACCGGATCGAATAGCCGGACGTTCCAGAGCGCCGTAGCCGCATCGATTGAATCCTATGTGATCGAACGGTCGTCCTCTTTTCGTCTTCCTCTCGCCGGCTCGGCGAAGTCAACAAAGCGAGGGTTGGAAATCGCAGAGCATGGGCAGCTGTCGGGTCATCTCAAGCTTCGCCAACACCTATAGTAATAAATGCGCCAGCGGTCGCCCGGTCTTCATCCGCTCCCATCGCCTCAAGTGCTCGATGGCGATTGACCGAGGGGAGATATTGCCGCTGCTCACCGCCATTCCCGCTATATAGGCTCCTCCGTCTTTCCATTGTAGCCTTCAAACACCTCGCAAGCTCCAAAGAACCTCTCTAGTGTTTGCTTGAGCTCAAAACTTGAAACCTTCTCGTTGTCGCCATTGCCGAGCTTCAAGCTCTTCGGTGAAGGCGGTACTTTGGGCTTCATCCTTTCAATCTTGCTCCTCCGATTCCTCTCACCCTGATCATTAACCCTTACTCAATTTGGGTTTTTCCGCAGGAGCAAATTAATTTTGATATTCCCATTTTCGCCGAACTCCGCATTTCTCCGACCTGAGCGCCCACCTCTCTCTGGCATTCTCCGTGCTCGTAACCCCTCTTTTAGTCCCTAGTTGATTGGCACCCGCTTACTTGGACCGCAGCAGAGCTCATTTGCCATTTTCATTTTTGACCTGTTTTGGTCATCTCTGTCATCTCCGGCTTGCCGGCGTTCTAGGACGTCACCGCTGAAATTTTTGGTTTCTTTGGGTGCGCAAGATTGTTAGCAACCCATTTTGGGCACTTGCTCGCACCGCCGCGGCCAGAGCCGGTGGCGGCGAGCCGTTTTCACCGTCGGTTTGTCGGATGAAAACAGGGACAAAGATTTGAACGTGATTCTTTGTGGACCGCCGATCTTAGATCTACGCCCCGGATCGCCGAACGCTTTGATCCGTGGGACCGCTGTATCCTAGATCAACGGTCCCGATTTGAGGAACGTCGACCGCTCCAAAGGTTCGATCCGTGAAGCGTTGGATCCAAGATCAACGGATCCTGTCGCGGGTGAACGCTCGACCGCCTAATGGTTCGATCCGGTGGACCGTTGGATCCAAGATCAACGGGTCCTATGCGTAAACGCTCGACCGCGGACATCCTTTGGCATCCGGTTCGTTAATCTTTCATCCAACGGCCGATGCTTAGGTTCACGCTACGAGTTCTCGTTGCTCGTGTTTGGGCCGCTTGTTTTCGGATCTTCGCCCGAATTGTCCACGCCGCTTATCCGAGTTATATTTATCGGGTAGAGTTATTTATCAATCTAAAATAGTTTTATCTTCTAAAATGCATAACTAATTCATTTTAACTTCAAAAATAGTGAAACCACTTTCGATATTTTTCATTTTTAATGAACTTTATTCTAAAATAGGTTTCAACTTTATTTCGGCAGTAGAAAAGTTTTATTTTGAAAAGTAAACATTAAACTGATTATCTTTACAACAGAAAAATAGTGAATCTTAGAAAACTCATAACTAATTATTGCAAGCTCCAAATGAGATGAATCCAGTGGGGCTGTTCATCTTATGAGGTGCTTGATTTACCATAAAAATTTTAGTAGCTCCACCATTCTAGAAAAATTTCACTAAAATCATTGCTTAGGTGAATAGTGCTGTTTTTCATTTTCTGGCCGACTGAAAATATTTTGGCCATAACTTTTGCATTGAGAATCCAAATCAATTGGTTCTTATTGCTTTAGTTCATAAAAATTGTGTTCTTTCTACTGTAAAAATTGGAGGTCTTTTTGCTGAGTTTTGCTGTTGCATCTTTTGAGGTTTCTCGCCTTATTGGTTCTTGTTGGTTCTTTCGATAGGTTGCATAATATTGATAATATCGAGAGTGATCCTCTGCAGAGCAAAACAATGAAGCTTCAGAAGGCAAGATATTTGATCATAAATGTCCCATTACTTTCAAAGTCTAATATCTTGTTTACAAACTATATGTATGCATTGCTTTTGTGTCCCATTATTTTTGCCCTGTTTAGAGGTAGCTATTCCTAATGCATTGTTGCCATTAAAATATTATCCACTGCCACAACCATAAGTTATTATCATCACTGTGAATTAGAGCCCGTGATTAAATTATGCTCTTTTACCGCTTTTGCGATGTCATGCTTAGAAATGCTTAGCTACCAGAGAATTGGGCGTTATCGACTTAGTCGATGACCTTGATCACACTAATCATTTTGTTTATTTTTGGTTCAAGACTTATGCTTTTGTTTTGTAAAACCGAAAATGAAACAAAACGATTTGACTTGGGCACAATGGCATGTTGGTGTGATTGTTGGGTGTGACAAGGAAAGGTGCCTGTGTCCCTAAGGACCGATTGTTGCTTGCGCCATCGATCCAAGCACTTTTGCGCACTAACCACATGAGGGTTATATGGGACCCTCTTGACCTAGTACTTTGGAGTGTGTTATCTCCGAGTCGCAGGAGGAGCGTTGTGTGTGTTGTGTGAAAAGGAATTGTGTTCTTGTGTTGGGTGTGCGGTGGTGGAGTTTCCGGGATGGACTCTCCACCTCGAGGGGCATCGCAGTTGTCCGAGGCTTTACCCGTGAGGGGTAGTTGTCCGAGGTCGGCCTTGACCCGACACAACGTATGGGTTTCTATCCATACGGCGACTCAAGGTAATACATAATATTGGAAAAGTCTCAGAGGACTTAGCCGTACGGCATACCTAAGGAAGTGTGCTTAATAGCTTGGCAAAAAGGCGGTCCGCGTGTGGGTAAAATGGTACACCCCGCAGGATAAAACTATTCGAATAGCCTCGCCCCAGGTTATGGACACGCTTGGGATTTCACGCAAGATCTAGACTTCAACAACTGCTTTTGTTTTAAAATTAAAACTTGATATGGTTGGCATGAATGGGTAATTCATGCTATTGTGGTGGCTATTGGGTTAGCCACTTCGTTAGGACTGTTTTACTATTGTTGATACTTGATTACTACTGTTTTTATCAAATAAAATCAGATTGCAAAATTGCCTTCAATCTATTACGTTATTGCAAATAAAACTTGCTTTATGCTTAAAAATTTGAGTCCTAGCCTGCTCCACTTAATTAAGCTTGCATATAGTTATTGTATAGATCTGTTATCATTCTTATATATCTTAAGTAGTACATTCAGTACTCACCCACCTTTTGTCGGGCTACTTTTGTTTGCAGAGGAAGAAGGTGAGCCCCAAGGGCTTCACTCGTGAGATGTGCCGCTGTTCGACGGCTAGTCGGCACAGTCGGTTGCCTTGTGGGTAAAAGGCACACCATTGGGCTCTTTTGTTTATCGCCATCTTATGGCACTTTGCTTCCGCTGCTCGTAATATTTACTCGCTGGCGGTTGGCCTCTTTGTTGTATTTACTCTTGAATATTATTATGTATGTCTTTATTTTGTTCTCGTGCTTTCGGTTCTATGTGATTGAATGGAATTGATGCATGAACTTTTGTGAGAGGGTGTATATCGCACTGGGAAGTATACATTCCTCTGCCACGAGTTATTGTGCTTATGATGATAGGGTCAAGTGGTGACTAATCATTATAAGCTTAATAATCCCGGGCGCCACAATTTCTCAGTGTGTCTTTGTGCTCGGTTTGTGCTTCTCCTCAGATCTCACCGTCGAGCGGTGAAGCACATCTTTCGGTACTTCGAGCTACCATTGACTATGGTATCCGTACTCTTCCTCTTCTTGTCTATCTCTTAGAGCCTTCTCCGATGCGATTTCACCGGGTCAGAGGATAGATAGGAAGAGCACTTCCGCACTTGCCAATTCATTGGCACTTCTCTTGTCTCCCGGTCGCCAAGGAAGCAATCCGGTGTTGCATACCATCGCAGAGGCCGAGTACGTTGTCGCAGCCCGCTGTCGAGCTGTGCTTTGATGGTCTCGACCTGCAGACTTTGGGTTAGCTATCGATCGTGTTCCACTCTTTTGTGATAACACGTCTGCGATTTGCATTGCCAAGAACCCAGCAACATTCTCGGACCAAGCATATTGATATCGATATCACTTTCTTCGAGATCATGTAGAGAAGGGTGACATTGTGCTCCAGCCAGGAGAGTGAGCACCAGCTAGGTGATATCTTCACTAAGCCTCCGGATAGCTCTCGGTTTTCACCTGCGGGAGAGCTTGGTGGTTTGTCCTTACGATTTGTTGTGAGGGGAGCTTGAGTTTTACTATTGTATTATATTTTAATTATGCTTACTCTTTTCTGGTTGCATTTCGTTTAATATTTTGGGTCGAAGTCCTTCCAGCATAGGTTAGAGTGGTTCTCTTGCCAAATTGCTTTGACTGCTATTTCTTATCTTGTGCTTCTAGGATGCTGCTTATTAGATGTCTCTTCCTTCTCTAAGTAGAGCTTACTCACTTCTTATAGGTTCTAGCAGGGGTCGGGCCACCCTTGGGTAGACAGGGACAGTGTTTGCTCCTTAGTGTATGAGTTGATCAGCTGATAGTCCTAGAATCATACTGGGTAGATAAGAACCTGTCTGAGCGATAGTTTTCTCTATATCTTTTCTATGCTCTAAAGGACTGCCTTTTCTGTTTCTCTTATCAGATTCTCGTTTTTTTTTGTTCCTTTGGTTCAGGGGGAGTTCATCCAGGTTATTCCATTTCTTAATTTTGTCATAACTCATCCTAAATTAAAAGATGCATCTCATTCTGAAGAGAATCTGGATTTTCGTGCAATTCATCATGCATTGCATTATAATCAAATGGAGCCTTGTTTATTATCCCCTATGATCTGTTTTCACTGTTTTACATCTTGCCATGATTTATGCTAAACTGCTAGATCTATCATGTCTTTTTATGTGTAGTTTAGTCTTTGCCATGCTAAGGTGATTAACAAATGCTAAACTTGAATTAAAATCTTGTCATGATAGCTCTTGAGACTAGTCTGGTTGAAGCTATCCTTTTATGATTTTCGTCATGTCAAGTAGGCTGAGTTGAGTCTTGATCTCCTTTGAACTTTTGAGTAAGCTTTGTCAGTTTGTTAAGAAACTTGACTTATCTTTAATCGCTGGTCTAAAAATTTCAAAAGCAAAAAATGATCTCTTTTGTGCGAAAAAACTGATCTCACCAAATCTTTCTCATGAGACTGCTTGCCATTGCACTAGGCATGAACTCAGGGGGAGCCTTGGATGACCTAAGATCACCTCCTTAAGTCTCTGCTTGGAGTGGTCGATAAGGCTTGGGATCTAGCACATAGCTAAGATTTGAAAAAAATTGGTTGAAGCTTAGGAGGCAGTTGTGGATGGCACCTAGTCCAGAGCTTGCTTTACTAAGATAAAACCATAAAGAGCTTTCAGAAAAAGAAAAATGTGCTAAAATTGCTTATCATTAAAAAGACCAAGTTTCTGGATAAAATGAGTCTTTCTTCAACTGGTAGCACTCTAAATTGTTCTGTATGAGTCTTCTTGGTTCAACTTAGATTATTTGACATGGCTTGTATCATCCTTGGATACCTTTAGCTAGACTGCAATCTTAGTTTATTTGACTTGCTAAAGAATTGGATCGTTAATCAGATTATGGACTTTCTGTCTTAGCTGTTCTATACATCAATTGTCATGATCTTGATAGCATTCTTCTGTATTATGGCTTGGTGTAATTCTCTAATAGTCATTTTGGATAATCTACATGGCTCCTAATGCTTAAAATGAACATCATATAGTCTTCTCCTCCTTTTCTACATCTTGATGATTTTATTGCCAAAGGGGGAGAATTTTGGAGAGAAAAAGCCTTCTGGAGAAAAGCCTTGAGTTTTGTGCGAAAATTGCTCTTGCCATCTCATCTCAAGTCTTTCTCTTTTGTCAACATGGTCTTGAGCTTAACTACTCTTGTTTAGACCTTGGTTGATTTTAAACTCAAACTCATCTTATGCTTTTTCGGTGATTGTCAATATACTCATCAAGGGGGAGATTGAGAGACCATGTGAGAGGTCCTCCATTCTGAGTGATGAGTATTTGACAGCTTATTGAATGTTTGAGAGTTGAGTTTTTCGGTTTGGACTGCTTCGTCTTCGAACAGATAATCGAACTACCACTGTGTATGGCGCGAAGTTCCGATAATCTAACCATCGGCGTTGGAAATAGGAACTTCCGATTTATCTGGGTTTTGAGTTTGGTTGAAGTAATCGGAACTTCCGCACCTAGGGTAGCGGAGTGTCCGATAATTCTGACGTTGAGTGTTCCTCTGAGACGAAAATCGGATTTGAAAATCTGGGATTGCGGATGTTCCGAAAATCGGAAGTTCCGCAATGGTAAGAGCGAACTTCGATAATCTCGACAGCGGACGTTTCGAAATCGGAACTTCATTGTGGTAAGTGCGCGAACTTCCGATTGTGTCCAGAACTGTGCAGAGTAGGTTAATTTGTGATTTTAATTTTGTATGAGTTTGAGTCTTATACAAATGTTGATGCTATGATATTGTGCAATGCTATGTGATGTGTTTTTGTCTATGTTGACTGCAGGACATCGAGACGAAGTCGTGGCGAGACACGAGGTGATCGGATTAGGCGCAGCGCGCTTGAGGTCGAACGGTCGGGATGTGTCGAAGACGGCGTGAATCTTGAGGTGGTTGCGAGTCAAGGACAGCAAGGTGTACGGGAGGCTTCCAGAAGGTGCGCAAGGGGCGAAAGGGTCTTTTCGCAAAGCGGCACAAGTGGAGGCGGTTCCGGTCGGGTGTAGCGGGCTTAATGGGTTGGAGGCCCATTAGCAAAGGCTATAAATAGAGGTGAACCCCTGGTGTTAGGGTTAGACTTTTGAGAGAGAAAATTAGGGTTAGCTCTAGCAAAAGGGTGTGTTTTGCTTTTGAGAGTTTGTTGAGTTGGAGAGATGAATCAAAATCTTTGTAATCATTCCTCTGTGTTTCCTCTGTAATCTCTTGATCTCTATCAATGAAACTCTGAGTTTTGATTACTTGTTTATACCTCTCTTTATTCTCCTCCTGTTCATGTTGAATATTTAGGGTTTTGATGTATCTTTTGATTCGTCTTATGAAATAGCATGAAACTTGATATCTAGAGTAGTTTTGATATTGCTAATCTATCCTCAAAGTTTCATGAGCTAAGAATCTGATAATCTTGTCTATTTTGGTTTTTGGTCTTTCTTGCCCCTTCTTCAAGAAATCCGTTTTTGCTTTGATTAATGAATCTTTGTTTGTGATTCTTCTCCATGAGGTCAAGATGTTGTTTAGGATGATGTCCTGTAAAACTTGACCTGAGAAGAGCATTCAAGATTTAGTATTTTGGATTTTTGGGAAAAAACCGAGCGCATTGTTCTTCGGTCAGGACAATCGGAACTTCCGATTGTCCATCATGAACTATCAGCAGCGGAACTTCCGCATCGATCCCTAACTACCGGAGTGCGGAACTACCGCCGGGTAGAATCGGAGCTTCTGATTTTTGACAGAACAGACTGCAACTTGTTTTAGTTCTCTGATTTTGTTTTACTCTTCTTGAGAGGGTTTTGTAGATCTTGTCTAAATACAGTAAAGGGGAGTTCTTAATTTTAAGGCACCATTCACCCCCCCTTTGTTGCCATTTCGTTCCTTCACTCTACTACCACGAGCTTAGGTTATTGGCTGTGGTCGGAGTCCGATGGATGGACACTGGTCACTTAGTAGCCTTCGATTTGAAATTGCTTAGAAATGCCTAGATGTCGGTAGTATTGGGCAGTCATCGACTTAGTCGATGATGTTGATCACACACATCTTACTACTACTCCATTATGTCCAAAGACTGCGCTTTGTTATTTTGTAAAGTCAAAAACTGAAAATAAAACTGTTTTCGACTTGGGCACAATGGTAGGTTGGTGTGATCTGTTGGTGTGAATGGAATGGTGCCTAGGTCATCAAGGACCGAGTTACTTGTGTCACTAAGCCAAGCGCTTATGCGTGCTAACCACGCGAGAGGGATATGGGACCTCTCTTGACTTAGTACTTTGGCGTGGGTTATCTCCGAGTCGCAGGAGGGGGTTGTGTGTGTTGTGTGAAACATGATATGTGGTCGTGTTCTTGTGTTGGGTGTGCGGTGGTGGAGATTCCGGGTAGGCTCTCCACCTCGAGGAGCGTCGCAGTTGTCCAAGGCTTTACCCGGGAAGGCTAGTTGACCGAGGCTTTACGATGACTTTGACACAACGTATGGGTTTCTATCCATACGGGCGGCTCGAGAGTAATTCACAATATTAGAAACGTCTCATAGGACTTAGCCGTGCCGGCATACCTAAGGAAGTGTGCTTAATAGCTTGGCAAAAGGCGGTCTGGCGTGTGGGTACATTGGTACACCCCTGCAGGGATAAAACTATTCGAATAGCCTCGTCCTAGGTTATGGACATGCTTGGTAAGGTCGTGCAAGAACTAGACTACAACCTTTTAAAATTAAAATTTGACATGGGTGGTATGAATGGGTAATTCATGCTATTGTTGTGGTGACTGATGGGCTAGTCACTTCTAGGACTGTTGTTGTCATCTATTTACTGTTATTTAATATTGTTCTTTCGGTTATTTGAACATTAAAACAGATTTGTTAAATTGCTTTCAATCTATTACATTATTGCAAATGGAAACTTGCTTTATGCTAACATAAAACATACAACCTCCCCTTCAATGAGCTTGCATGTAGTATATGTATAGGTTTGTTATTCCACATGTAAGTCTTGCGAGTACATTCAAAGTACTCACCGGCTTTTGCCGGCTGCTTTTGTTTGCAGAGGAGGAAGGTGAGCCCGAAGGGCCTCACTTCTGTGAAATGTGATGTGGTGTGGACGACTAGCTTGGCGGTCCGGTCGGTTGCCTTGTGGGTTAAAGGCACACTGGTCGGCTCTTTTGTTTATGGCCATCTTATGGCACTTTTGCTTCCGCTGTTTATTTCTTCTGCCTATGTATGTATTTGGCCGGTCGGCCTCTCTTTTGTAATATCTATCTTTTATTTATGTTACCCTCTGTTCGGTTTCTTGCTTCGGTTCTATGTGAATGAATGGAATTGATGCATGAACTTTGTAAAGGGGTGTGTATACTGCATTTCTGGGAAGTATACATGTCTCGAGTCTCGGATTATCTGCTTTGTGATGCTAGGACCGAACGGATGGTTAAGCATTACAAGCCGGATAAACCGGGGTCTCACAAGGTTTGGTATCAGAGCCATACTGACCGTAGTAACCCAAGCTTGGTCGTCTTTAGGATATTTTGGAAAACCTTGTTTTCAAACTATCAAATGCTTTTTGGAAGCTTAAGTAAGTTATCAGATTTTATTCCTTACCTATCTTAGCTTTCTTCATCTCATCTCACCCTGATTTGAGTTTTAAAAGTTGTTTTCCTCTCATCTCCTTTTCAAAGATAGTGTTGTTGATTAAATGGGTTTTGGGAACCACTGAGTTTGGCAAATTGAAGTGCTTAGGGTTTTGAAGTTTCGGATCAAGATTTCGCTAGAGGCTTGATGCGAATCTGATAACACGCCTCAATTTCAGACATATGAGCTCAATGGTTTCGATCGGACCACTGAGCTTGGCAAATTGAAGTGTGCCAGATTTTGAAGTTTCTAGAATGGAAGACTTCGACTGGAAGCTTGGATGCAAAATCGCTACAGCACCTCAATTTCCGGACAGCAGGCTCAAAGGTTCCAAATGGAGTAGAAAATGAGAGGTTAAGCAACTGAAACTTGTGGGAATAGAAGGGTAAGGTGTGATACTAGTTAGCTATGTATCTAACACTATTTTCGTTGATTGAACCTTGCTCTTTATTGGTAATAGATCTTACCTGCTATTCTGATTTGTATCTTCTCAATCAATTACTCGTTCATTCAATACGGGTTAGTTGCCTTGGGAAGATGAGCTTTGGTTTTATGATTCCTTGCTGTTTTGGAGTCTTTTTATAAACATGTTTCAGTTTATACACTTGCGGTTTTTGGCTTTCTGTTAGGGTGATATTCCATTCCCCTAGTCGTTAGCTTTTCGCTTTCTTTTGGTTTTGAATTTGGAGTCTAGTTTAACCAAAGTTTCTTGTAACAGGATGGCCGGACGCACTCGCAGCGGCCAAGGCCAGTCAGCTGGTCCGGACGAGGATCTTCCTCCTCCTCCGACCATGGCCGAGGTCCTTCTTGAGATTGAGCGCAACCGCAGAGGATGGAGGGTTCTTCTCGACGCCATCGCGCGCAACACTTCCGCCCTTACGGCTTCTTCAGATCCGTGCAAGGGAGTGGTCATCACCGCGTGGGGACTCGCGGAGTTTCTTCGCACTCCACCCCTACGCTCTCCAGTCCGAGGACCTCGCTGACGCAGACGATCGGGCTTCGCCTCGATTGAGCGAAAATTTGGATAGCGCAGCGCGGGGAGCACGAAGGCGCTGCTTGCATCGCACCACCGGAGGGTGCCGCTTGTCTTGGTGGGAGAGCTTTCGCCATGCACCGACGGCCACACCGCCACTTGGGGGAGTTTCAGACCGCCTTCCGTCGGAGTCACATTCCTTCTAGCCTAATGAGGCTGAAGAAGAAGGAGTTCTTGTCGCTCAGACAAGGACGTTTCTCAGTCACGGAGTACCTGTACGAGTTCAACCATTTGGCTCGTTTTGCTCCGGCGGAGGTGGCCACCGATGAGGCTAAGCAAGAGAAGTTCAAGGATGGTTTGTCTGAGGAGCTGCAGGACAAGCTATCCATCGTTGACTTCCCTGATTTCCAGACCTTGGTAGACAAGGCCATCGTCGCTGAGCACGCAGGAAGAGCGCTTGTGGACTCCCGCAAGCGTAAGTGGGAGGCCCACAAGTCATCCAGGGCCGGCTATCCCCGCTTCAGTTAGTCTCAGGGGTCGCGTCAGCAGACTTCAGCAGCCCCGAGGCCGGCAAAGACTGCTGTTAGTCCCACGCAGTCGTGCCCCAATCACGCACCGCAAGTCGCCAGGTGGCCCCGCAACCCGGCTGCCGGGGTCACTTGCTTCGCCTGCAACCAGAAGGGGCATTATGCGAACCAATGCCCTAAGAAGATAGGAGTAGCCCCTCGTCCTAATGGAGGACGCGGGCAAGGAGGTGGTTCTTCTCAGGACCTGAAGATGGTCCCTGCTACCCAAGGCATGGGTAGTGGTCGCGTCAACCTCATCTCAACAGAAGAGGCACAGGAGGCACCCGACGTCGTACTGGGTACGCTTTCTGTTAGCTCTCATTCCGCTACTGTCTTGTTTGATTCAGGAGCATCTCATTCTTTTGTTTCTGAGTCTTTTGCTTCTATTAGTGAGCTCCTTTTTACTCCATTGTTGGTCCCGTTGCTCATTCGCTCTCCTGGTTTGGAGTTGAGAGCCGAATCTGAGTGTAGGGACGTCCCAATCGAGATCGAGGGAGTGAGATTCTTCGCGAATCTTATCCTCCTCCATTCAGCAAGTCTAGATGTAATTCTGGGCATGGATTGGTTGTCTCAGCATAAGGGACACATCGATTGTGCCAAGAAGTGCGTCTCTCTATCTAGTCCTTCCGGCGAACAGGTTTGCTTTTCGCCGAAGCTGCTAGGTCCGCATCTCTTCGCGCTCGAAGCAAAGCACACTCTAGATATTAGTGAAGTCCCCACAGTTCGTGACTTCGTTGATGTCTTCCCCGAAGATCTTCCAGGGATGCCACCGGTTCGAGACCTCGAGTTTGTCATTGAGTTGGTTCCCGGAACTGCCCCAATTTCTAAGAGGCATTATCGGATGCCACCAAACGAATTGGTGGAGTTGAAGAAGCAACTTAATGAGCTGCAAGAAAAAGGTTTCATCCGCCCTAGCTCATCTCCGTGGGGTTGTCCTGCAATCTTCGTAAAGAAGAAGGACAATACTTTACGCATGTGCGTTGATTACCGTCCGCTTAATGAGGTAACGGTAAGGAACAAGTATCCATTGCCCCGCATTGATGATCTCTTTGATCAATTAACTGGAGCCCGAGTATTCTCCAAGATTGATTTGAGAATGGGATATCATCAAGTTCGGATACGACCTGAGGATATTCCAAAGACGGCTTTCTCTACTCGCTACGGCTTGTATGAGTATACCGTCATGTCATTTGGCTTGACCAATGCTCCTGCCTTGTTCATGAACCTCATGAATTCGGTATTCATGGAGTATTTGGATAAGTTTGTCGTGGTCTTCATCGACGATATTCTTATCTATTCCAAGGACGATGAGGAACATGGTGAGCATCTGAGGCTTGTGTTAGGCAAGCTTCGTGAGCACCAGCTGTATGCAAAGTTCAGCAAGTGCGCGTTCTGCTTGAAGGAAGTGGCCTTCTTGGGTCATGTCCTTTCAGCAGGAGGCGTAGCCGTTGATCCTAGCAAGGTCGCGATGTTCTTTCATGGGTTCACCTTACTTCAAGAACCGGCGCGGAGTTTTCTCGGTTTAGCTGGATATTATCGTCGCTTTATCGAGAACTTCTCCAAGATCGCGAAGCCGATGACGGAGTTGCTCAAAAAGGACAAGAAGTTCTTGTGGTCCGATGCTTGTGAGGAAAGCTTCCAAGTACTTAAGAAGCGTTTGACCACCGCTCCCGTCCTCGTTCTTCCCGATATCCATCGAGGCTTCGATATCTTTTGCGATGCTTCTCGCCGAGGACTCGGTTGTGTCCTTATGCAAGAAGGCAAGGTAGTGGCCTATGCATCAAGGCAATTGAGACCTCATGAACTCAACTATCCTACCCATGACTTGGAATTGGCTGCCATAATTCATGCACTCAAGATTTGGCGACATTACCTAATCGGTAATCGTTGCGAAGTGTATTCGGATAACAAAAGTTTAAAGTATTTGTTCAACCAACCAAATCTGAACCTCAGGCAAAAGAGATGGTTGGAGTTGATCAAGGACTATGACATGGGTGTTCACTATCATCAGGGCAAGGCTAATGTCGTTGCCGATGCGCTCAGTCGCAAGGCGCATTGCAATGCCTTGTTGCTCCAGGAGCATCAACCCACTCTTTTGGAGGAATTTCAGCGTCTCAACTTGGGATTGGTTGAGCATGGTTCCCTCGCTGCCTTGGTTGTGCAACCAATCTTGGTGGATCGGATTAAGATCGCTCAACGATCAGATGCTGGAGTGAGTCGCATCAAGGAAAATGTCAAGAACGGAACAACCAAGTGCTTTTTTGAGGATGAGCATGGTGTCGTAAGGTTCGGGCAACGCCTTGTGGTTCCAAAGGACATGGAATTGCGGCATTTGATTCTCCGCGAGGCCCATGATTCGCCTTTGTCTATTCATCCCGGGGCCACAACGATGTATCAAAATCTCCGTCAGGGATTTTGGTGGACCCGAATGAAGAGGGAAATTGCGAAGTTCGTTGCCGAGTGCGACGTATGTCCGCCCCGTTAAGGCCGAGCATCGGCCCAAGCAGATCGCTCACTTTTGCCTATTCCTGAATGGAAGTGGGAGTCGATCGGGATGGATTTTATCACCGGTCTGCCTTGTACTTCCAAGGGCAATGATGCCATCTGGGTTGTCATTGATCGGCTAACCAAGGTGGCGCACTTCCTTCCAGTCAAGACGAATCTCCGTGTAGGTCTCTTGGCGGATCTCTACATTGCCCGTATCGTGAGCTTACATGGGGTACCCAAGACAATTGTCTCGGATCGTGGTTCTCTTTTCACCTCTCGCTTTTGGAAAAGTTTGCAAGAGGCTATGGGAACCCATCTCACCTTTAGCACAACATATCACCCCCAAACTGATGGTCAGACCGAAAGGGTCAACCAAGTGTTGGAAGACATGCTCTGTGCTTGTGTCCTCTCCTATGGAAAGAATTGGGAGAAATGCTTGCCATTTGCCGAGTTTTCCTACAACAACAGTTTCAGCCGCCCTCGGCATGTCACCTTTCGAGGTCTTGTACGGGAGAAAGTGCAGAACCCCGTTGAATTGGTCGGAGACGGGCGAAAGACCTTTCTTTGGTCCAGACTCGATCAATGAGGTCGAAAGTCAAGTCTAGCTTATTCGCGATCGTTTATGCACAGCTCAATCTAGGCAAAAGAGCTATGCGGATCGCCGTCGTCGTGAATTGAGCTTTGAGCCCAATGACTTTGTTTATCTCAAAGTCTCTCCTTTGAAGGGCCATCGCTTTTACGCGCCAAGGGCAGTTAGCTCCTCGATATGTCGGTCCTTACCGCATTATCGAGAAGAAGGGAGCTGTGGCCTATAAGTTGGAGTTGCCAGCTGCACTTGAAGGGGTACATGATGTTTTCCATGTGTCCCAACTAAAGAAGTGTCTCCGAGTTCCAACAGAGGAAGCTCCGTTTGAAACTCTCGATGTCCAAGAGGATTTGACCTATCGCGAGCACCCTGTTCGCGTACTCGATGAGGCTGAACGGAGAACAAGGAATAAAACCATCAGGTTCCTCAAGGTTCAGTGGTCAAACCATTCTGAGAATGAGGCTACTTGGGAAAGGGAAGATTGCCCCCGTGCAGACTATCCATCCTTCTTTACCGAGTGAGCCAAATCTCGGGACGAGATTTTTGTAAGGGGGAGAGGTTTTGTAACATCCCAAAAATGGATTTGGGTTTCAAATGTAAGAAAATCAGGAGAAATTAAAACTTTTCTTGCATCTTGAAGTCATTGATCATTTCTGTAATTCTTGATTAAAGGATTATGGCAAAAACAAATTCAAATCCTCACTTGACCTTAATCAAAAACCTCCTTGGCATAGATCTCATGCCAAACCCCTGGAGGTATTTTCCTAAGTTCTAGGGAGGTTTAGCAACACCTCTGAATTACCTCATGATTTTTAGAAATCATTTGGTAATTCTTGGAGGCAAGTCAAATTCGGTCAAACCCTATTTCTCCTCTTCTGGGATTTCTAGAGGAAAATTCAGTGCATGAAGACCTCTGGAAATTTTATGGGAGGTTCCTCCTGCTGTCGGCAATCTCCAGTTAAAATTTCATAAATTTTGGAGTTTGCTTGCTACCTAAAATCATTCTTCAAAAATCAGTTGTTCAAGTTCAAACCCTAGCTGGTTTGCACTGTTCTGTAGGTTCGAATCGGGCTCGGGCTCGAGCCACTTGACTCGGTCCAATCCACTAAATGGACCAACCCGGTCGTTCGGGCGCTGGGGTCGTGAGCCGTTGGATCGTCATCGAACGGCCTTCGACCAGCCGACGCTGGAATCGTTTCAATCCGCTTGCTCTAGCCTAGCCGCTCGATTTCAATCGACGACCAACGAAGTCGCCTCCTTCCTCCTCTGCTCACATGTGAGCCTCTCGCCATGGCGTGCGCAGAGGAGAAAAGGCGATGGCGCGCAGCCCACTCTATGTCCACTTTCAAACGGCTAGCTCACGCGATTAAATGCGTGTCGCACTCCTACTTGGTAGGCCATGATTCAACCGCTCCCATCGCCTCAAGTGCCCTCATGGCGTTGTTGACCCGGTGGAAAACCGCCGCTGCTCTCTGCCATCGCCCTATTTAAACTCTTTTGTGCCTCACCCTTAGCTTCCTTTAGCACTTTTGCAACTCCAACTAGCATTCGCCATCTTGCTTGAGCAGCAGTTCCTCGCAATCTCCTCGACCGCCATTGTTGAGTGTGGAGCTTGCGGTGGAGGCGTGCAATGGGGTTTTCTTCTTCAAGTCTTGGCCCCTCTCGCTCCACCTTTACTCTTGGGAGCTTGACCTCACTGGGTTTGGTTCTCTCTTTGCCTGTCGTCGTGGCCTAGTGAGGACCTCACCGCAGTTGCTCGGGCATTGTCGCGGAGCCACCCGTGGGACTCGGTCGCTTCTTCGCTTTAGGTACTTTCACCTTAACTCGTAGAAGTTTAGGCGTGTTTCGTTGTTCTTTGGGTATCGTCTGCTCGAGTTTTCCGGCCATACCTTCTCGACCACACTCCATGGTCGTACCACCGTAGCGACCATGTTCGATTAGTCTTGCACGTGGGGCCATTGAACCTTTAGACACTCAACCCTGCCTTGGCTGGTGCTGCTGTGGTCGGAGAAGCCGCCGAGCCATTGGCAAAGCGTGCGGGAGGCGCTGCCTCGTGGTCGGAATTTCGACCAGTCACTGTAGTTTGGTCATTTCGACCAGATGCAGTATTGTTGATGGGTAAATAGGTCGTCTCGTAGTCCCCCGAAGTGCCCCTATGCTCATAAGGGAGGGGCCTACCAAGCGATTGTAAGTTCTCCTACGATCACCCCCGTAGTTGTAAGTTTCATTACGACTATGACGTGGTCATAAGTCTTTCTACGACCCTTATCCAGTCGTAAGCTCTGTCGCGACCGGTACCTAGTCGCAAGTCCGTCTACGACTTGTACTTGGTCGTAAGACCTGCTACGACTAGTACCCAGTCGTACGTTCTTCTGCGACCACTATCTGGTCGTAAATCCTTCCACGACTATGGTTCAGTCGTAGGTTCTATTACGACCACTGCCTGGTCGTAAGACCTTCTTTTGGTCGTATCTTTAGCATTAAGAATCTAAATCAATTGATTCTTGTTGCTAAATCCTTTATAAATCAGTGCCTTGCTCCGGTAAGATTTTCAGAAATTTTTGGGGAAGATTTGCTGATTGAGTATTTACATTTTATTCGTTCTTATTGGTTGCTTTTCGCCTTCTCGTTAGGATCCGAAGAGCACATCGACAATATTGTCGACCCTCAGCAACATCTGGACCCACAGCAAGCAGGCAAGCAGTTTGATCATGCTAATCCCTTTATTTTTCAAGTCTACTATATTGGTTTCAACTCGTATGTATGCATTGCTATTTTGTTGTTAAATTATGGTTAGTATCCTATAGTTGCATAATCTGTAGGACTTGTTTATCCTCTACTACCACGAGCTTAGGTTATTGGCTGTGGTCGGAGTCCGATGGATGGACACTGGTCACTTAGTAGCATTCGATTTGAAATTGCTTAGAAATGCCTAGATGTCGGTAGTATTGGGTAGTCATCGACTTAGTCGATGATGTTGATCACACACATCTTACTACTACTCCATTATGTCCAGCACTCTGTGCTTTGTTATTTTGTAAAGTCAAAAACTGAAAATAAAACTGTTTTCGACTTGGGCACAATGGTAGGTTGGTGTGATCTGTTGGTGTGAATGGAATGGTGCCTAGGTCATCAAGGACCGAGTTACTTGTGTCACTAAGTGTAACATCCCAATTTTTCAGAGCTTTAAAAATCTTTTAAATATTGGTAGCAAGAAAATTCATCATTTAGATTTATTTGAATATTAAATTAAAAAGCTTAATATGGACTTTAAGGACAAACTTATTTAATGTGCTTAATCCCAACATCAACAATTGTCAAAACTATTTTATTTAGATTCTATATGCTTGGATATATTTTATAAAATTTTCTGGAATTTTTCCAAAGCCATTTGCTATTTTCTAATTGCTATTTGCATTTTCTGGATTTATTTAAAAGAAAAATCAAAAGAATATCCTTCGGAACAGTGCTGGGCCGAAGCCCAGTGTAACATCCCAAATTGGGTTTGTGTTTCAAATGTAATAAAAATGAGGATAAATTAAAACTTTTGCTGCCTCATGTATTGTTACAGTGTTTGAAACCTCTTTCCTTTGATTGGTGGAAATTAAAACTCAAAATTTCCCCAATTAAATTCAAGTCATAAACCTCCTTCATGAAAATCTGGTGCCCAACCCCTGAAAATAATTTTCATTGGACCTAGGAGTGATGTTTAACACCTCAGAATTATTTCATAATTTTCAGAAATTATTTGATAATTTTTGAGACGAGTCAAACATTAGCCAAGCTCCTAAAATAGCCTTCTGGAATTTTTAGAGAAAAATGCAGTGCATAAAAGTCTCTGAAAATTTTATATAAGGTTCATCATCATGTTAGCAATCTCCATTTAAAATTTCATAATTTTGGAGCTTGTTTGCTATCTCAATTAATTATCCTAAGTCACCAAAGAAATAACTCAAAATCGCCTTACTATTCCTTGACTCAAGTCACACTCGGTTCGCAAGCCTTGTTCGATCGATCAACTAATCGCACCGCGCCGACTCACCGGGCGCAGGATTTGTCAGTCGTTGGATCAGCGTCGAACGGCTCACGATCGCGGGAACGTTCGGACAGTCTGAACACCTCGCGCAACGTGAACCGTTGGATTCGAAATCAAGGGCTTAGATTCACGTGAACGTTCGGACCGTCCGAACGCCTCGCGCAATGTGAACCGTAGGATCCAAATCAACGGCCCGAGATCTAGCGCGCGATCGAATCGTTATATTCAAACCGTTCTTTTTCAGCCGTCCGATTGAAATCCAACGGTTATCGTTCTTCGTCTACCTCCGCGCGCGCGCTCAGCCGAAGTCAACAGTAGTGGTTGAAAATCGCAGAGCGTAGCAGCGTCGGGTCACCTCAGCTTTTGGCCAACGGCTCTCAACATTAATTGCTCTCGTTCCGCCGCCTCCATAGTCGTGGTCTCCACTGTTTTCACTTGCTCCCATCGCTCTCACTCAACCTCAACTCAGTGAGCTCACCATTGATAATGCCGTTGCCTCCTTCTTGCTCTTCGGCCTATAAAACTCCTCCAGTGGCTTCCCTAGCTTCTTTCGGTCACCCTTGAGCTCCAGAGCCACTGTTAGTGCATTGTTTGAGCTCAAATTCAAAATTTCACCTTTGGTCGCCATTGCCGCCATTGCCGAGCTTTTGAGTTCTTCGGTGAAAGTGGTGCTCCGGTTTCTCTCACTCAATTTTCTTGCTGCCTTAGCTTCCTCTCTTCTCTGTGAGCAATATCCCTCACTCAATTTCTCGCTTGTTTGCAGAGCGATCAATTCGGTTTCCCCAATTCGGCGAAAACTTTCAATTTCGCTCCTACTGTAAGTCCTCCATTGCTCGATTCTTTGTCGAGATGCGCATTAGTATTAGGATCTTGTTGGTGCTTTGGGTTAGCATTGCCGTGCTCTAGATCGCCACAATTCGCCGGAGTAAGCTTCGTCTTTGTTGTCGGATGAAAATCGAAGTTTCGTTGTCGTTGTTTTGAACCGTTAGATCTTAGATGAGTGGCTCGATCGTGGGGATGTTCGGATCACGAACGCGCTCCTTCGATTTCAGCCGTAGGATGCTAGATCTCAGGCCCTCATTCTTAAGATTGTTCGGACACCTCCGGTTATTCCCCCCATTATCGGCCTTTAGATCTTGATCCAACGGTGGAGCGGTTTAAGTCAGCCCGCGCGCTCGGATCAGCGTGGACCGTTGTATCCTAGATCAACGGTCCAGATCTGGATGAACGTTCGGACCGTCCGAAACGTTCGATCCGTATGGGCCGTTGGATCCAAGATCAACGGATTCCATGCGTGTGAACGTTCGACCGCCGAACGCCCTGATCGCGTGGACCGTTGGATCCAGATCCAACGGTGAGCGTTTAGGGTTTGTGAATCGCGCGCGCGCGCGCGTCAGCGCCGGGGTTTGGGCCGTTGGATCCAAGATCAGCGATCCATGTTCGTCCACGTCGGTTTAGTTTCTGATTTTCCCGAAAGGATTTATTTATCAACTGAAAAATGTGATAACTTGTAAAATGCATAACTATTTCATTTCAAATCCTTTTCGGTTGATTCAAATTTTGTTGGTTATGTTTTTAACTAAACTTTAATCTAAAAATGTTTCCAACCTCAGTATAGCTCCAGAAATTTTTGCTAATGAATAGTAGATTTTTGATTTATAAAAGCTGAGCAAAATTGTTTTGGCCATAACTTTTGCATTGAGGATCCAAATCAATTGGTTCTTGTTGCATTAGTTCACAAAAATCATGCTCTTGCTACTGTAAAATTCTTAGGATTTTTGGAGAAGGTTTACTATTGGGTCTTTGCATTTTATTCGTTCTTATCGGTTGCTTTTTGCTTTCTCGTTAGGATCCGAAGAGCACATTGATAATATTATCGATCCTCAGCAGCACCCTGACCCACAGCAAGCAGGCAAGCAGTTTGATCATGTTAATCCCATTATTTTACAAGTTTAATATTTTGAATTCAACTGTATGTATGCATTGCTACTTTGTGTTAAATTATGATTAGTTGATCCTATAGTTGCATAATATGTAGGATGTTGTTTATTCTCTACTACTTGAGCCTAGGTTATTTGCTGTGATTAGAGTTCGATGGATGAACCCTTGTCACTTAGTAGAATACGAATCTTATGCTTAGCCATGCTTAGTTCGGTAGCTTTGGGCGATCATCGACTTAGTCGATGGTCTTGATCACACAAAAAAATTATTATTCTTCCATTATGTCCAGCACTTGGTGCTTTGTTAATTTTGCAAATCAAAAACTGAAAATGAAAACTGATTTGGACTTGGGCATAATGGTATGTTGGTGTGGTGTTTTTGGGTGTGATCGGAATGGTGCCCAAGTCATCAAGGACCGAACATCTTGTTACACTAAACCAAGCACTATTGCGTACTAACCACATGAGGGTTATATGGGACCCCTCTTGACTTAGTACTTTGGCGTGTGTTATCTCCGAGTCGCAGGAGGAAAAGTTTTGTGTGTGTGTTGTGAAACATGCTGCGTGTTCTTGTGTTTGTGTTGGGTGTGCGGTGGTGGGGATTGCGGAAGGTTCTCCACCTCGAGGGCGCGCAGATTGTCCAAGGCTTTACCGTGATCGGTAGTTGTCCGAGGTGGGCCACGACCCGACACAACGTATGGGTTTCTATCCATACGGGCGACTCGGTTAATACATAAGATTGGAAACGTCTCGAGGACTTAGCCGTCTTGAAGCATACCAAAGGAAGTGTGCTTAATCATGTGGCAAAAGGCGGTCTGACATGTGGGTAAGTTGGTACACCCTGTAGGGATAAAACTATTCGAATAGCCTCGTCCTAGGTTATGGACACGCTTGGGGAGGTCTTCCAAGAGTTAGACTACAACCTTTGTTTTCAAAATTAAAACTTGACATGGTTGGCATGAATGGGTAATTCATGCTATTGTTGTGGTGACTAATGGTTTAGTCACTTCCAGGTTGTTGTTGTCCTCTATCTACTGTTATTATTATTGCTCTTTCGGTTATTTGAACATTAAAAACAGATTTGTTAAATTGCTTTCAATCTATCATATTATTGCAAATGAAAACTTGCTTTATGCTAAAATGAAACATACAGCCTATTGTTGATTAAGCTTGCATGTAGCATATGTACAGGTTTGTTATTCCACATGTAAGTCTTATGCAGTACATTCAAAGTACTCACCGGCTTTTGCCACCGCTTTTGTTCTGCGGGGAAGAAGGTGAGCCCCAAGGGCCTCACTTTTTGTGAGATGTGCTGTGGTTTCGACGACTAGCTTGGCGGTCCGGTCGGTTGCCTTGTGGGTTAAAGGCACACTGATTGGCTCTTTTGTTGTAGCCATCTTATGGCACTTTTGCTTCCGCTGTTCAATTATTGTTGTCTCTTTTATTGTTGGCCGGTTGGCCTCTCTTTTGTAATGACTCAGTTTAATATTATTAATAATTCTCGCTCGCTTCGTGTTTCGTTCTATGTGGATGAATGGAATTGATACATAAATTTTGTGATGAGGTGTGTATATCGCACTGGAAGTATACATGTCTCGAGTCTCGGATTATCGATTTGTGATGCTAGGCCAAGTGGTTGGTTACATTACAAGCCGGATAAACCGGGTCTCACACCAAAGACTATTCCATCGCCTGCCCACTCCGCAAGGCCGCTTTCCTCGCCAGATGGCCGCCACGTGTCCCCTTCATGATCGCACACGCCACACGCGCTCGCCTCTCGCTTGCTCTCCACCGGGGATCTCCATCGCCCGGCCGCCGCTTCGCATTGCGCCGCGCTTGCTCTCATTGACCGGTTGACCCACCGCGACGCCACCGGCCGTCTTCCTCCCAATCTCTCGCGCTGCCTCCGCCCTTCAGCGCCGCCCATCGCTGCTTTCCGCCGGACTCCTTCCGGCTATAAATACCCCCGACCCCCAATCTCTTCGCCTCTCTCTTCTCTCCAAAACCCCCAAGCACCGACACCTCTCTTGGTCTCTCTCAAAGATTGCCCGAAGACCGCCGCCGCAACTTAGTCGCCCGCCTCTCGCTGTCCAACGGAGCTCCTTCGGCCGCAAGAATCGCCACATTTGAGATCGCAATAGCCCCGCTGCTCGTGCCGCTCACCGCCGCCCCTGTCTTCCTCCGCTTGCCGACTCATCCGACAACACCCTTCCGTCACCGCCCGTTGCCGTCGTCGCCGCCGGTGAGTTTACGCCTCGACCTCCGCCACCACCCTCATTAGCTTCGCAGCCCGGCGACGATTTTGTGCTCTGGCCGCCACCGCTGTTCGCCGTCGCCGCCGGCACTTCTCGGCCGAGCCTCCTCTCATTCACCACTCCGGCCGACGTGGCGTGGGTCACCACCACGCCAAAGAAGATCGGTAGAGGTGGAACTCGCGTTGTGAGACTCGGTTTATCCGACTTGTAATACTTAACCATCCATTCGGTCCTAGCATCACAAAGCAGATAATCCGAGACTCGAGACATGTATACTTCCAAATGCAAGATATACACACTCTTTACAAAGTTCATGCATCAATTCCATTCATTCACATAGAACCAAACAAAACAACAATCCGTAAGATAACATAAATAGAAGATAGTCATTACAAAAGAGAGGCCGACCGACCAAATGACATAAACATAAAGAAATTTAATAATGAAGCAAAGTGCCATAAGATGGCCATAAACAAAAAGAGCCAATCGCTGTGCCTTTAACCCACAAGGCAACCGACGGGACCGCCAAGCTAGTCGCCAAACCCGGCAGCACATCTCGCAAAAGTGAGGCCCTTGGGGCTCACCTTCTTCCCCAGAAACAAAAGCAAATGCAAAGCCGGTGAGTACTTTGAATGTACTGCAAGACTTACATGTGGAATAACAAACTGTACATATACTACATGCAAGCTCATTGAAGTGGAGGTCAGATGTTTCATTTTAGCATAAAGCAAGTTTCCATTTGCAATAATGTAATAGATTGAAAGCAATTTAACAAATCGGTTCTTAATGTTCAAATAACCGAAAGAACAAAATTAATAACAAAAATAGACAACAACATCCTCGAAGTGACTAACCCATTAGTCACCACAACAATAGCATGAATTACCCATTCATACCAACCATGTCAAAATTTTAATTTTAAAAGGTTGTAGTATAGTTCTTGCACGATCTACCAAGCATGTCCATAACCTAGACGAGGCTATTCGAATAGTTTTATCCTCGCAGGTGTACCAATGTACCCACACGCGCATCGCCTTTTTGCCACTAGATTAGCATACTTCCTTTGGTATGCCTACAGCCTAAGTCCTACGAGACATTTCCAATATTGTTTATTAACTACGAGCCACCTGTATGGATAGAAACCCATACGCTGTGTCGGAGTCATTGTAAAGCCTCGGTCAACTACCCGTCGCAGTAAAGCCTTGACAACTACAATGCTCCTCGAGGTGGAGAGCCCACCCGAATCTCCACCACCGCACACCCAACACAAGAACACATATCCTTTTTCACACAACACACACAACCCCCCTGCGACTTCGGAGATAACACATGCCAAAGTACTAAGTCAAGAGAGGTCCCATATCCTCTCGCGTGGTTAGCACGCATAAGCGCTTGGCTTAGTGACACAAGTAACTCGGTCCTTGATGACCTAGGCACCATTCCATTCACACCAACAGATCACACCAACAGATCACACAACATACCATTGTGCCCAAGTCTAAAACAATTTTATTTTCAGTTTTTGACTTTATAAAGTAACAAAGCACAAGGTGCTGGACATAATGGAAGAATAATAATTTTTGTGTGATCAAGACCATCGACTAAGTCGATGATCGCCCAAAGCTACCGAACTAAGCATGGCTAAGCATAAAGACTCAGATACTTAAGTGACAAGAGTTCATCCAACGAACTCTAATCACAGCAAATAACCTAGGCTCAAGTAGTAGAGAATAAACAATATCCTACAGATTATGCAACTATAGGATCAACTAACCATAATTTAACAACAAAATAGCAATGCATACATACGAGTTGAAATCAATATAGTAGACTGGAAAAATAATAGGATTAACATGATCAAACTGCTTGCCTGATTGAAGTTGCTCTGTTTGCTGGGGATCACTCTCGGTGTTATCGTGCTCTTCGGATCCTATCGAAAGAACCAAAAAGAACCAATAAGGCAAAAGAAACCGAAAAGATCCAACAGTCAACTTCAACAAAAAGCTCTCAAATTTTTACAGTAGAAAGAGCATGATTTTTATGAACTAATGCAAAAAGAACCAATTGATTTGGATTCTCAATGCAAAAGTTATGCTAAAATCAATTTTGCTCAGCTCTAACATTGAAACAGTACCTAAGCAATGATTTTAGTGAAATTTTCAAGAAATGTAGAGCTACTGGAATTTTTACAGAAAAACAAGCACCTCATAAGATGAACAACCCACCGGATTCCTCTTATTTGGAGCTTTCAATAATTAGTTATGAATTTTCTAAGTTAAATATATTTTTCAGTTGTACAGATAATCAGTTTAATGCTTTCCTTCAAAATCTAAATTTTCTGCTGCAGAAACATAGTTGAAACCTATTTTATAATAAAGTTCATTAAAAATGAAAAATAACAGAAGTGGTTTGACCGATTTTGGAGTTAAAATGAATTACTTATGCATTTTCAAAGATAAAACTATTTTTCAGTTGCTAAATAACTCTACCCGAGAAAATATAACTCAATTAACTACGTGGACGAACGTGAGCCACAGATTTGAAATCCAACGGCAGAGAAGGAGGGAGACGCTCGGGACGGTCCGAACGTCCCCGAAGATCTGCGCGGCTCAAACAAGATCCTACGGCTAAGATTGATCGACAACAGACGATGGAGAAAAACAACAGTATGCGTTCGACAACGAAACAGAGGAGGTCACCGGCGGCTTGCCGGCGAATCGAGCTACGGCAGAGCAATCAAAGACTACCAAAAGATGCACAATAACGATGCGCACGCTCTGGCACCAACCCTAGCTCGGATGGCGGACCAGAGCGGCGCAAGAATGAAGGGGGCGCGGCAAGCAACCATCGAAAGTGACGACAACGTAGAGAAGAGCTACCCAAGGGAAAATAGAGGTTGCTAGAGTATCTATGAACTGCTATGAAGCTACTGAAGCGATGAATTGGCAAATGGAGGACTTACCCGAGCTGGAGACGAAATTGAAAGTTTTCGGCCGAATTGGGGGAAAACCGAAATTGATCTGCTCTCTGCAAGCAAACGAAAAATTGAGTGAGGGCTATTGCTCACAGAGAGGAGAGGAAGCTAAGGCAGCAAGGAATTTGAGTGAGAAAGACCGAGCACCACTTTCACCGCAAACTTTGGAGGTTCGGCAATGGCGGCAATGGCGACCGAGAACAAATTTTTGAAATGGAGCTCGAGCAATGCACAAGCAGTGGCTCTGGAGCTCAAGGGTGTCCGAAAGAAGCTAAGGAAGCCACTGGAGGAGTCTTTATAGCCGAAAGAGGAACGGGTAGCGCAACGGCACCAAAACGGTGATGCTCACTACCGAGGACGCATCGATGGCGACGGAGCAAGTGCACTCGAGGAGGACGACGACTTCGAGGCGGCCGACGGGAGCAATAATGCGAAGAGCCGCTGGTCGAAAGGAGAAGTGACCGCAGACCGCCAACGACCGCATGTCGCCGCCGACTACGCTTGACTCGGCCGAACGAGCACTCGGGAGGAAGACGACGAACGACGACCGTCGGATCGGATCGATTTCAATCGCTCGGCGCCAAGCAATTAGATATTCGGCGGTCCGAACAATATTGATCAAGGCCGCATTTATCTAAAGATGAACGGCTCGGCGCAGGGGGAGGATCGGCGTCCGAACATTACCTCGAGCGCACCGCACGATCGAGATCTAACGGTCGAAATTGAAAGCGCCTGAGGTGGTCGAGTCGGTGCGCTTAGTTGATCCGATCGAACCGATGGCTTGAACCCGAGTGTGACTTGAGTCCAAGGAATAGTAAAAGCTGATTTTGAGTTATTTGTCGAAATGACTTAGGATAATTAATTAAGATAGCAAACAAGCTCCAAATTATGAAATTTTAATCGAGCTTGTCGATGACAGAGAAGGAACCTCTCATAAAACTTTCAGAGATTTTCATGCAATGAAACTTTCTCCTAAATTCCGAGAAGGAGAAATAGGGTTTGACCAATTTTGACTTGCCTCCAAAAATTACCAAATAATTTATAAAAATCATGAGATAATTCAGAGGTGTTGCAAGCCTCCCAAGAATTCAGGAAAAGATTTCAAGGGTTTGGCAAAAGACCTTGCCAAGGAGGGTTTTGATTAGAGTCAAAAGGGAATTTAAATTGGATTTTCTATAATTCTTTTGAAAAGAATTACCAAAAATGACCAAGGCTTCAAGATGCAAGAAAAGTTTTAATTTCTCCTAATTTTCTTACATTTGAAACACAAATCCATTTTTGGGATGTTACAAAACCTCCCCCCCTTACAAAAATCTCGTCCCGAGATTTGGCTCACTCGGTAAAGAAAGCTGGGTAGTTTGCCCAGAGACGATCTTCCCTTTTCCAAGTAGCCTCATCCTCGGAATGGTTTGACCACTGAACTTTGAGGAATCTGATGGTTTTATTCCTTGTTCTTCGTTCAGCCTCATCGAGTATGCGAACAGGTGCTCGCGATAGGTCAAATCCTCTTGACATCGAGTTTCCAAAGGAGCTTCTCGCTTGGAACACGGAGGCACTTCTTTAGTTGGGACACGTGGAACACATCATGTATCCCCTCGAGTGCAGCTGGCAAATCCAACTTATAAGCAACCGCCCCTTTCTTCTCGATAACACGGTAAGGACCGACATATCGAGGAGATAACTTGCCCTTGACGCCGAAACGCTGATGGCCCTTCAAAGGAGAGACTTTGAGATAAACAAAGTCATCAGGCTCGAAGCTCAATTCACGACGACGGTGATTCGCATAGCTCTTTTGCTCGGATTGAGTCAGGCGCAAACGATCACGAATGAGTCGGACTTGGCTCTCACCTCATTGATCGAGTCCGACCAAAGAAAGGTCTTCGCTTGTCTCGCACTCAGGCTTCAACGGGTCCTGCACTTTCTCCCGTACAAGGCCTCGAAAGGTGACATGCCGAGACTGGCCTGAAAACTGTTGTTGTAGGAAAACTCGGCAAATGGCAAGCATTTCTCCCAATTCTTTCCATAGGAGAGGACACAAGCACGAAGCATGTCTTCCAACACTTGGTTGACCCTTTCTTGTCCGACCATCGCTTGGGGGTGGTAGGGTGCTAAAGGTAAGACGGTTCCCATAGCCTCTTGCAAACTTTGCCAAAAGCGAGAGGTGAAAAGAGAACCACGATCCGAGACAATCGTCTTGGGTACCCCATGTAAGCTCACAATGCGGCCAATGTAGAGATCCGCCAGCAGACCTACACGGAGATCCGTCTTGACCGGAAGGAAGTGCGCCACCTTAGTTAGTCGATCAATGACAACCCAAATGGCATCATTGCTCTTGGAGGTTCGGGGCAGACCGGTGATAAAATCCATCCCGATCGAATCCCACTTCCATTCAGGAATAGGCAAAGGCTGAAGCAGTCCTACCGGACGCTGATGCTCGGCCTTGACATGACGACACACGCCGACTCAAGCAACAAACTTCGCAATTTCTCTTCATTCGGTCCACCAAAACCCCGACGGAGATCTTGATACATCTTTGTGGCCCCGGGATGAATAGACAAAGGCGAATCATGGGCTTCGCGGACGATCAGATCCTGCAATTCCATGTCCTTCGGAACCACAAGACGTTGCCCGAACCTTACAACACCATGCTCATCCTCAGAGAAGCACTTGGCTGTTCCGTTCTTGACATTTTCCTTGATGCGGCTCACTCCAACATCTGATTGTTGAGCGATCTTAATCCGATCCACCAAGGTTGGTTGCACAACCAAGGCGAAGAAGGGAACCATGCTCAACCAATCCCAAGTTGATACGTGAAATTCCTTCCGGCGTGGGTTGGACGCCCGGATCAACAAGGCATTGCAATGCGCTTTGCATCGAGCGATCGACAACGACATTAGCCTTGCCCGATGGTAGTGAATACCCATGTCATAGTCCTTGATCAACTCCAACCATCTCTTTTATGCCGAGGTTCAGATCCGTTGGGTGAACAAATACTTTAGGCTTTTGTGATCCGAATACACTTCGCAACGACACCGATCGGGTAATGTCGCCAAATCTTAAGTGCATGAATCACCGCGCCAATTCCAAGTCATGGGTAGGATAGTTGAGTTCATGAGGTCTCAATTGCCTTGATGCATAGGCCACTACCTTGCCTTCTTGCATCGAGACACAACCGAGTCCTCGACGAGAAGCATCACAAAAGATATCGAAGCCTCGATGGATATCGGGAAGAACGAGGACGGAGCGTGGTCAAACGCTTCTTGAGCACTTGGAAGCTTTCTCACAAGCGCCGACCACAAGAACTTCTTGTCCTTCTTAAGCAACTCCGTCATCGGCCAGCGATCTTGGAGAAGTTCTCGATAAAACGGCGATAATATCCCGCTAAACCAAGAAAACTCCGCACTTCGCCATCGGGTTGGTCAATCCATGAAAGAACATCACGACCTTGCTAGGATCAACGGCTATGCCTCCCGCCGAAAGAACATGACCCAAGAAGGCCACTTCCTTCAACCGCACGCGACTTGCTGAACTTCGCATAACCGGTGCTCACGGCTTGCCTAACACAAGCCTCGGATGCTCATCATGTTCCTCATCATCCTTGGAATAGATGAGAATATCATCGATGAAGACCACGACAAACCTATCCAAATACTCCATGAATACCGAATTCATGAGGTTCATGAACAAGGCGGGAGCATTGGTTAAGCCAAATGACATGACGGTGTATTCATACAAGCCGTAGCGAGTAGAGAAAGCCGCCTTTGAATATCCTCGGTCGATCCGAACTTGATGATATCCCACTCTCAAATCAATCTTGGAGAATACTCGAGCTCCAGTTAATTGATCAAAGAGATCATCAATGCGGGGCAATGGATACTTGTTCTTTACCGTCACCTCATTAAGCGGACGGTAATCCACGCACATGCGCAAAGTATTGTCCTTCTTCTTTACGAAGATTGCAGGACAACCCCACGGAGATGAGCTAGGGCGGATAAAGCCTTTTTCTTGCAGCTCATTCAATTGCTTCTTCAACTCCACCAACTCGTTCGGTGGCATCCGATAATGCCTCTTTGAAATCGGAGCGGTACCGGGAACCAACTCAATGACAAACTCGAGGTCTCGAACTGGTGGCATCAATGGAAGTTCTTCAGGAAAGACATCAAGGAAGTCACGAACTGTGGGGACTTCACTAATATCTAGAGCGGGCCTCGCTTCAAGCACGAAGAGATGCGGACCTAGCAGCTTCGGCGAAAAGCGAACCTGCTCACCGGAAGGACTAGATAGAGAGACACACTTCTTGGCACAATCGATTTGCCCCTTATGCTGAGACAACCAATCCATACCAAGAATTACATCTAGGCTTGCTGAATGGAGGAGGATAAGATTCGCTAAAAATCCTACCCCTTCAATCTCAATTGGAACATCCCTACACTCAGATTCAGCTCTCAACTCCGAACCCGGAGAGCGAATGAGCAATGGGATCAACAATGGAGTAAAGAGGAGCT
Organism: Hsuehochloa calcarea; assembly: GCA_036346395.1. NCBI lineage: Eukaryota > Viridiplantae > Streptophyta > Magnoliopsida > Poales > Poaceae > Hsuehochloa > Hsuehochloa calcarea. Next base: position 3,032,790 of record CM070613.1, read on the forward strand.
CACTAATAGCAGCAAAAGACTCGTAAATAAAAGAATGAGATGCTCCCGAATCAAACAAAACGGTAGCGTAATGAGAGTTAATGAGAAAGTGTACCCAAAGACGACGCCGGTGCCTCTGTACCTCCTCTCGCGGAGATGAGGTTGACGCCACCACTACCCACACCTTGGGTAGTAGGGACTATCTTCAGTCCCGAGAAGAACCACCTCCGGCCCGCGCCCTCCATTAGGACGAGGGTCGCTCTCGCCTTCTTAGGGCATTGGTTCGCATAATGCCCTTCCGTTGCGTGCGGCAAGTGACCCGGCAACCGGGTTGCGGGACCACCTCGGCGACTCGCAGTGCGTGATTGGGGCACGCCTCTGCGAAGGACGAAGAACAGTCTTTGGCGGCCTCGGGGGTCTTTGAAGCACGACGCGACTCGAGACGGATCAAGCGGGATAGCTGGCCCTAGAGGACTTGTGGGCCTCCCACTTACGCTTGCAGGAATCCACAAGCGCTCTCCCTGAGTGCTCGGCGACAATGGCCTTGTCCACCAAGGCCTGGAAATCTGGGAAGTCGACGATGGATAGCTTGTCCTGAAGCTCCTCAGACAAACCATCTTTGAACTTCTCTTGCTTGGCCTCATCAGTGGCCACCTGTGACGCCCCCGAGATTATTAAGCTTATAATGATTAGTCACCACTTGACCCTATCATCATAAGCATAATAACTCGTGACGCCGAGGAATGTATACTTCCCAGTGCAAATAGATACACCCTCTCACAAAAGTTCATGCATCAATTCCATTCAATCACATAGAACCGAAAGCACAGAACACAATAAAGACATACATAATAATATTCAAGAGTAATTACAACAAAGAGGTCAACCGGCCAATAGATAGATATTACAGAACAGCGGAAGCAAAAGTGCCATAACATGGCGATAAACAAAAGAGCCCAACGGTGTGCCTTTTACCCACAAGGCAACCGACTGTGCCGCAGCCTAGCCGTCGAACCCAAGAAAGACATCTCACGTAAGTGAAGCCCTTGGGGCTCACCTTCTTCCTCTCAAACAAAAGCACCCAAAGAAAAGTCGGGTGAGTACTTTGAATGTACTCAAGATATATAAGAACGATAATGATCTATACAATAACTAGATGCAAGCTTATTTAAGTGGAGCAGGATAGGACTCAAGTTTGTAAGCATAAAGCAAGTTTTATTTGCAATAATGTAATAGATTGGAGGCAAGTTTGCAATCTGATTTTTGTTTGATAAAAACAGTAGTAATCAAGTAACAACAAGGGTAAAACAGTCCTGGAAGTGGCTAACCCAATAGCCACCACAATAGCATGAATTACCCATTCATGCCAACCATGTCAAGTTTTAATTTTAAAACAAAAACAGTTGTTGAAGTCTAGATCTTGCGTGAAATCACCAAGCGTGTCCACAACCTAGGACGAGGCTATTCAATAGATTTATCCTCAAGGGGTGTACCAACTTACCCACATGTCAGACCGCCTTTTTGCCACATGATTAAGCACACTACCTTTGGTATGCCGGCACGGCTAAGTCCTACGAGACGTTTCCAATATTATGTATTACCTTCGAGTCACCCGTATGGATAGAAACCCATACGCTGTGTCGGGTCGTGGCCCACCTCGGACAACTACCCTCATGGGTAAAGCCTCGACAATCATGCGACGCCTCGAGGTGGAGAGTCCATCCCTAAGCTCCACCACCGCACACCCAACACAAGAACACAATTCTTTTTCACACAACACACACAACGCTCCTCCTGCGACTGGAGATAACACACTCCAAAATACTAGGTCAAGAGGGGTCCCATATAACCTCATGTGGTTAGCACGCAAAAGTACTTGGACTGCTGGCGCAAGCAACATTTTCGGTCCTTAGGACTCGGCACCTTTCCTTGTCACACCCAACAATCACACCAACATGCCATTGTGTTTGTCAAATCATTTTGTTTCATTTTCGGTTTTACAAAACAAAAGCATAAGGTGCTGAACCAAAATAAACAAAATGATTTGTGTGATCAAGGTCATCGACTAAGTCGATAACCGCCAATTCTACCGTAGCTAAGCATTTCTAAGCATGACATCGCAAAGACAAGAAAAGAGCATAATTAAATCACCGGGCTCTAATTCACCAAATATGATAATAACTTATGGTTGTGGCGGGGATAATATTTTAATGGCAACAATGCATTAGGAATAGCTACCTCTAAACAGGACAAAAATACTTGGACACAAAAGCAATGCATACATATAATTTGTAAACAAGATATTAGACTTTGAAAGTAATGGGACATTTATGATCAAATATCTTGCCTTGCTGAAGCTCGCTGTTTTGCTGCAGAGGATCACTCTCGATATTATCAATATTGTCGCAACCTATCGAAAGAACCAACAAGAACCAATAAGGCGAGAAACATCAAAAGATGCAACAGCAAAACTCAGCAAAAAGTCCTCCAATTTTTACAGTAAAAAGAACATAATTTTTATGAACTAAAGCAACAAGAACCAATTGATTTGGATTCTCAATGCAAAAGTTATGGCCAAAACAATTTCAGTCGGCGTAAAAGGAAAAACAGCACTATTCACCTAAGCAATGATTTTAGTGAAATTTTCTAGCATGACACAGCTACTGAAATTTTTATGATAAATCAAGCACCTCATAAGATGAACAGCCCCACTGGATTCATCTCATTTGGAGCTTGCAATAATTAGTTATGAGTTTTCTAAGATATACTATTTTTCAGTTGTACAGATAATCCGTTTAATGCTTACTTTCAAAATCTAAATTTTCTGCTGCAGAAACATAGTTGAAACCTATTTTAGGATAAAGTTCACTAAAAATGAAAAATAACAGAAGTGGTTTGGCCAATTTTGGAGTTAAAATAAATTACTTATACATTACCAAAGATAAAACTATTTTTCAGTTGCTAAATAACTCTATCCGAGAAATACACCCGGATAAACGACGTGGACAAATCTGGGCCGAAGATCCGAAAACAAACGGCCCAAACGCAGAGCACAAAACTCACGCGCGAACCCTAAACATCGACCGTTGGATGAAAAATGAACGAACCAGATGCCAAGGATGTTCGGCGGTCCGAACGTTCATCCAGATCTGGACCGTTGATCTAGGATACAACGGTCCACGTTGATCCGAAGCGTGGATCGGTCCGAACGCTGCTTCACGCACGCCGAGCCGCTTGATCTGGGATCCAACGTCCGCGCGGACCCAATCGCTCAACGCCTTCTTTGCTATGGGCGTCGATCAAGATCGACGGTCCCGTAATCATCGACAAAAGACGACTCGTGCTTTCGTCTGACAAAATTTACAGAGGCGATCTCCGGCTAATCGCCGGCGATCTAGAGCACGGCTAAGCTAACCCAGAGCACCAACATGATCCTAATACTAATGCGCATCTACAGCAGCAAAGAATCGAGCAATGGATGACTTACCCGAGCTGGAGACGAAATTGAACGCTTTCGGCCGAATTTGGGGGAAAATCAAATTGATACGATCCCTGCGGCCAAACGTGAAATTGATTGAGGGCTAATGCGCACAGAGATGAGAGTAAGCGGAGGGAGCAAGGAGTTTGAAAATGGTGCACTTACCAGGGCTAAAGAAGAAGATCACCCTTTGCGGCTGAAAAGGGGGAGATAGAAATTGAGCTGCTCCCTGCTGCCAAAAGAAAAATCGACAGAGGGTTAATGCTCTATGAGACGCCAAGTGAGTGAGGAAGCAACAGGTTCGGAGGAGAGGGCCAAGAACACCACTTCTACCGAAAAACTTGAAGCTTCAACAATGGCGACCGAGAGCAAAAATTCACCAAGGAGCTCACTCAGTGCACTAGAAGTGTTGCTGAAGCTCAAAGGTGTTCAAAGAAGGCTACGGAAGCAATGAAAAAGCTTATATAGGCCGAGAGGGCAAAGGATGGAGCAATGCAACTTTCGGTCAAAAGCTTGCTGTCCAAACTGGCCGAAAGGATGTGGGCAGGTGCAATCGAGGAGGACGAAGACTTCGGAGGCGGCGACAAAGGCTCATTAATGCCGAGAGTCGCTGGTAAAGCTTGAGGTGACAATGCTCTGCGGCGGTAATCGCACACGCCACCTATCAAGGATTACGGCGAAGCGAAGCGAGGAAGACGATAGCCGACAACCGTTGGATTCAATCGGACGCATGAAATAGATCGGTTCGATTATAACGATTCAAACGCTCACTTAATCTCGACCGCTGATTTGGATCCACGATTCACGTTGCGCGAGGCGCTCGGACGGTCCGAACGCTCACGCGATTGTGGACCCTCGATTTAGAATCCAACGGTTCAAATGGATCGGCGCGCTCGGATGGTCCGAACGCTCACGCGATCGTGGGCCGCTTGATGCCGATCCAACGACTCACAACACTCGCGCCAACGATCGAGCCGGCGGTGCGCTTAGTTGATCGAACCAAATCAAGTGGCTTGAGCCCGAGTCCGATCCGAACCCAAGAACAGTGGAAAACCTGTTAGGGTTTGAATTTGAATAACTGATTTTTGGAGGAATTATTTGGGGTAGCAAACAAACTCCAAAATTTATGAAATTTTAACCGAGATTGCTAACAGTGGGAGGAACCTTATATAAAATTTTCATAGACTTTTATGCACTGCATTTTTCTCTAAATATCCCAGAAGGCTATTTTAGGAGTTTGACTAATGTTTGCCTTGTCTCAAAAATTATCAAATAATTTCTGAAAATTGTGAAATAATTCTGAGGTGTTAAACATCACTCCTAGGTCCAATGAAAATTATTTTCAGGGGTTGGGCACCAGATTTTCATTGAGGAGATTTATGACTTGAATTTAATTGGGGAAATTTTGAGTTTTAATTTCCACCAATTAAAGGAAAGAGGTTTCAAAAACTGTAATAACACATGAGGCAACAAAAGTTTTAATTTATCCTCATTTTTATTACATTTGAAACACAAACCCAATTTGGGATGTTACAAAACCTCCCCCACTTACAGAAATCTCGCCCCGAGATTTGACTCACTCAAGAAAGAAAGAGGGGTAGTCCCACGCGCAGACGATCTTCCCTTTCCCAAGTGGCTTCATCTTCAGAATGATTTGACCACTGAACTTTAAGGAACTTGATGGCACGATTCCTTGTTCTTCGTTCAGCCTCTTCAAGGATGCGAACAGGGTGCTCCTTGTAGGTCAAATCTTCCTGAACATCAAGAGTTTCCAACGGAGCTTCTTCTGTTGGAACACGGAGGCACTTCTTGAGCTGGGATACATGGAACACATCATGCACCCCCTCAAGTGCAGCAGGCAACTCCAACTTGTAGGCGACAGTTCCCTTCTTCTCGATGACTCTGTATGGACCGACATATCGAGGAGCCAACTTGCCCTTGGCCGAACCGATGACCCCTCAAAGGAGAGACTTTGAGATAAACAAGGTCATTCGCTCAAAGCTCAACTCACGACGACGACGATCCGCATAGCTCTTTTGCTCGGATCGAGCCAGGCACAACCGATCTCGAATCAATCAACTCGCTCTCGGCTTCATTGATTGAGTGCTCACAAAGAATGGTCTTTCACCGCTTCACCAATTCAATGAGTTCGCATTTTCCGCCATACAAAGCCTCGAAGGTGCCATTCCAAGACTAGCTTGGAAACTGTTATTGTAGGAGAACTCGGCGAATGGCAAACATCTCTCCCAATTCCTCCCATAGGAGAGAACACAAGCACGGAGCATGTCTTCCAATACTTGATTTACTCTTTCACCGCCATCGCTTGAGGATGATAAGCGAATCGAAAGAAAGACGAGTGCCCATAGCTTCTGCGCACTATGCCAAAAGCGAGAGGTGAAAAGAGAACCACGATCCGAGACAATTGTCTTGGGTACCCCATGTAAGCTCACGATGCGGGCAATGTAGAGATCCGCCAACCGGCCTACACGGAGATCCGTCTTGATCGAAGGAAGTGCGCCACTTTAGTTAGCCGATCAATGACAACCTGATGGCATCATTACCCTTGAGGTGCGAGGCGACCGTGATAAAATCCATCCCGATCGAATCCCACTTCCATTCGTGAATAGGCAAAGGTCAAGCGATCCCGCCGACGCCGATGCTCGGCCTTGACACGACGACATACGCCGCACTCGAACGAACCTTGCGATTTCCGCTTCATTCGGGTCCACCGTAATCTTTGCCGAGATCTTGATACATCTTCGTGGCCCGGGATGAATAGACAACGGAGAGTCATGAGCTTCGCGGATAATCAAGTTCGCAATTCCACGACCTTCTGAACAACCAGCGTGAGCCGAACCAAATGACCCCATGGTCGCCCTCGTAAAAGCACTTAGCGGAGCCACTCTTGATATTTTCCTTGATGTGACTCACACCGACATCCGATCAGCAGCAGCCTTGAATTGGTCCTCCAAGGTTGGTTGCACAACCAAAGCAATGAGAGAACCTCGCTCAACCACTCCCTTGCCCGCCCCTCCATTAGGACGAGGGCCGCCCAGCCTTCTTAGGGCAATTATTAGCATAATGCCCTTGTCGTGGCGTAAGAAACATACGACATCCGCGGCGGGTTGCGGATGCCTCCGGCTGTCCCGCAGTGCACGTGGATCGGGCACGGCTGCGGTGGGCGTGGAATGAACGCCGGTGCCCTCGGTGGTGCTGCAGTCGGGGAGGGACGCACGGAGCTGGTCCGCCATACGGACAAGGAGCAACGGCCCCGATGCCTTCTTCGGCCTCCCACTTACGCTTGCGAGTCGCCAAGTGCCCTCGCCTTATGCTCGGCGATGATGGCCTTGTCGACCAAGGTCCGAAGTCGGAAGTCTACAATAGATAGCTTGTCCTCAAGCTCCTCGCATAAGCCATCCATGAACTTCTCTCGCTTGCCTCATCTCGTAGGCACATCCTCGAGCATACCGAGAAATATGGTTGAACTCATGGAGGTACTCGAGAATCGACGGCGCCGCTGAGCGCCGTAAATTCCTTCTTCAACTTCATCAATCCAATGGGACATGAGCTCCTCCAGCGGGCGCGAACTCCGCCAAGTGATAGCCCGGCCCGTCGGCCGCATGGCGAGGAAGTTCTCCCACCATGAGAGTGCCGCCTCCACCGATGGGAGGCTAACAAGGCCTTCTCGTGATCCTCGGCATCGAGCGATGTTGAGCTTCCGCTCAACGAGACGCAGCGCAACATCCGCGCCGAGTGGGTCCCTGACCGAGAAGGTGGGTTGCCGAAAGCGGGAACTCCGAGAGTCCTCCCTCTCGCGGTGGCCACCTCCCCGATCCGCAGGCACCGAGATGTTGGAGGTGTTCCGCAATCACCTCCGTGATCCGTGAAACGTCCATACGGTTCCGCCGATCCGAGCGAGAACCTCACCATGGCCTGAGGAGGAGGAAGTTCTCATCCCGACCCTCTGCTGCCTCGGGCGCTACGAGTACCACCACCATCCTGCTGCATCAAGGCGAGTTAGAAGCAGAAATCTGAGAGCTATAACGAAGGGATCGCAAAAGACAAGCTACCAGCTAGGGATTAGTATATGTAATCCTAGCCCTACTTTAAACACATAACCCGCAATAAAGCGAACTCCAAATAATTGCAAAGACGCATAAGATCCATGCAAAACTCATAAGACACAAGATCCAACTTCTCGATGCGACTAACTTGTATTGAATGAACAAGCAGTCGTTTTGAGAAGAAAATTTCAGAACACTACCAAAAGCTTATTGCATGGAAAAATCGGGGTAAAAACCAACTTAGAGAGGCATTAGTCACAAAATATAGGATATCACTTCTTACCCTTTTAGCCCCACAAATTTTAGTTGATTAAACTCTCATTTTCTACCCCACTAGAAACCATCGAGATTGTCTGTCCGAAATTGAGGTTGTCAGTAGCGATTTTGCATCCAAGCTTCCATCAAGTCTTCCATTCTAGAAACTTCAAAATCGCACACTTCAATTTGCCAAGCTCTGGTCCTATCGTAAACCATTGAACTCATTGTCTGAAATTGAGGTGTGTGCCCAGATTCCGCATCCAAGCCTCTAGCCAAATCTCCAAATTAAACTTCAAAACCCTAAGCACTTCAATTTGCCAAACTCTGGTTCCCAAACCCATTTAATCGATAACACTATCTTTGAAGAGGAGATGAGAGGAAAACAACTTTTAAAACTCAAATTAGAGCAAGATGAGATGAGAAAGCTAAGATAGGTAAGGAATAAAATCTGAGAACCTACTTAAACTTTCATAAACCATTCGATACTTTGAAATTAAGTTTTTCAAAATATCCTAAAGACGACCAAGCTAGCGGCTTCTATGGTCGAAGATGGCTCGATACTCAACCTCTTAGACGCCTCGAGATTATTAAGCTTATAATGATTAGTCACCACTTGACCCTATCATCATAAGCATAATAACTCAGGACGCCGAGGAATGTATACTTCCAGTGCAAGATACACCCTCTCACAAAAGTTCATGCATCAATTCCATTCAATCACATAGAACCGAAAGCACAGAACACAATAAAGACATACATAATAATATTCAAGAGTAATTACAACAAAGAGGCCAACCGGCCAACAGATAGATATTACAGAACAGCGGAAGCAAAAGTGCCATAAGATGGCGATAAACAAAAGAGCCCAATGGTGTGCCTTTTACCCACAAGGCAACCGACCAAGCCGCAGCTAGCCATCGAACCCGCAGCACATCTCACAGAAGTGAAGCCCTTGGGGCTCACCTTCTTCCTTTGCAAACAAAAGCAGCCCAGCAAAAGCTGGGTGAGTACTTTGAATGTACTCGCAAGATATATAAGAACGATAACAGATCTATACAATAACTAGATGCAAGCTTATTTAAGTGGAGCAGGATAGGACTCAAGTTTGTAAGCATAAAGCAAGTTTTATTTGCAATAATGTAATAGATTGGAGGCAAGTTTGCAATCTGATTTTTGTTTGATAAAAACGGTAGTAATCAAGTAACAACAACAAGAAATAATCCCGAAGTGGCTAACCCAATAGCCACCACAATAGCATGAATTACCCATTCATGCCAACCATGTCAAGTTTTAATTTTAAAACAAAAACAGTTGTTGAAGTCTAGATCTTGCGTGAAATCACCAAGCGTGTCCACAACCTAGGACGAGGCTATTCGAATAGATTTATCCTCATGGGTGTACCAACTTACCCACATGTCGACCGCTTTTGCCATATGATTAAGCACACTACCTTTGGTATGCCTAAGACGGCTAAGTCCTACGAGACGCTTCCAATATTATGTATTACCTTCGAGTCGCCTGTATGGATAGAAACCCATACGTTGTGTCGTGGAGTCGTGGCCCACCTCGACAACTACCCCTCACGGTAAAGCCTCTGACAATCATGACGCCTCGAGGTGGAGAGTCCATCCCTAAGCTCCACCACCGCACACCCAACACAAGAACACAATTCTTTTTCACACAACACACACAACGCCTCCTCCCGCGACTTGAGATAACACACTCCAAAGTACTAGGTCAAGAGGGGTCCCATATAACCCTCATGTGGTTAGCACGCAAAAGTACTTGGATCGCTGGCAGCAACATTTTCGGTCCTTAGGGACTGGGCACCTTTCCTTGTCACACCCAACAATCACACCAACATGCCATTGTGTTTGTCAAATCATTTTGTTTCATTTTCGGTTTTACAAAACAAAAGCATAAGGTGCTGAACCAAAATAAACAAAATGATTTGTGTGATCAAGGTCATCGACTAAGTCGATAACCGCCCAATTCTACCGGTAGCTAAGCATTTCTAAGCATGACATCGCAAAGACAAGAAAAGAGCATAATTAAATCACCGGGCTCTAATTCACCAAATGATGATAATAGCTTATGGTTGTGGCGGGGATAACATTTTAATGGCAACAATGCATTAGGAATAGCTACCTCTAAACAGACAAAAATACTTGGACACAAAAGCAATGCATACATATAATTTGTAAACAAGATATTAGACTTTGAAAGTAATGGGACATTTATGATCAAATATCTTGCCTTGCTTGAAGCTCATTGTTTTGCTGCAGAGGATCACTCGATATTATCAATATTGTCGCAACCTATCGAAAGAACCAACAAGAACCAATAAGGCGAGAAACATCCAAAGATGCAACAGCAAAACTCAGCAAAAAGTCCTCCAATTTTTACAGTAAAAAGAACATAATTTTTATGAACTAAAGCAACAAGAACCAATTGATTTGGATTCTCAATGCAAAAGTTATGGCCAAAACAATTTCAATCGGTAAAAGGAAAAACAGACTATTCACCTAAGCAATGATTTTAGTGAAATTTTCTAGCATGACACAGCTACTGAAATTTTTATGATAAATCAAGCACCTCATAAGATGAACAGCCCCACGGATTCATCTCATTTGGAGCTTGCAATAATTAGTTATGAGTTTTCTAAGATATACTATTTTTCAGCTTGTACAGATAATCCGCTTAATGCTTACTTTCAAAATCTAAATTTTCTCACTTATAAACATAGTTGAAACCTATTTTAGGATAAAGTTCACTAAAAATGAAAAATAACAGAAGTGGTTTGGCCGATTATGGAGTTAAAATAAATTACTTATACATTACCAAAGATAAAACTATTTTTCAGTTGCTAAATAACTCTATCCGAGAAATACACCCGGATAAACGATGTGGACAAATCTGGGCCGAAGATCCGAAAACAAACGGCCCAAACGCAGAGCACAAAACTCACGCGCGAACCCAAAACATCGACCGTTGGATGAAAAATGAACGAACCAGATGCCAAGGATGTTCGGCGGTCCGAACGTTCATCCAGATCTGGACCGTTGATCTAGGATACAACGGTCCACGTTGATCCGAGCGCGTGGACTGGTCCGAACGCGCCCACGCACGCGAGCCGTTGATCTGGGATCCAACGTCCCGCGCGGACCCAATCGCTCAACGCCTTCTTTGTTATGGGCCGCCGATCAAGATCGACGGTCCAATCATCGACAAAAGACGACTCGTGCTTTCGTCTGACAAAATTTACAAAGGCGATCTCCGGCTAATCGCCGGCGATCTAGAGCACGGCTAAGCTAACCCAGAGCACCAACATGATCCTAATACTAATGCACATCTACAGCAGCAAAGAATCGAGCAATGGATGACTTACCCGAGCTGGAGACGAAATTGAACGCTTTCGGCCGAATTTGGGGGAAAATCAAATTGATACGATCCCTGCGGCCAAACGTGAAATTGATTGAGGGCTAATGCGCACAGAGATAAGAGTAAGCGGAGGGAGCAAGGAGTTTGAAAATGGTGCACTTACCAGGGCTAAAGAAGAAGATCACCCTTGTCACGGGAAGGGGAGATAGAAATTGAGCCGCCCCGCCGCCAAAAGAAAAATCGACAGAGGGTTAATGCTCTATGAGACGCCAAGTGAGTGAGGAAGCAACAGGTTCGGAGGAGAGGGCCAAGAACACCACTTCCACCGAAAAACTTGAAGCTTCAACAATGGCGACCGAGAGCAAAAATTCACCAAGGAGCTCACTCAGTGCACTAGAAGTGTTGCTGAAGCTCAAAGGTGTTCAAAGAAGGCTACGGAAGCAATGAAAAAGCTTATATAGGCCGAGAGGGCAAAGGATGGAGCAATGCAACTTTCGGTCAAAAGCTTGCTGTCCAAACTGGCCGAAAGGATGGGGGCAGGTGCAATCGAGGAGGACGAAGACTTCGGAGGCGGCGGTACAGTGCTCATTAATGCTGAGAGTCGTTGGCCGAAAGCTTGAGGTGACAATGCTCGCTGGCGTGTAACGCACACGCCACCCATCGCTGACTACGGCGAGCGAAGTGAGGAAGACGATAGCCGACAACCGCTGGATTCAATCGGACGCACAAATAGATCGGTTCGATTATAACGATTCAAACGCCACTTAATCTCGACCGCTGATTTGGATCCTACGATTCACGTTGCGAGGCGCTCGGACGGTCCAACGCTCACGTGATTGTGGACCTCGATTTAGAATCCAACGGCTCAAATGGATCGGCGCTGCTCGGATGGTCCGAACGCTCACGCGATCGTGGCCGCTTGATGCCGATCCAACGACTCACAACACTTGCGCTCAACGATCGAGCCAAGGCGCTTAGTTGATCGAACCAAATCAAGTGGCTCGAGCCCGAGTCCGATCCGAACCCGAGGAACAGTGAAAACCTGTTAGGGTTTGAATTTGAATAACTGATTTTGGAGGAATTATTTGGGGTAGCAAACAAACTCTAAAATTTATGAAATTTTAACATGAGATTGCTAACAAGGGAGGAACCTTATATAAAATTTTCAGAGACTTTATGCACTGCATTTTCTCTAAAAATCCTGAAGGCTATTTTAGGAGTTTGACTAATGTTTGCCTTGTCTCAAAATTATCAAATAATTTCTGAAAATTGTGAAATAATTCGAGGTGTTAAACATCACTCCTAGGTCCAATGAAAATTATTTTCAGGGTTGGGCACCAGATTTTCATTGAGGAGATTTATGATTTGAATTTAATTGGGGAAATTTTGAGTTTTAATTTCCACCAATTAAAGGAAAGAGGTTTCAAAATCAGAATAACACATGAGGCAACAAAAGTTTTAATTTATCCTCATTTTTATTACATTTGAAACACAAACCCAATTTGGGATGTTACACCACTCCTCCTGAGCATAACGAGCCAAATAGTTAAACTCGCATGTATTCAGAATCGTGAGACGCCTTGTCCGAGCGACAAGAACTCCTTCTTCTTCAAATTTCATCAGCCGGAAGGAATGTGACTCGACGAAGGCGCAGAACTCCTCCCTGTGACGGTGTGGCTGCCAGTCGCATGGCGAGAAAGCTCTCCCACCAAGACAAAGTCGCACCCTCCACTGGTGCGATGCAAACAAATACCTTCTTCGTCGCATCGCTACGCTGAAGCTTCCGCTCCACCAGACGGTTACCGCTTCAGGCCAAGCGGTCCTCGCACTGAGAATGTGGGGTCGGGTGCGAAGAAACTCCGCAAGTCCCCACGCCGCTGGTGTCCACCCCTTGCCCGGATCCTCAAGCACCGTAAGGGCGGAAGTGTTGCGCGATGACGCCCGTAAGAATCCTCCTGCCCTTCTCGCACGGTTGCGCCGATCCAAGAAGGACCTCGCCATGGTCGGAGGAGGAGGAAGATCTCGTCCGACTCACTGATCGCCTTGGCCGCTACGCAAAAGGCCCGACCATCCTGCACATAAGAAATCGTTAAAAACTAGACTCGAAAACAAAGCCGAAATAAAGCATAAAGCTAATGACTAGGGAAATGGAATACCCCCTAATCGAAAGCCAAGAACAACGAGTGTACAAACTTGAACATGCTTATAAAAAGACTCAAAAAAACAGTAACGAATTACCAACCAAAACTCAACTTCCCAATACAACTAACCCGTATTGAATGAACGAGTAATTGATTGAGAAAATAAAAATCAAAATATAACGTCAGGTCTACTACCACTTAAAGAGCAAGGTTACATCAACGGACATAGTGTTAGATACATAGCTAACTAATATCACATCTTACCCTTCTATTCCCACAAGTTTTAGTTGATTAAACTCTCATTTTCTACCCCATTAGAAACCATCGGGTTTGCTGTCCGGAAATTGAAGTGGTTGTAGTGATTTTGCATCCAAGCTCCCAGTCGAAGTCTTCCATTCTAGAAACTTCAAAATCTGGCACACCTCAATTTGCCAAGCTCAGTGGTCCGATCAGAAACCATTGAGCTCGCTGTCTGGAAATTGAGGCGTGATGTCCAGATTCTGCATCCAAGCCTCTAGCCGAAATCTTCAGTCCGGAAACTTCAAAACCCTAAGCACTCCAATTTGCCAAACTCAGTGGTTCCCAAAACCCATTTAAACGATAACAACTATCTTTGAAGGAAGGAGAGGAAATAAATTTTCAAACTCAAATTAGAGTAAGATGAGAGGAGAAAGCTAAGATAGGTAAGGAATAAAATCTGAGAATTCCTTAAGCTTTCATAAATCATTTGATACTATGAAATTAGGGTTTTCCAAAATATCCTAAAAGACGACCAAGCTTGGGTTACTACGATCAGCATGGCTCTGATACCAAACCTTGTGAGACCCCGGTTTATCCGGCTTGTAATACTTAACCATCCATTCGGTCCTAGCATCACAAAGCAGATAATCCGAGACTCGAGACATGTATACTTCCCAGAAATGCAGTATACACACCTCTTTACAAAGTTCATGCATCAATTCCATTCATTCACATAGAACCGAAGCATAAACAACAATCCAAAAGATAACATAAATAGAAGATAGCAATTTACAACAGAGAGGCCGACCAGCCAAATACATCCATGGACAAAAGAAGATAGACAGCGGAAGCAAAAAGTGCCATAAGATGGCCATAAACAAAAGAGCCAATCAGTGTGCCTTTAACCCACAAGGCAACCGACCGGACCGCCAAGCTAGTCGCCAAACCCGGCACATCTCGCAAAAGTGAGGCCCTTGGGGCTCACCTTCTTCCGCAGAACAAAAGCAAATGCAAAAGCCGGTGAGTACTTTGAATGTACTCGCAAGACTTACATGTGGAATAACAAACTCACATATACTACATGCAAGCTCATTGAAGTGGAGGTCAGATGTTTCATTTTAGCATAAAGCAAGTTTCCATTTGCAATAATGTAATAGATTGAAAGCAATTTAACAAATCTGTTTTAATGTTCAAATAACCGAACGAACAAAATTAATAACAAGAAATAGACAACAACAATCCCGAAGTGACTAACCCATTAGTCACCACAACAATAGCATGAATTACCCATTCATACCAACCATGTCAAAATTTTAATTTTAAAAGGTTGTAGTCTAGTTCTTACATGACCATACCAAGCATGTCCATAACCTAGGACGAGGCTATTCGAATAGTTTTATCCTCGCAGGTGTACCAATGTACCCACATGCCGCATCGCTTTTTGCCACTAGATTAGCATACTTCCTTTGGTATGCCTAAGACACTAAGTCCTACGAGACATTTCCAATATTGTGTATTAACTCACGAGCCGCCTGTATGGATAGAAACCCATACGCTGTGTCGAGTCATTGTAAAGCCTCGTCAACTACCCGTCGCAGTAAAGCCTTGACAACTACAATGCTCCTCGAGGTGGAGAGCCTACCCTAATCTCCACCACCGCACACCCAACACAAGAACACATATCCTTTTCACACAACACACACAACCCCTCCCCGCGACTCGGAGATAACACACGCCAAAGTACTAAGTCAAGAGAGGTCCCATATCCTCTCAAGTGGTTAGCACGCATAAGCGCTGGCTTAGTGACACAAGTAACTCGGTCCTTGATGACCTAGGCACAATTCCATTCACACCAACAGATCACACCAATATACCATTGTGCCCAAGTCTAAAACAATTTTATTTTCAGTTTTTGACTTTATAAAGTAACAAAGCACAAGGTGCTGGACATAATGGAAGAATAATAATTTTTAGGTGATCAAGACCATCGACTAAGTCGATGATCGCCAAAGCTACCGAACTAAGCATGGCTAAGCATAAAGACTCAGATGCTACTAAGTGACAAGAGTTCATCCAACGAACTCTAATCACAGCAAATAACCTAGGCTCAAGTAGTAGAGAATAAACAATATCCTACAGATTATGCAACTATAGGATCAACTAACCATAATTTAACAACAAAATAGCAATGCATACATACGAGTTGAAATCAATATAGTAGACTGGAAAAATAATAGGATTAACATGATCAAACTGCTTGCCTGATTGAAGTTGCTCTGCTTGGTCGGGGATCACTCTCGTGTTATCGTGCTCTTCGATCCTATCGAAAGAACCAAAAAGAACCAATAAGGCAAAAGAAACCGAAAAGATCCAACAGTCAACTTCAACAAAAAGCTCTCAAATTTTTACAGTAGAAAGAGCATGATTTTTATGAACTAATGCAACAAGAACCAATTGATTTGGATTCTCAATGCAAAAGTTATGCTAAAAACAATTTTGCTCAAATTTCTAACATTGAAACAAAGATCTAAGCAATGATTTTAGTGAAATTTTCTAGAAATGTAGAGCTACCGAATTTTTACAGAAAAACAAGCACCTCATAAGATGAACAACCCTACCGGATTCCTCTTATTTGGAGCTTTCAATAATTAGTTATGAATTTTCTAAATTAAATCTATTTTTTCAGTTGTACAGATAATCAGTTTAATGCTTTCCTTCAAAATCTAAATTTTCTCACAGAGAAACATAGTTGAAACCTATTTTAGAATAAAGTTCATTAAAAATGAAAAATAATGTATGGTTTGACCGATTTTGGAGTTAAAATGAATTACTTATGCATTTTCAAAGATAAAACTATTTTTCAGTTGCTAAATAACTCTACCCGAGAAAATATAACTCAATTAACTACGTGGACTAACGTGAGCCATGATTTGAAATCCAACGCAGAGAAGGAGGGAGACGCCGACGGTCCGAACGTCCCGTAAGATCTCACAAGGTCAAACAAGATCCTACGGCTAAGATTGATCGACAATGTAGACGATCGAGAAAAACAACAAAGATGCATCCGACAACGAACAGAGGAGGTCACCGCGCTTGCCGCGAATCGAGCTACTAGCAGAGCAATCAAAGACTACCAAAAGATGCACAATAACGATGCGCGACGCTCGCACCAACCCTAGCTCTGATGGCGGACCTGAGCGCAAGCGCAAGAATAAAGGAGGGGCTACAAGCAACCATCGAAAGTGACGACAACGAGAGAAGAGCTACCAGGACGCCTCGAGATTATTAAGCTTATAATGATTAGTCACCACTTGACCCTATCATCATAAGCATAATAACTCAGGACGCCGAGGAATGTATACTTCCCAGAGTGCAAGATACACCCTCTCACAAAGTTCATGCATCGCCCATTCAATCACATAGAACCGAAAGCACATAACAAAATAAAGACATACATAATAATATTCAAGAGTAATTACAAACGAAGAGGACAACCGCCAACAGATAAATATTACGTAAAATGAAGCAAAAGTGTCATAAGATGGCGATAAACAAAGAGCCCAACGGTGTGCCTTTTACCCACAAGGCAACCGACTGTGCCGCAGCCTAGCCGTCGAACTCAAGAAGACATCTCACGTATGAAGCCCTTGGGGCTCACCTTCTTCCTCTCAGAACAAAAGCACCAAAGAAAGTCGGGTGAGTACCTTGAATGTACTGCAAGATATATAAGAATGATAACAGATCTGTATAATAACTATATGCAAGCTTATTTAAGTGGAGCAAAGTTAGGACTCAAGTTTGTAAGCATAAAGCCGCTTTATTTGCAATAATGTAATAGATCAAAGGCAATTTTACAACCTGATTTTATTTGATAAAACAAGAGTAATCAAGTATCAACAACAAGAAATACCTCCGAAGTGGCTAACCCAATAGCCACCACAATAGCATGAATTACCCATTCATGCCAACCATGTCAAGTTTTAATTTTAAAACAAAAACAGTTGTTGAAGTCTAGATCTTGCGTGAAATCACCAAGCGTGTCCACAACCTAGGACGAGGCTATTCGAATAGATTTATCCCTGCAGGGTATACCAACTTACCCACATGTCAGACCACCTTTTTGCCACATGATTAAGCACACTACCTTTGGTATGCCGGCACGGCTAAGTCCTACGAGACTTTTCCAATATTATGTATTACCTTCGAGTCGCCCGTATGGATAGAAACTCATACGTTGTGTCGGGGTCGTGGCCCACCTCTGACAACTACCTCTCACTGTAAAGCCTCTGACAATCATGACGCCTCGAGGTGGAGAGTCCATCCCTAAACTCCACCACCGCACACCCAAACGCAAGAACACAATTCCTTTTTCACACAACACACACAACGCTCCTCCTGCGACTCGGAGATAACACACTCCAATGTACTAGGTCAAGAGGGGTCCCATATAACCCTCATGTGGTTAGTATGCAAAAGTGCTTGGATCAGTGGCGCAAGCAACATTTTCGGTCCTTAGGGACCTGGGCACCTTTCCTTGTCACACCCAACAATCACACCAACATGCCATTGTGTTAAGTCAAATCATTTTGTTTCATTTTCGTTTTTACAAAACAAAAGCATAAGGTGCTGAACCAAAAATAAACAAAATGATTTGTGTGATCAAGGTCATCGACTAAGTCGTTAACCGCCCAATTCTACCGGTAGCTAAGCATTTCTAAGCATGACATCGCAAAAGACAGTAAAAGAGCATAATTAAATCACCGGGCTCTAATTCACCAGCGATGATAATAACTTATGGTTGTGGCAGGGGATAACATTTTAATGGCAACAATGCATTAGGAATAGCTACCTCTAAACAGGGCAAAAATAATTGGACACAAAAGCAATGCATACATATAGTTTGTAAACAAGATATTAGACTTTGAAAGTAATGGGACATTTATGATCAAATATCTTGCCTTGTGAAGCTCATTGTTTTGCTGCAGAGGATCACTCTCAATATTAACAATATTGTCGCAACCTATCGAAAGAACCAACAAGAACCAATAAGGCGAGAAACATCAAAAGATGCAACAGCAAAACTCAGCAAAAAGTCCTCCAATTTTTACAGTAAAAAGAACATAATTTTTATGAACTAAAGCAACAAGAACCAATTGATTTGGATTCTCAATGCAAAAGTTATGGCCAAAACAATTTCAATGGCCGTAAAAGGAAAAACAGCACTATTCACCTAAGCAATGATTTTAGTGAAATTTTCTAGCATGACACAGCTACTGAAATTTTTATGATAAATCAAGCACCTCATAAGTTGAACAGCCCCACTGGATTCATCTCATTTGGAGCTTGCAATAATTAGTTATGAGTTTTCTAAGATATACTATTTTTCAGTTGTACAGATAATCCGTTTAATGCTTACTTTCAAAATCTAAATTTTCTGCTGCAGAAACATAGTTGAAACCTATTTTAGGATAAAGTTCACTAAAAATGAAAAATAACAGAAGTGGTTTGGCCGATTTTGGAGTTAAAATGAATTACTTATACATTACCAAAGATAAAACTATTTTTCAGTTGCTAAATAACTCTATCCGAGAAATACACTCGGATAAACGACGTGGACAAATCTGGGCCGAAGATCCGAAAACAAACGGCCCAAACACAGAGCACAGAACTCACGCGCGAACCCTAAACATCGACCGTTGGATGAAAAATGAACGAACCAGATGCCAAGGATGTTTGGCGGTCCGAACGTTCACCCGTACGTGAACCGTTGATCTTAGATCCAACGGTCCACGCGGATCGAACCGTTCGGACGGTCCGAACGCTCATCCGATCCGACCGTTGATCGAAAATCGACGGCCACGCTGCGATGACCTAGCGCGCGCGGTCCGATCACGGCCACAAGAACTGAGTGATTGATCTAAAATCCTACTACCAAACTCAACGACAATCGAGAGCTCTCGCTTTTCGTCCGACAACGAAGATCGACAAAAGAACAGAGGCAAAGCCCGACGATGCGCCGGCGACTCAAGCAAAAATAGTGAAATCTAAAGCTACTACGATGATCGCAATAGCATGGAGTACCTACTGAAGCAAGGAATTGGACAGATATGGACTTACTCGAGTCGAGATGACAATAACCAATTTTCTACCGAAAGAGGGGAAAAACCAAATTGATAAGATTCCTGCGGCCAAATGCGAAATTGATTGAGGGCTAATGCGCACAGAGATGGAAGTAAGCGGAGGGAGCAAGGAATTTGAAAATGGTGCACTTACCAGAGCTAAAGAAGAAGATCACCCTTTATACCGAAAGGGAAAAATGTAAATTGAGCCGTCTTCGCCAAAAAGCAAAATCGACAGAGGGTTAATACTCTTCGAGAGGCTAAGCAACCGAGGAAGCAAAGAGTTCGGATGAGAGGGCTAAGAACACCACTTTCACCAAGAACTCAAGCTTCAACAATGGCGCGAGAGCAATATTTCACCAAGGAGCTCACTCAAGGCACTAGAAGTGATGCTGAAGCTCAAAGGTGTTCAAAGAATGCTAAGGAAGCAATGAAGAAGCTTATATAGGCCGAGAGGGCAAAGGATGGAGCAATGCAACTTTCGGTCAAAAGCTTGCTGTCCAAACTGGCCGAAAGGATGGGGGCAGGTGCACTCGAGGAGGACGAAGACTTCGGAGGCGCAGACAAAGGCTCATTAATGCCGAGAGTCGCTGGTCGAAAGCTTGAGGTGACAATGCTCGCCAAGTGTATAGGAGACCCGGTTTATCCGGCTTGTAATGCTTAACCATCCACTTGGTCCTAGCATCACAAATCGATAATCCGAGACTCGAGACATGTATACTTCCCTAAATGCAAGATACACACCTCTTTACAAAGTTCATGCATCAATTCCATTCATTCACATAGAACCAAGCAAAAACAACAATCCGTAAGATAACATAAATAAAGGATAGTCATTATAAAAGAGAGGCCGACCGCCAAATGACAAATACATAAAGAAATTTAATAAATGAAGCAAAAGTGCCATAAGATGGCTATAAAATCAAAAGAGCCAATCAAGTGCCTTTAACCCACAAGGCAACCGACCGACCGCCAAAGTTAGTCGTCGAATCCACAAAGACAACTCACAAAAGTGAGGCCCTAGGGGCTCACCTTCTTCCTCTCAGAACAAAAGCAACCCAAAGAAAACTGGGTGAGTACTTTGAATGTACTGCAAGATATATAAGAATGATAATGATCTATACAATAACTACATGCAAGCTTATTTAAGTGGAGCAGTTAGACTCAAATTTTTAAGCATAAAGCAAGTTTTAATTGCAATAATGTAATAGATCAAAGGCAATTTTTGCAATCTGATTTTATTTGATAAAAACAGTAGTAATCAAGTAGCAACAACAAGAAAATAATCTCGAAGTGACTAAACCATTAGTCAACACAACAATAGCATGAATTACCCATTCATGCCAACCATGTCAAATTTTAATTTTTAAAAGGTTGTAGTCTAGTTCTTGCACGATCTACCAAGCATGTCCATAACCTAGGACGAGGCTATTCGAATAGTTTTATCCCCGCAGGGTGTACCAATGTACCCACACGCCGATCGCCTTTTTGCCACTAGATTCAAAGACACTTCCGTAGGTATGCCAAGACGGCTAAGTCCTACGAGACATTTCCAATTTTGTGAATTATTCACGAGCCGCCTGTATGGATAGAAACCCATACGCTGTGTCGAGTCATCGTAAAGCCTCGGTCAACTACCCTTCCCGTAAAGCCTTGACAACTACGACGCCCTCGAGGTGGAGAACCTACCCTAATCTCCACCACCGCACACCCAACACAAGAACACCGAGAACACATATCATGTTTCACACAACACACACAATCCCCTCCGCGACTGGAGATAACCCACGCCAAAGTACTAAGTCAAGAGAGGTCCCATATCCTCTCAAGTGGTTAGCACGCATAAGCGCTGGCTTAGTGACACAAGTAACAATTCGTCCTTAGGGACCGGGCACCTTTCCTTGTCACACCCAACAATCACACCAACATGCCATTATGCCCAAGTCAAATCATTTTGTTTCATTTTCGTTTTTACAAAACAAAAGCATAAGGTGCTGAACCAAAATAAACAAAATGATTTGTGTGATCAAGGTCATCGACTAAGTCGATAACCGCCCAATTCTACCGGTAGCTAAGCATTTCTAAGCATGATATCGCAAAGACAGAAAAAGAGCATAATTAAATCACCGGGCTCTAATTCACCAGCGATGATAATAGCTTATGGTTGTGGCAGGGGATAACATTTTAATGGCAACAATGCATTAGGAATAGCTACCTCTAAACAGGACAAAAATACTTGGACACAAAAGCAATGCATACATATAATTTGTAAACAAGATATTAGACTTTGAAAGTAATGGGACATTTATGATCAAATATCTTGCCTTGCTGAAGCTCGCTGTTTTGCTGCAGAGGATCACTCTCGATAATATCAATATTGTCGCAACCTATCGAAAGAACCAACAAGAACCACTAAGGCAAAAAGAAACCGAAAAGACCCAACAGTCAACTTCAACAAAAAGCTCTCAAATTTTTACAGTAGAAAGAGCATGATTTTTATGAACTAATGCAACAAGAACCAATTGATTTGGATTCTCAATGCAAAAGTTATGCTAAAAACCATTTTGCTCAGCTCTAATATTGAAACAGTACCTAAGCAACGATTTTAGTGAAATTTTCTAGAAATGTAGAGCTACTGAAGTTTTTATAGAAAACAAGCACCTCATAAGATGAACAACCCCACAGGATTCATCTCATTTGGAGCTTTCAATAAATAGTTATGAATTTTCCAAGTTAAATCCATTTTTCATTTGTGCAGATAATCGCTTAATGCTTTCTTTCAAAGTCTAAATTTTCGATCTGCAGAAACATAGTTGAAACCTATTTTAGAATAAGGTTCATTAGAAATGAAAATAACAAAAGTGGTTTGACCGATTTTGGAGTTAAAATGATTTACTTATGCATTTTCAAAGATAAAACTATTTTTCAATTGATAAATAACTCTACCCGAGAAATATAATTCAGATAAACGACGTGGACAAATCTGGGCCGAAGATCCAAAACAAACGCCCAAACACAAAGCAACGTAACACACGCGCTAACCCTAAACATCAACCGTTGATGAAAGATGAACGAACCAGATGCCAAGGATGTCCGGCGGTCCGAACGCTCACGCTGACGCGAAGCCGTGGATCCGGGATCCAACGATTCACGTTGATCCGAGCGCTCGGGCGGTCCGAACGCTTATTCAGACCGACCGCTGATCTAGGATACAACGGTCCACGTTGATCCAAGCGCGGCGGTCCGAACGCGCCCACGCACGCGAGCCGCTGATCTGGGATCCAACGCCCCGCGGACCAATCGATCGAACGCCTTCTTCGTTATGGGCCGCCGATCAAGATCGACGGTCCAGATTCATCGACAAAAGACGACTCGCGCTCGTCCGGCTGTAAATTTACAGAGGCGATTCCGCTAATCGCCGCGATCTAGAGCACGGCTAAACCAACCAAGAGCACCAACATGATCCTAATACTAACGCGCATCTACAAAGAAAGAAAGAATCGAGCAATGGACGACTTACCCGAGCCGGAGACGAAATCAAGGTTTTCGCCGAATTTGGGGAAGATCAAATTGATAAGATCCTCGCGCCAAATGTGAAATTGATTGAGGGCTAATGCGCACCAAGATGAGAGTAAGCTGAGGGATCAAGGAGTTTGAAAATGGTGCACTTACCGAGCTAAAGAAGAAGATCACCCTTTGCTACCGAAAGGAGAAAATAGAAATTGAGTCGCTTCTTCCTCACAAAGGCAAAATTGACAGAGGGTTAATATTCTATGAGATGCCAAGTAAGTGAGGAAGCAAAGGCTTAGAGAGAGAATGCCTGAACACCACTTTCACCAAGAGGTTAGAGCTCCAACAATGGCGCCGAGAGCAAATTTTGAAATGGAGCTCACTCAAGGTACTAGAAGCAATGCCGAGCTCGAGGGTGTTTAAAGGAGGATAAGGAAGCCATCGGAGGAGTCTTATAGCCGAGCAAAGAAGAGGGGAGCAACGGCATGAAAATGGCGATGCATCACGAGGTTGGCCGAGAGCGACGAGGCGTAATGCAATGTGGAGACGACGATCGTGGAGGCGACTGGACGGAAGCATTAAATGCGAAGAGCCGCTGGCAAAAGGAGACGCGATCGGCTCGCCGAAGGGTACCGTGCACGCCACCGCTGACTCTACGATGCGCGAGCGCAGAGGAAGACGAAAGAGATCACCGCTGGATTTAATCGACGGCCGAAAAGAACGGGTCGCCGATAACGATTCAATCGCGCTTGATCTCGGCCGCTGATTTGGATCCTACGGTTCACGCGTTCGAGGCGCTCGGACGGTCCGAACGCTCACGCGATCGTGAGCCGCTGATTTAGAATCCAACGGTTCAAATGGATCGCGCGGATGGTCCGAACGCTCACGCGATCGCGGCCGCTCGATGCCGATCCAACGACTGCAAATCTCGCGCCCGATCGCGCGCCACGGCGTTAGTTGATCAACCAAATCAAGTGGCTCGAGCCCGAGTCCGACCAACCCGAGGAACAAAGTGACAACCAGCTTAGGGTTGGAATTTGAATAACTGATTTTTGGGGAATTATTTGGGATAGCAAACAAGATCCAAAAATTATGAAATTGTAATCGAGCTTGCTCGATGTAAGAAGGAACCTTATATAAAATTTTCAGAGATTTTTATGCACCGCATTTTTCTCTAAAATTCCGAAGGCTATTTTAGGAGTTTGACTAATGTTTGACTTGCCTCAAAATTATCCAATAATTTCAAAATTATGAAATAATTCTCAGGTGTTAAACATCACTCCTAGGTTCAATGAAAATTATTTTCGTGGGTTGGGCACAAGATTTTCATGAAGGAGATTTGTGGTGGTGTCCAAATGGCAATTTGATTTTGATTTCCATAATCCCTTTACAAAAATTATGGAACTGACATAAAAATCAAGATCGAGAAAAGTTTTAATTTCTCCTCATTTTTAATACATTTGAAACACAAACCAATTTTGGGATGTTATAAAGTAATCGCACACGCCACCCATCGTTGACTACTAAGGCGCGAAGCGGAGGAAGACGATAGTCGACAACCGTGGATTCAATCGAATCTACCAAATAGATCGGTTCGATTATAACGATTCAAACGCCACTTAATCCTCGACCGCTGATTTGGATCCTACGGTTCACGCTATGCGCGAGGCGTCGGACGGTCCGAACGCTCACGCGATTGTGGACCCTCGATTTGGAATCCAACGGTTCAAATGGATCCGCTGCTCGATGGTCCAAACGCTCACGCGATCGTGGCCGCTTGACGCCGATCCAACGACTCACAACACTCTCGCTACCGAACGATCGAGCCGGTGCGCTTAGTTGACTGAACCAAATCAAGTGGCTCGAGCCCGAGTCCGATCCAACTCGAGGAACAAATAAAACCGGTTAGGGTTTGAATTTGAATAACTGATTTTTGAGGAATTATTTGGGGTAGCAAATAAACTCCAAAATTTATGAAATTTTAATCGAGATTGCTAATGGGGAGGAACCTTATATAAAATTTTCAGAGACTTTTATGCACTGCATTTTTCTCTAAAAATCCCAGAAGGCTATTTTAGGAGTTTGACTAATGTTTGACTTGTCTAAAAAATTATCAAATAATTTCTGAAAATTGTGAAATAATTCTGAGGTGTTGAACATCACTCCTAGGTCCAATGAAAAATATTTTCAGGGGTTGGGCACCAGATTTTCGTTGAGGAGATTTATGACTTGAATTTAATTGGGGAAATTTTGAGTTTTAGTTTCCACCAATTAAAGGAAAGAGGTTTCAAAAACTGTAACAACTCATGAGGCAACAAAAGTTTTAATTTATCCTCATTTTTATTACATTTGAAACACAAACCCAATTTGGGATGTTACACTACCCAAGGGAAAATAGAGGTTGCTAGAGTATCTATGAACTGCTATGAAGCTACTGAAGCGATGAATTGGCAAATGGAGGACTTACCTTAAGCCGAGACTTAAATTGAAAGTTTTCGGCCGAATTGGGGAAAACTGAAATTGATCTGCTCTCTGCAAGCAAATGAAAAATTGAGTGAGGGCTATTGCTCACAGAGAGGAGAGGAAGCTAAGGCAGCAAAGAATTTGATTGAGAAAGACCGGAGCACCACTTTCACTGCAAACTTTGAAGCTCGGCAATGGCGACCGAGAACAAATTTTTGAAATGGAGCTCGAGCAATGCACAAGCAGTGGCTCTGGAGCTCAAGGGTGTCCAAAAGAAGCTAAGGAAGCCACTGGAGGAGTCTTTAAGGCCGAAAGAGGAACGGGTAGCGCAACGGCAACAAAACGGTGATGCTCACTACCGAGGACGACCGATGGCGACGGAGCAAGTGCACTCGAGGAGGACGACGACTTCGAGGCGCCGACGGGAGCAATAATGCGAAGAGCCGCTGGTCGAAGGAGAAGTGACCGCACCGCCAACGACCGCAATCGCCGCCAACTACAGCTGACTCTACCGAACGAGCACTCGTGAGGAAGACGACGAACGACGACCGCTTGATCGTATCGATTTCAATCGCCGGCGCCAAGCAATTAGATATTCCGGCGGTCCGAATAATACTGATCAAGGCCGCACGATCTAAAGATGAACGGCCCGGCAGAGGGGAGGATCGGCGGTCCAACATTACCTCGTGAGCGCGCATCGCACGATCGAGATCTAACGGCCGAAATTGAAAGCGCTCGAGGTGGCCGAGCCGGTGCGCTTAGTTGATCCGATCGAACTGATGGCTTGAACCCGAGTGTGACTTGAGTCCAAGGAATAGTAAAAGCTGATTTTGAGTTATTTGCTGAGCTGACTTAGGATAATTAATTAAGATAGCAAACAAGCTCCAGAAATTATGAAATTTTAACTGGAGCTTGCTCACAGTAGAAGGAACCTCTCATAAAACTTTCAGAGATTTTCATGCACTGAAAATTTCTCCAGAAATTCTAGAAGGGGAGAAATAGGGTTTGACCAATTTTGACTTGTCTCCAAAAATTACCAAATAATTTATAAAAATCATGAGATAATTCAGAGGTGTTGCCAAGTGTAACATCCCAAATTGGGTTTGTGTTTCAAATGTAATAAAAATGAGGATAAATTAAAACTTTTGTTGCCTCATGTGTTGTTACAGTTTTTGAAACCTCTTTCCTTTAATTGGTGGAAATTAAAACTCAAAATTTCTCCAATTAAATTCAAGTCATAAATCTCCTCAATGAAAATCTGGTGCCCAACCCCTGAAAATAATTTTCATTGGACCTAGGAGTGATGTTTAACACTCGTAATTATTTCACAATTTTCGAAATTATTTGATAATTTTTGAGACAAGGCAAACATTAGTCAAACTCCTAAAATAGCCTTCTCGATATTTAGAGAAAATGCAAGGCATAAAAGTCTCTCAAAATTTTATATAATGTTCCTCCCATCGTTAGCAATCTCCGCTAAAATTTCATAAATTTTGGAGTTTGTTTGCTACCCCAAATAATTCCTCCAAAATCGCTTATTCAAATTCAAACCCTAACCTGCCACCGCTCCTGTTCGGATCGTACTCGCTCGAGCCACTTGATTTGGTTCACCAACTAAACGCGACCGCTCTGGCCGCTCGGGCGCGAGTGTTGTGAGTCGCTGATCGGCATCAAACGCCCACGATCGCGAACGTCGACCATCCGAACGCCGATCCATTTGAACCGCTGATTCTAAATCGAGGGTCCACAATCGCGTGAACGCTCGACCGTCCAACGCCGCGCAACGTGAATCGAGGATCCAAATCAACACCGTGATTAAGTGAGCGCTTGAATCGTTATAATCGAACCGATCTATTTCACCGTCCGATTGAATCCAACGCTGCTTCGGCTATCGCCTTCCTCTCTTCCGCCCGCCGTAGTCAATGAGGTGGCGTGCAAGACACTTCGGCAGAGCATTGTCACCTCAAGCTTTCGCCAACGACTCAAAGATTAATGAGCACCAGCATCGCCCAAGTCTTCGCCTCGCCGATTGCACTCGCCTCATCCTTTCGGCCGCTTTGGGAAAGAAGCTTTGACCGAAAGTTGCATTGCTCCATCCTTTGCCCTCTCGGCCTATATAAGCTTTTTTCATTGCTTCCGTAGCCTTCTTTGAACACCTTTGAGCTTCAAAGAACACTTCTAGTGCAATCGAGCGAGCTCCTTGGTGAATTTTTGCCTTGGCCGCCATTGTTGAAGCTTCAAGTTTTTCGATGGAAGTGGTGTTCTTGGCCTCTCCTCCAACTCGCTGCTTCCTCACTCACTTGGCGCCTCATAGAGCATTAACCCTCTGTCGATTTTTCTTTGGCAAGCAGGAGCAACCAATTTCTATCTCCCTTTTCACCGCAAAGGGTGATCTTCTTCTTTAGCCCCGTAAGTGCACCATGTTCAAACTCCTTGCTCCTCCGCTTACTCTCATCTCTCAGGCGCATTAGCCTCAATCAATTTCACGCTTATCGCAGGATCGTATCAATTTGATTTTCCCCAAATTCGCCGAAAGCGCTCAATTTCGCCTCCACTGTAAGTCATCCATTGCTCGATTCTTTGTCAGAGATGCGCATTAGTATTAGGATCATGTTGGTGCTCGGTTAGCTTAGCGTTTCTAGATCGCCGCGATTAGCCGAGATCGCCTCAGAATTTTGTTTGACGAAGGCACGAGTCGCCTTTTGTCGATGATTCTCGACCGCTCGATCTTCGATCGACGCCCATAGCAAAGAGAGCGCTCGAACGATTCGGTCCGCGGGACGTTGATCCCGTGATCAACGGCTCAAGCGTGCGTGGGCGCGCTCGACCACCCACGCGCCGATCAACGTGGACCGCTGTATCCTAGATCAACGGTCCGCATCCGATGAACGCTCGACCACGAACATCCTTGGCATCCGTTCGCTCATTTTTCATCCAACTACGATGTTTAGGTTCGCGCGTGAGTTTTGTGCTCATGGCTTGGGCCGCTTGTTTTGGATCTTCGCCCGCATTTGTCCACGCTGCTTATCCGTGTATTTCTGATAGAGTTATTTAGCAACCAAAAATAGTTTTATCTTTGGTAATGTATAAGTAATTTATTTTAACTCCAAAATCGCCAAACCACTTCGTTATTTTTCATTTTAGTGAACTTTATCCTAAAATAGGTTTCAACTATGTTTCGCAGTAGAAAATTTAGATTTTGAAAGTAAGCATTAAACGGATTATCTGCATAACTCAAAAATAGTATATCTTAGAAAACTCATAACTAATTATTGCAAGCTCCAAATGCGATGAATCCAGGGGCTGTTTCATCTTATGAGGTGCTTGATTTATCATAAAAATTTCAGTAGTCTGTGTCATGCTAGAAAATTTCACTAAAATCATTGCTTAGGTGAATAGTGCTTCGTTTTCCTTTCCGCCGATCAAATTGTTTTGGCCATAACTTTGCATTGAGAATCCAAATCAATTGGTTCTTGTTGCTTTAGTTCATAAAAATTATGTTCTTTTTATGTAAAAATTGGAGGACTTTTTGCTGAGTTTTGCTGTTGCATCTTTTGATGTTTCGCCTTATTGGTTCTTGCTGGTTCTTTCGATAGGTTGCATAATATTGATAATATCGAGAGTGATCCTCTCAAAGAAAACAATGAGCTTCAAAGAAGGCAAGATATTTGATCATAAATGTCCCATTACTTTCAAAGTCTAATATCTTGTTTACAAATTATATGTATGCATTGCTTTTGTGTCCAAGTATTTTTGTCCTCGCTTAGAGGTAGCTATTCCTAATGCATTGTTGCCATTAAAATGTTATCCTCGCCACAACCATAAGCTATTATCATCGCCGTGAATTAGAGCCCGTGATTTAATTATGCTCTTTACCTGCCTTTATGATGTCATGCTTAGAAATGCTTAGCTACCGGTAGAATTGGGCTTATCGACTTAGTCGATGACCTTGATCACACAAATCATTTTGTTTATTTTGGTTCAAAGACCTTATGCTTTTGTTTTGTAAAACCAAAATGAAACAAAATGATTTGACTTGGGCACAATGGCATGTTGGTGTGATTGTTGGGTGTGACAAGGAAGGTGCCTGTGTCCCTAAGGACCAAAAATGTTGCTTGCGCCATCGATCCAAGTACTTTTGCGCTAACCACATGAGGGTTATATGGGACCCTCTTGACCTAGTACTTTGGAGTGTGTTATCTCCTAGTCGCAGGAGGAGCGCAGTGTGTTGTGTGAAAAGGAATTGTGTTCTTGTGTTAAAAGTGTGGTGGAGCTTCCGGATGGACTCTCCACCTCGAGGGCCGCAGCTTGTCCGAGGCTTTACCCGTGAGGGGTAGTTGTCCGAGGTCGGGCCACGACTCGACACAACGTATGGGTTTCTATCCATACGGCGACTCAAGGTAATACATAATATTGGAAAGGTCTCAGAGGACTTAGCTGCTGCAGATACCAAAGGTAGTGTGCTTAATCATGTGGCAAAAGGCGGTCCGACATGTGGGTAAGTTGGTACACCCCGCAGGATAAATCTATTCAATAGCCTCGCCCTAGGTTGTGGACACGCTTGGTGATTTCACGCAAGATCTAGACTTCAACAACTGCTTTTGTTTTAAAATTAAAACTTGATATGGTTGGCATGAATGGGTAATTCATGCTATTGTGGTGGCTATTGGGTTAGCCACTTCCTGTGACTGCTTTATCGTTGTTGTTACTTGATTACTACTGCTTTTATCAAACAAAAATCAGATTGCAAACTTGCCTCCAATCTATTACATTATTGCAAATAAAACTTGCTTTATGCTTACAAACTTGAGTCCTATCCTCGCCCACTTAAATAAGCTTGCATCTAGTTATTGTATAGATCTCGTTATCGTTTTATATATCTTAAGTAGTACATTCAATATATCTTATGTAGTACATTCAGTACTCACCCAAATTTTGTCATCGCTTTTGTTTGCAGAGGAAGAAGGTGAGCCCCAAGGGCTTCACTTCGTGAGATGTGCATGGTTCGACGGCTTAGTCATGCCGGTCGGCTGCCTTGTGGGTAAAAGGCACACCGTTGGGCTCTTTTGTTTATCGCCATCTTATGGCACTTTTGCTTCCTACTGCTCGTAATATCTATCTGCTGGCCATTCTTTTTGTTGTAATTACTCTTGAATATTATTATGTATGTCTTTATTGTGTTCTCGGCTTTGCTCTATGTGATTGAATGGAATTGATGCATGAACTTTGTGAGAGGGGTGTATAACGACTGAAGTATACATTCTACACACGAGTTATTACGCTTATGATGATAGGGTCAAGTGAGACTAATCATTATAAGCTTAATAATCTCGGGCCACACACCAAGCCTCCCAAGAATTCAGGAAAAGATTTCAAGGGTTTGGCAAAAGACCTTTGCCAAGGAGGGTTTTTAATTAGAGTCAAAAGGGAATTTAAATTGGATTTTCTATAATTCTTTTGAAAAGAATTACCAAAATGACCAAGGCTTCAAGATGCAAGAAAAGTTTTAATTTCTCCCGATTTTCTTACATTTGAAACACAATCCATTTTTGGATGTTACATGCGTGCATCGCATACGCCACAAGGCAATCGCCCACCGCCACTACTTCTCTACTTCTGGACCGAATCCACCGTGAGTTGAGAGGTCCGAAAGTGGGGCCCACTGCCGATTTTATTTTTAAATTTATTTCTTTTCCAAAATCTCTACGACGCAAGCATTGCGCAATAAACCGATTTTCCTTATAAAAATAATTCGGGAAATTCTAGAAAATCCAAATTAGGGTTTAATTGATTTTCAAATCTTCCAAAGCCCATATCTTTGCATCCGAACTCCGATTGAGCCCATTCAAATTTGTAAATTTATATAAAATTAAGATCTATATAATGGTGAATTTTATTTGATTTTTGGAGTTTGTTTTGCCTCTGTTATTTATTTGTTTTGTTTCTTTTGTCTCGCTTATGTAGTAGACGCCGATACTTCGTGAAATTTTGCGTAAGAAGGAGCACCTCAAGACCAAGACCAATATCTAGATCTATTCCAAGGCAAGTTATACCTTTGATCATTTTGAACCCAGCCAAAATACTTTGTTTCAATGTATTGCATTCTATTTCAAGTATTTATTTAAATGCTTTGGGATAGTTATTAATCCAAATTGTTATACCACCTTGTCTATTGTATGCCATGATCTTTGTCACCCTAGGTTGGTTAATAATTAGTTGGTTTTATCGTAGCACCAACGTGGTTGGTTAGATACGATTAGATCGCTTAGCCATGCCACGAGTCATCATTTCATGTGAGAGTTGCAATTATAAACTTGACTAAGTGATTATGGAACCGTGATGAATCTGTGTGTCAGGTAGTCATACTCGCTGATGGCATGTGTTGCACTTAATCAACAAAGTGGAAAAGATTTATAATGAGGCAAGTGGTGGATCCGTGTGAATGGTGGAACCGTGTGAATAAACTGTGTGATTTGGGTAAAATCGGAAGTCTTGCCTTGGTCAATTAAGGACTTAACTTTGTGCGCCATTAAACTGGGCCTTACTGTACGACCACATGTCTAGTATGGGATGGGCCTGACTTAGTAAGTTATGGAGTCTTGACATTGACAACTCAGGTTGTATTTAAGCTGTGTGATGGGCTAGAGGTGTGATATGTTACATCGCGGACGGTTCACGTGATCCCCGTCCAATGGTGTGTGTCGCTCCAAGGGTGTACAAATTGACTAAAGAAAGCACACCAGAGTGTCATTGTTTGAGATGAAGTCTCAAATGTTTTGTTATGGTCGCTGATCGCTACACTGTTGTATCGTGTGGGTAAAGTGTACCTCTCCGCAGAGTGTTTAAACCAATCTATTCGAATAGCCGCCCCCTGATATGGACATGCTCGGGATTTCACACGAGGGGTAGATTTTCATAAAACAATTGGGAAGGGTCACCGTGAGATAACCAGTGCAAATTGTGTGAATAACTTGATTAGATCGTGTGTACTTTGTGAAATCAATTGTTAACTTATTACTCGCTTCATTTGTTTTGAGTTATGCTTTCAATCTATTATGTGTATTCAATTGCAAATGTTGCATTTCTCGCAAAATAACCACGTAAGCCATTCCTTGGAATAAACCATCATCTATAAATTGCATTCTGTGGTATGACTTAAGTAGTACGGTGTGTACTCACCTTGCTAAACAAATCAATGTATGGAGGAGTCGTCACCGCCAAGAAGAGTTCTACGAAGGTTGATCGTTAGGGTCTTGATCCCGCCGCTTGTTCGTGGTAAATTGATGGGAGCCACCGAGTTTATTTCGCTTCACAGCAGCTTTATTCTCTTATTGTCGCCTTTGCACGGCTTAATAAATGTAAACTCGACCATAAGGTCCCAACAGCTTATTTGTTATTCAAAGTACTCGCTTATTCTTATATTCGCTGTATGGATGTGATATTTCATCGATGTTGACACTGTGGTGCACTAGCGTGATCCCGACTAGTGCAATACACAGAGGGTCCAGATTTGCATATTTGGGTCCCGACAGAGGTGGTATCGAGCCATACCGACCGTAGGTCTTGACCTTAGTTATATTGGCCGCTCTAGTGAGTCCAAACTATTTTCTAAAGCAAAAATTAACTTGCAAGATTAATTGAACTCCTTAACTCATCTCATGTCTCTCTTGACTCAACTATTGCTGAAATTATTTCTCTCCCCACTGTTTAAAATTGTTTTCATCTTGATAGATGCCTCGTCTTCAGAGTTATGGAGAGCGCAAGGGAGGAATTGCCACCGAGCTTTGGAAGTCGTTATAAGTACTTGGAGGATTTGACCGTCCCTTGTATCGTGGCGCGCTTGATAGTGAACGCCGAGATCGTGGAGTGATCTCGCCATTTGACCGCTCACGCCGTGCGTAACACCAAGGCCAAGCAAACCTTGAACATCTCACCAAGGAGTATTTGGATTGAAGTAATCCAGAGTCTTTGCGCTTGCCATCCCGAGGATCTGCAACATCTACTCTTGAGATCTTCGGACACAGCTCGCATCATCCCCGCACATTCGACGTGGATCTTGCCGCACGCTTTCCGCTCACTGAGGAGAAGACAACGCCACCGCAGTATCTTGCCCAGCCTTCGCCGTCAGAGGAATCGTTGGAGTTAGCCGCACAGGAGCCGGAGGTACTCACGAGACTCTTCGAGAGTCAAGAAAGGATCGCCATATTAGAAGAAACTCTTTATGGACGACACGATCACGAAGAAGACACTGAAGAGGAAGACCCGTAAGAAGTCGATGGACCTACTGAACTGTAAGAGCAAGCAGAGGCGCAGAGCTGCAACCAAAGAAGACTCGCACTGTGGACACTGCCTCGCTGCACCACCCCGGACATCAAGATCGGCTTACAAGGATGCCACCACTTTCGTGTCTAAAGCAGACGGAGCACCGCCAAGGCTACTGGAGGCTATTTAATCGAGTAGTTGCTCGAGTTGTTTCGTGCTTAGCCAAGATAAGTCTTGAGTCGCCTTTAGGCGGTAGTTTGGTGTGCTTAAGTTCGTCCTTATTTTTGTGTGCAAGTATGAGCTGCAAAGGCCCTTAGGCATTTGTTGCAAGCCATACTATTATCTTAATCAATATAAGAGTTTGAGTTGAGCTTTCTAAAAAAAATGTGTTGTTGGGTTTTACCTACCCCGCTTAGTTCTACAACTCATCTTGTGCTTGCTACCTTATCTAACCTATGAAGATTCACCTGATGGTTCGGACTCGCCAAGTCGTCATAAGTGGTTCCGATACTCCAAAGATCGTAAGGATAGAACAGCACTCTGAGAAGCGGCCCACCACAAGCACCTTCAGCTTGATCTCGTAATTTTGGAGCATTCATGACACTCGCACTCAGCTTGATGTACACCATGATGAATCGATGCAAGCTATGAATAACCAGAGCAACAACAATCAGCATCACAATGGAACCCCAATTGCTCATGGTCACAATGGATCATCCAAGTTGGCCGAGTTTATGAGGACCCGTCCACCAACTTTCTCTGGACATGTCTCACCAAAGAGAAGTCGATGATTGACTTCGTGTTATTGAGAGAAACTCACGATCACTCAATGCAACATCATGAAAAAGTTCAGACGCCTCATCGATGGAAGGCATTGCCGCCGAATGGTGGGAAAACTTTTGTGCGCCGCATGGAACGCCGCAAGACATTACTTGGGAAGAATTCACAATCGCCGCCAAGATCAATGTAAATTTAAGGAATTATGGATCTCAAGAAGGATGAATTCCGTGCTCTCAAGCAAGGAGGAATGTCGCTGATCGACTACCTCAACAAGTTCTCACAACTTGCTCGATATGTCGCAGAAGATGTCGCCATCGACAAGGCTCGCCGTAGTCGTCAAAGGATTAAACATCGACTTCAAGTCAACTTGATCGCCTACACCTTTCCCGATTTTCAAGAGTTGATCAACAAGGCTTTGATTCTTGAGGATAAGCGCAAGGAATTGGAAGATCATCGTAGCGAATGGCTCAGAAGGAAGTCACCAACCCCACCGAGGGCAAGAATGATTCCACCGCAGCTTAGCCGCCGCCACGTATTCTCGCTGCACCACCCGCACCAACTTCAACACTCGACCAGCTTGCTCGTAACTTCGCAACCCCGCACTGGCCAACCCCAATCCAAGAAGCAACCCACGTATCACAACCGAGTTTGCTTTACATCGCCGCCGCCGTGGCATTTCGCCAACCGATGTCCGCAGAATGGAACTATCACTCCAAGACGCTTCAACCTTGGGAACACACCACCAAGACGCCGCACAAGGCAACCATCAAGGAACTTCTCAAGCTACCGGCCAATCCGAGGAGCGCCAGAATCGCGGGTCGAGGTCGTGTCAATCACATCACTCGAAGGAGCTCAGAAGCACCGACGCTGTACCGGTAAGTTTTTGCAAATTTAGTACCGATCGCCTGCTTGATTCTCGAGCCGATTCGCTTGTTTCGGAATTTTGCAACTAAGAACAAATTGGAAGTTATGCATCTTAAGCATACTGTTAGTCCAATACCGAGCAGAGCTAAGTTCTAAAGTTGGATGTTTAGGAGCTAGGCTACTCATAGTCGAGTTGAGTTTCTAGCCAACCTAATAGTTCTAGACACTGCACCATAGATGTCATCCTTGGTATGGATTGGTTATCCAAACATAAAGCAAAGCTAGATTGTGGCCAAGAGCCGTGAATAATAGAGGATACCACCGAAAGAAAGTTGAATTTCTAGCCACCTCAAAGGTGTGATGGACATTTGGTAGTCAACACCAAAACAGCTTCTTGGAAGATGTATCTGTAGTAAAGGATTACCCAGATGTATTTCCGTAAGAATTACTGTGAATGCCACCGACCGCGACATTGAGTTTGTCATCGATCTAGTGCCAGAACAACACCAATTTCCAAGAGACTCTACCGGATGCCACCGATGAACTTGTGGAAATGAAGAAGCAGATAGAAGAACCATCGAGAAAGGTTTGTAAGACCTAGTTCATCGCCATGGGGAGCACCACCTTGTTTGTCAAGAAGAAAGATGGAAGTATGAGAATGTGTATCGATTATCGCTTCTTCAATGAAGTCACCATCAAGAACAAGTACCCTTTGCCTGTAATTGATGATTTGTTCGACCGATGAAAGGAGCCGAGTATTCTCCAAGATCGACCGCGATCCGTTACCATCGGGCTGAAGATTTGTCCTAAGGACGTACTAAAGACCGCTTTCAACCCTGTGATGGACATTATGAGTTTTTAGTCATGTCTTTTGATTGACTAATGCCCCGCGCTATTTCATGAACATGATGAACAAAGTATTCATGGAATATTTGGATAAGTTCGTAGTAGTATTCATTGATGACATTATGGTATATTCAAGGTCAAAGAAGGGCATGCGCACTATTTGAGATTAATCCTAGAGAAGCTCGTGAGAACATCACTTGTATGCCAAGTTCAAAGAATGTGACTTTTGAAGAAGAAAGTTGATTTCTACCATGTGATGACAAATTAAGGAGTAGCAATGACCCCTAAAGGTTAAAGTCAGAATGAATTGGGAGCAGCCAAGACGGTTACCCAAATTGTAGTTTCTGGGAATGGCAGATACTATCGCCATTTCATTGAAGGATTCTCAACGATTGCAAGCCTCTTACGCAATTGTTGAAGAAAGAGAAGAAATTCATTTGGACCCCAAATTGTGAAGGAGTTTTCAAGAATTGAAGAAACATTTGACTTCACCCCAAAGGCTAGTTTTGGCTTTGACATCAAGAAGGATTTTGATATCTATTGTGATGCTTCAAGCGTCAAGGATTAGGGTGTGTCCTTATGCAAGAAGGAAGGGTCACGCTATGCGCCAAGGCAATTAAGGCCTCATGAAGAGAATTATCCTACCCATGATTTGGAATTAGCTGCCGTAGTGCATGCCTTGAAGATTTGGCGTCACTATCTCATCGGTAATCGCTGTGAAGTCTACACCGATCATAAGAGCCTGGTACATATTCACTCACCGATTTGAACATGAGACAGAAGATGGTCGAATTAATAAAGGATTATAATCTTGGAATCCATTACCATCCTGGTAAGGCCAATGTAGTTGCAGATGCACTGAGTCGTAAGAGCTACTGCAATGCTCTGGAAGTAAAAGAGTTGTGTTCGGAACTTTAGGAGGAATTTCAGAAGCTATAGCTAGAAGTTGTTCCGGAAGGATTTGTGGCCAGTTTGGAAGTACAGTCTACTCTGGAGAAACAGATTCGTGAAGCTCAACCTGAGGATTCTGAGTTTGCCGACCTCAAAAAGAAGATGGCAGAAGGAATATTTAAAGATTTCACCGTAGATGATCATGATATATTGTGGATCAAGGGACGTATCTGTGTACCAGATATTGATGGATTGAGACAGCTAATTTTGAAGGAAGCCCATGACTCAAAGTATTCAATTCACCCGGGAAGTACTAAGATGTATCAGGATGTTAAGAATAAGTTTTGGTGGCCAAATTTAAAGCGAGACGCCGCAGAGTTCGTTGCCTTATGCGATGTGTGTTAGAAAGTAAAGGCAGAGATCGTGAGACCAAAGAGTTTGCTACAATCGCCAAGATACCGAATGGAAGGGAAGAGATCGGTATGGATTTTATTACCGGTTTACCCAAGACTCAATCAAGTTATGATTCGATTTGGGTAATAGTGGATCGCTTGATTAAGGTTGCCCATTTCTTGCCACCAAAACCACTTACTCGTGAGATCGCCTTGCGAGTTGTATATGTCAAAATAGTCATTCCGCACGGTGCCTAAGAAGATAGTGTCGATCGAGGATCTCCCGTGATTTTAGAAGATATGTTGAGAGCGGACCCCGGTGTCACACATCCCCGAGACCTCTCAGGCATACCAAGCTAGTCCCATGATCGAGCTAGCTTGCATAGCATAACAATGATGTAATCATAACCATTCAACAACGAACTAATGAAGGCATAAGGCAATATTATTTAAAACAACGAAGACCTTATGGTCAAGTTCTTACAAAAGTCGCCTCACAGGGCTTAGCAACAACAGAGTATCTGGCAGCGCAATGAAATCTCAAAATACGTGGAGCCCAATCGACATGCCCACAGCAATCGAGTGGTGGACGGACCTAGTTCGCAAGTCTTCAAAGTAGCCTTCTTCGTAGTACTCAACATTTCTCGGTTCTTCTCACTGGACCGATCAACAAAGGGCATAAAGCCGTGAGTACATAAAGTACTCAAAGAAGTCGTAGAGAAATGTATGCACATAGTATTCATGACAGGCTTAAGCAAGGGTGGCTTTATGGTTAATTTGCAGAAAGCAAATTTAACAATAAATACATTAATTAGATTGCAAAGCAGGATTTTAAAAGAATAATACATAGATAACCAAGTTCTTTTGAATCAAACAAAGGAACATCCCGCTCACTTCCCAACCATTCCAACCAAACGCTTCCATCGAACCAAACCACATTTTTGAAAATGCTACCCTTGCGCGAAATCACTGTGCATGTCCGTAACCGGGGACACGGCTATTCGAATAGGTTTTTAACACTCTGCAGAGGTTGTACAGCTTTACCCACAAGAGATAAATCACTTGTAATGTCCGTCTGACACACTTCCGAGGGTGTGCGACTAAGTGACTATCACAAAGCCTTTACAAAGTTCCATTTTGCCTCGGTTCTCGCCTCGCTAAGGTTTCGCCATCACAAATCTCTTGCGCCATTAAACCACCACAACAGTAACCGACTCAAAACTTCCTAATTAGTTGGCCAGTCCGTCCCATACCGGACTTGTGGTTGCACGAGGTGGCCTGATCAATGACTTGCAAAGTTAAGTCCTTAGTTGGTCGCCGCATAAGTCTACCACAACCCAATGTGCATCACACACCCACTCTAGCTCCCTACCTCAAGCCCGAGCATAAATCATTTTTGTTCATACCCACCAAATGGCAATCCTCGCCATGGCACAACATCTTTAATAAAAGTGGCCTCACACCACTGCTCCATAGTTCCATTAGTCAAATTTCATTAATCATTGAACATGTGATCGAAAGTACTCATGTAACTAGAGCATGTCTAAGCAATAATACGCCCCCAAGTTGGTATACAATTATGTCCAACTAGTATTAACCATCCTAAGGTGTCCAAGGATACATGTCATTCAAGGAGACATTTCATTTTCAATTTATCAAGGAGGCATAATGGCAATTTGGTAATTATCTACTCCCAAAACCATTTTTAATAAAACTAGCCATGCATGATAATTTAAAACAATATACATTTATAAAATGGGTTCAACATGGTCAAAGGCCTACGACTTGCCTTCGCTGACGAGGAGAGGTTCTTCTGTTGTTTGGTCAAGAAATCTTCCAAACGCCTAATCTACACGCATGCAGAATAGCAACAAATAAATAAAACAGCACCAAAAGAACTCCAAAAATTACAAAACCAGTACCAAATGAAAGAGGGTGAATTTATATGAATTTAGAAATTTGGATCACCCAAATCGGAGTTTGATGTGAAAGTTATAGCCAAAAGAAGTTTCAAAATCACATGAAATGATAGAATTAGGGTTTTCGGATTTTCGATTTATTTTCCAACCGAAACCCGGTTTTGACGCAACAACGCGCAAGCGCACACGCGCGCGCTTACGTGGCGCCACGCTGGCAGAACGCCGACGCTGGCGCCGACGTGGCGCCACGCAGTGGCCACGCGGCTCGCCCACGGTCCGAGAGAGAGAGAGAGAGAGAGAGACGCGGGCGCGGCGGCGGCCGAGCTGGGAAGACGGCGGCGACGCTGGGAACGGCGGCGATAAGCCGGAGACGGCGGCGCGGAGGCGGCCGGAGGCGGGGAAGAAGGGAGGAGCGGCGGGGCGAGCGCGACCGAGAGAGAGAGAGAGAAAGAAGAGAGGGGAGAGGAAGAGGCGCGCGGGTTTTATAGAACTCGCGGCGACGGACGGCGCGGCGACGGACGGCGCGACGGGCGGGCGGCGGGCGGACGAGACGGCACGGCCGCGACGCGACGGAGGCGCGGCGACGCGACGGATTCGGGCGCGAGATTCGCGGCGGCGGAATCGCGCGGCCGCGGGGAGAGAGAGAGAGAGCGGCGCGGGCGAGACGACGACGGACGCCGTCCGATTCCGACGGACGGGGGGAGCGAGGGAGACGCGGCGACGGAGAGCCGTCCGATTTGATCGGACGCGGGAAGTCCAACGGCGCGGCGAACGGATGCGAAGCGGGCGCCGTCCGATTTCGACGGACGGCTGGGAGCGAAGAGGCGCGGCGCGGGCGATGGCGCCGGATCGCGATCCAACGGCGGAGAAGAAAGGAGAGCGCGGCGAGGGAGACGAACGGCCGCGGCGAACGGAACGGCCGGATCTTGATCCAACGGCCAAGAAGACGGGCGACGCGCACGGCGAGGGCCACACGATGAGGATCCAACTACCGAGGGCGGCGCGCACGAGCGGGTCACCGGAGGGGCCGGAGAGTGGGGAACAAAGGTCGGGCCGCTAGGTTTCGCCCACGCACGTAAAAGAGATTTTAAATACCTTTTCATTTCGTAAATTCAAATAAATCAAAAGGCAATTTAGAAAATAGCAAATAGACTCCAAAAATTCTAGAAAATTCACGTAAATTACTTGAATTATTCTTGACTTAATAAAAATACTTTCAACTTTAAATTTTTCTTTTCTTTTACAAATAAAATAATTTTTCCATTTCTGATAAAACAAAAATCAATTTCTAAAATCCAATAAATCCAAGAAAATTCTCAAAATAATAATTTTGATTTTAAATTCCAGAATCTCAATCAAACCAACTTTAATTTAATTGAAGTTTGATTAACTCATATTAAATCGCAAATGATTTTTAAAATTTTCAAATTAAGCTTTTGGCAAATAGAAGCAAATGGTTTTCTTTTAAAATTTTCAAAACTCAAAAACGGACGCTACAAACCTACCCTCTTAAAGGGAATCTCGAATTCCCGAGATTCAGTCGACTAGAGAATAGGTGGGGAAACTCACCTTCAGTCATCTTCTCGCTCCCAAGTTGCTTCTTCTTCTGTGGTTGCTCCAATCGACCTTGCGTAAACGGATGATCTTGCTTCTTGTTACTCGCTCGCTACTTCCAAAATCTTGATGGGATGCTCCTTGTAGGTGAGGTCTTCTTGCAGGCAATTGCTTCCATTGGCATCCGCTTCTTCGCACACGCAAACACTTCTTCAATCGCGACATGTGGAAGACATTATGCACATCCGATACCGAGGTGGAAGGTCCAACCGTAAGCGACTTCTCCTCTTCTGCTAGAATCGAAAGGCCCGATGTACCTTGGTGCAAGCTTTCACTTACTCAAACGACGATCCTTTTGAGAGGCGACACCTTTAGGTACACATGATCACCAGTGCAAAGCTAGATCTCGCGACGGCTATCGCGATAACTCTTCCGCTCGTCTCAGGCTGCTTTCACTTTTCTCCGATTGATCGAACTTGCTCTTCGCTTTTTCCAAAATATCCGCCCAAACACTTGCCTTTCGCTTACTTCATTCCAATACAACGGTGTTCTCGATTTTCTTCCGTAAAGAGCTTCAAATGGAGACATCCGAGGCTTGACTGTAATCGTTGTTATAGGAAAACTCGCATAAGGTAGCATTTGATCCCAATCGTCTGATTTGCTAAGGCACAAGCCCTTAACATATCTTCTAGGATTTGATTTACTCTTTCTTTCCACCATCCGTCTGGGATGATAAGTCAGATCAAATTTAGATTAGTACCCAAAACACTGCAACTTCGCTAAAATCTTGAGGTGAATCGGTTCCTCGATCCGACACGATCTTCTTCTAAGACTCCATGCCGCACACTATCTTTGCCATGTACAATTCCGCGAGTCTATCACCGAGTAAGTGGTCTTGATCGGGAGAAAGTGAGCAACTTTGGTTAGACGATCCACAATTACCAGATAGAATCATAGCCCGACCTTGTCCTTGGCAAACCAAAGGATAAAATCCATGCCAATTTCTTCCCATTTCCATTCGTGCACTTTCAAGGGTTGCAGGAGTCCAAAGAGTCTTTGATGCTCGGCTTTAACTCACGACAGACATCACATTGAGCTACATACTGCAATCTCACGCTCATGCTAGGCCACCAATACATTTCTTTAAGGTCTTGGTACATCTTTGTGCTTCCAGGTGAATGGAGTACAAAGTTTCATGAGCTTCCTTGAGTATCACCGCTAAGCTCTTTTCGATCCGAATACAAATTCGCTTGTCAAACCAAATGGTGCCTTGCTCATCTTCCTCAAAATCTCGTGGCTTTACCTTTCTTCATGTTGCTCTTGATTTCCTTAATATTGGCATCTTCAACTTGAGCTTCCTTGATCCGATTCCGCAAAGTGGGTTGAACTTCTAGGCGCCTAGATAACCTTCTTCAACCAACTCTAACTTGAGCTTTGGAATTCTTCATGAAGGGTCAATGATTTTCCTTGATCGATGTGGTATTGCAAGAGACTTTTCGCCAAGGCATCCGCCACAACATTAGCTTTGCTCGGGTGGTAATGGATTCCAATATCATAATCCTTGATTAACTCTAACCACCTTCTTTGCCTCATATTAAGATCACCGAGTGAAAATGTACTTCAAACTCTTATGGTCCGTAGACTTCACAACGACACCAATAAGGTAATGACGCCATATCTTTAAAGCATGCACTACTAAGCCTAACTCCAAGTCATGAGTGGGTAATTCACTTCATGAGGCCTCAATTGACGGAAGCATAGGCTACTACCTTCCTTTCTTGCATCAGACACAACCAAGTCCTTGCCGGATGCATCACGTAAAATCTCAAAATCCTTCCTGACATCGGCAAAATCAACACCGAGTCGTTGTCGACGCTTCTTCAACTCTTGAAAACTTTGCTCACAATCACGTCCAAGCAAATTTCTTTTCTTTCTTCAACAAATGAGTGAGGGTCTTGCTATCTTGGAGAATCCTTCTATGAATCGGCGATAGTATCCCGCCATTCCGAGAAAACTTCGACCGAGGCACCGACTTGGGTGACTCCCAATTAAGCACATCCTTAACCTTGCTAGGGTTAATGATACTCCTTCCGCAGACATGACATGTCCCAAGAAAGTAACTTCTTTCATCCAAAACTCACACTTGCTGAATTTAGCATAGAGTTGATGATCTCTAAGCTTGTTCAGACCAAACGGAGGTGCTCTTCATGCTCTTCTTCACTCTTGAATACACCAAAATATCGCCAATGAAGACAATGACGAACTTATCCAAATATTCCATGAATACTTTATTCATCAAGCTCATAAAGTAAGCAGGGCATTGGTCAATCCAAATGACATGACCGTGAACTCATACACCCATACCGGGTTGAGAAAGCTCGCCTTGGGAATATCTTCCGACGAATCTTCAACTGTGGTATCCTCGACCTCAAGTCTATTTTGGAGAACACTCCGCTCCTTTCAACCGATCAAACAAATCATCGATCCCGGGCAGAGGGTACTTGTTCTTGATGGTGACCTCATTGAGGGCTCAGAATCCACACACATCCGCTGGGTACCATCCTTCTTGCAACAAAGATCACTGGGCTCCCAAGGTGAAGAACTAGGCCTGACAAAACCTTTCTCTTGCATTTCTTCAATTTGCTTCTTCAGTTCAACCAAATCATTGACAGCAATCAGAGGGTCTCTTGAAAATAGGTGCGCCTCCGAACAAGATTGATGACAAACTCCAAGTCTCTGCCTCGTGGAATTCCGTAGGTCATCGAAAGACATCCAAAACTCTCGACCATCGCACTTCTTCCAAAGACATAACACCGCATCGCAGACTAAAGCTCCAAATAGCTTCTCCGGGAGGCTTCAAACTTTACCTTGGTTCCATCCGACCGACCAAAGTGATGCTTCTACCACCACAATCCAAGAGGGCTTGGTGATTGGCAAGCCAATCCATTCCCAAAATCACATCAAGAGACTTGGTGTCTATGATGATGAGATTAGCAAGGAATTCTACCCTTCTATGGTCACTTTAACCTTAGGGCAACCTTGGTTCGCACTCAATTCCAACCGAGATCAACCAACAAAACACTTTTAAGAGGCAAAACTTCCAACCGTGCCTTTCAAAGAAAACTCCGAGAAACAAACGAATGCGAAGCTCCGTAATCAAACAAAACAAAGGGTGTGCCGAATTGACAAGGAACTTACCCAAAGACGACGTCCGGGTCAGTCTCGGGCTTCTCCACAAAGGTGTGGTTCACACGACCTCTTCCAAAAGGCGAGGAGATTTGACCGGCAGCTTGAGTCCGAGGGGCTCCACGCGCGACTCGGAGTGGGGTCCTGGTCGGGTAGCTCCCATGTTAAAACGAACAGAGACGGGCCTTGCCTCGCGGGCAACTATTGGCGGCGCCCCACCGATGACACTTAAAGGTGTGATCCCGGCCGCAGGTTGCCATTCCTTGGTTGCCGGTTGCCGGAGCCGCCGCCGCGGGTTACCGGAACCGGCCGGGCGAGGTGTCGCATGTGGGCTCAATGTGACAGTGGAGCAACACGGCAGAGGCGCACATTCATTCTCGACTCGGGAGTGAGACCGATGGGCACCGTGGTCGCATCATCTTTCTCTTGCGGATTCTTCCACCACTACGGATTCTTCGATGAGCATGGCCTTGTTCACCAAGTGCCGGAAATCGCATAATCATTCCCAATGACTTGCACCTTCAAACCGGGTTGAGTCCTCTCTGAAGCGCTCGCGGCATCATCTGTGG
The DNA here is from genome assembly GCA_036346395.1 of Hsuehochloa calcarea. Lineage (NCBI taxonomy): Eukaryota > Viridiplantae > Streptophyta > Magnoliopsida > Poales > Poaceae > Hsuehochloa > Hsuehochloa calcarea. The sequence goes on from CM070613.1 coordinate 3,077,686, forward strand.
GCAACGCCCTCCGAGGCATAACGGACAACCGAGTGAACTCGTTAAGGTATTCACTCACCGACATGTTGCCTTGCCGCAACTCACTAACTCATTCTTCTTCATTTCCACCTTTCCATCGTGGATATGGGAGTGGCGAAAGCTCCTCAAAACTCGCCCAAGTGATACTCTCGGTTTCCATGGCGGCACAATAGTTCTCCCACCATTCTCGCAGCAGCACCTTCAAGCCGGTGGGTGGCATACGTAACCTTCTCGCGATCATCACAACGGGTGATAGCGAGCTTTTTCCATGGAACGTAACTACCATTCAAGGCCCAATGGCTCCGAGGAGCTAGAGAAAGTGGGCGGATGGGTCCTCAAAACTCGCCAACTCGACCGAGGAAACATCGGGTGGAGCAGCGGGGCGTGGCAAACCGCTGACTGCTCGATTCATCATTGCGAGGAGGGCAAAGAATGGTCCGGTTCTCGCGATTCATCATCCGAGTCATGTTCTCGCATCAAAGAGCTCATCACCGCGGCTGGCCGCCATGAACTCGACTCAAACCCGGATCTCGACCGCGGCTCGGGAAGACGGGCAGAGGCGCTTGAGTCTCATCCTCGCTTATGGAGTTATGGTCCGAACCATCTGCGACAAAGCTTCACTGGTTTAGTAGACGAGAAGAAGAAAGCAATTTAGATGAGAGGGAAAAGCATTTAGATAAGCGAGAAACAAGGGAGATAGATGGATCAACCTAATGCGGACAAAATTGGTTTTACCCAACGAACGGATAGCCGGAAAGCTATCAAGAAGCAAACAAGAAAGAGACATTCAAGCACAAAAGCACTATTACGCAGACTAAACGACTCTAAAACTAGGGAGGGCAGCTACCAATCTAATCTTTATGGGGGGTCAACTTGGAACAGACGGCGGATCTTGAGCTTCCAAAACTTCCATTACTTGATCTTGAATGGCTCGATCCTAGGGATAATCCAGAGATGAGGGAGTCAATTTAAATTTGAAAACCAAGTTCCAGAAAAGATAAGATAAAAGAACTCAAGAATGATATAAGAGGGTAAGATGAGAAGAAAAGAATAGAATAAGATAAGAAAGAATAGAATAAGATGAGAGAAGAATTTCTAGTCAAGTTAATTGCTTGGTTTGATTTAGAAAATATATTTTGAATCTTTGACTAAGACGACCAATCTAGCTAAAGGTTACGCCCCATACGATATGGCTCGATACTATCTCTTGTCGGGACCCCGGTGTCACACATCCCCGAGACCCTTCAGGCATACCAAGCTAGTCCCATGATCGTGAGCTAGCTTGCACAGCATAAACAATGATGTAATCATAACCATTCAACAACGAACTAATGAAGGCATAAGGCAATATTATTTAAAACAACGAAGACCTTATGGTCAAGTTCTACAAAAGTCGCCTCACAGGCTTAGCAACAACAGAGTATCCGCAATGAAATCTCAAAATACGTGGAGCCCAATCGACATGCCCACAGCAATCGAGTGGTGGACGGACCTAGTTCGCAAGTCTTCAAAGTAGCCTTCTTCGTAGTACTCAACATTTCCGGTTCTTCTCATTGACCGATCAACAAAGGGCATAAAGCCGTGAGTACATAAAGTACTCAAAGAAGTCGAGAGAAATGTATGCACATAGTATTCATGACAGCTTAAGCAAGGGTGGCTTTATGGTTAATTTGCGTAAAGCAAATTTAACAATAAATACATTAATTAGATTGCAAAGCAAGATTTTAAAAGAATAATACATAGATAACCAAGTTCTTTTGAATCAAACAAAGGAACATCCCGCTCACTTCCCAACCATTCCAACCAAACCTTTCCATCGAACCAAACCACATTTTTGAAAATGCTACCTTGCGCGAAATCACTGTGCATGTCCGTGAATCGGGACACGGCTATTCAATAGGTTTTAACACTGCAGAGGTTGTACAACTTTACCCACAAGAGATAAATCACTTGTAATGTCCGTCTCGACACACTTCCGAGGGTGTGCGACTAAGTGACTATCACAAAGCCTTTACAAAGTTCCATTTTGCCTCGGCTCGCCTCGCTAAGGTTTCGCCATCACATTTCTCTTGCGCCATTAAACCACCACAATGTAACCGACTCAAAACTTCCCTAATTAGTTGGCCAGTCCGTCCCATACCGGACTTGTGGTTGCACGAGGTGGCCTGCATCAATGACTTGCAAAGTTAAGTCCTTAGTTGGTCGCCGCACAAGTCTACCACAACCCAATGTGCATCACACACCCACTCTAGCTCCCTACCTCAAGCCCGAGCATAAATCATTTTTGTTCATACCCGACCAAATGGCAATCCTCGCCATGGCACAACATCTTTAATAAAAGTGGCCTCACACCACTGCTCCATAGTTCCATTAGTCAAATTTCATTAATCATTGAACATGTGATCGAAAGTACTCATGTAACTAGAGCATGTCTAAGCAATAATACGCCCCAAGTTGGTATACAATTATGTCCAACTAGTATTAACCATCCTAAGGTGTCCAAGGATATATGTCATTCAAGGAGACATTTCATTTTCAATTTATCAAGGAGGCATAATGGCAATTTGGTAATTATCTACTCCCAAAACCATTTTTAATAAAACTAGCCATGCATGATAATTTAAAACAATATACATTTATAAAATGGGTTCAACATGGTCAAAGGCCTACGACTTGCCTTCGTTGACGAGGAGAGGTTCTTCGGTCGTCGGGTCGAAGAAATCTTCCAAACGCCTAATCTACACGCATGAGAATAGCAACAAATAAATAAAACAGCACCAAAAGAACTCCAAAAATTACAAAACCAGTACCAAATGAAAGAGGGTGAATTTATATGAATTTAGAAATTTGGATCACCCAAATCGGAGTTTGGATGTGAAAGTTATAGCCAAAAGAAGTTTCAAAATCACATGAAATGATAGAATTAGGGTTTTCGGATTTTCGGATTTATTTTCCAACTGAAAAACCCGGTTTTGACGCTGGGCAAGCAAGCGCACACGCGCGCTACTACGCGGGCGCCACGCGGCAGAACGCCGACGCGGCGCCGACGTGGCGCCATCGCAGGCCACGCGGGCTCGCCCACGGTCGAGAGAGAGAGAGAGAGACGCGGGCGCGCATACGGCGGCGGAGTCTGGGAAGACGGCGGCGACGCTGGGAACGGCGGCGATAAGCCGAGACGGCGGCGGAGGAGGCGGCGGAGGCGGGAAGAAGGGAGGAGCGGCGGGCGAAGCGCGACCGAGAGAGAGAGAGAAGAAGAGAGGGAGAGGAAGAGGCGCGCGCGGTTTTATAGAACTCGCGGCGACGGACGGCGCGGGCGACGGACGGCGCGACGGGCGGGCGCGGGCGAGGCGGACGAGACGGCACGGCCGCGGACGCGACGGAGGCGCGGCGACGCGACGGATTCGGGCGCGATTCGCGGCGGCGGAATCGCGCGGCCGCGGGAGAGAGAGAGCGGCAGCGCGGGCGAGACGACGACGACGCCGTCCGATTCGACGGACGGTGGGGAGCGAGGAGACGCGGCGACGGAGAGTCGTCCGATTTTGATCGGACGGGGAAGTCCAACGGCGCGGCGAACGGATGCGAAGGGCGCCGTCCGATTTCGACGGACGGCTGGGAGCGGAAGAGGCGCGGCGCTGGCGATGGCGCTTGGATCGCGATCCAACGGCGAGAAGAAAGGAGAGCGCGGTGAGGGAGACGAACGGCCACGGCGAACGGAACGGCCGGATCTTGATCCAACGGCCAAGAAGACGGGCGACGCGGCGGCGAGGGCCACACGATGAGGATCCAACTACCGAGGGCGGGCGCGCGCATGAGCGGTCACGGAGGGGCCGAGAGCGGGGAATGTGGTCGGGCCGGCTAGGGTTTCGGCCCACGCACAGAAAAGAGATTTTAAATACCTTTTTCATTTCAGAAATTCAAATAAATCAAAAGGCAATTTAGAAAATAGCAAATAGACTCCAAAATTCTAGAAAATTCACGAAATTACTTGAATTATTCTTGACTTAATAAAAATACTTTCAACTTTAAATTTTTCTTTTCTTTTACAAATAAAATAATTTTTCCATTTCGGATAAAACAAAAATCAATTTCTAAAATCCAATAAATCCAAGAAAATTCTCAAAATAATAATTTTGATTTTAAATTCCAGAATCTCAATCAAACCAACTTTAATTTAATTGAAGTTTGATTAACTCATATTAAACCGCAAATGATTTTTTAAAATTTTCAAATTAAGCTTTTGGCAAATAGAAGCAAATGGTTTTCTTTAAAAATTTTCAAAACTCCAAAACGGACGCTCAATTTTAGATTCTAACATATCTTCTAGGATTTGATTTACTCTTTCGTCTCACCATCCGTCTGGGATGATAAGTCAGATCAAATTTAGATTAGTACCCAAAACACTGCAACTTCGCCAAAATCTTGAGGTGAATCGGGTTCCTCGATCCGACACGATCTTCTTCTAAGACTCCATGTCCGCACACTATCTTTGCCATGTACAATTTCGCCAGTCTATCACCGTGAGTAAGTGGTCTTGACTGGAGAAAGTGAGCAACTTTGGTTAGACGATCCACAATTACCTGATAGAATCATAGCCCGACCTTGTCCTTGGCAAACCAAAGGATAAAATCCATGCCAATTTCTTCCCATTTCCATTCGTGCACTTTCAAGGGTTGCAGAGTCCAAAGAGTCTTTGATGCTCTGGCTTTAACTCACGATGACATCACATTGAGCTACATACTGCAATCTCACGCTCATGCTAGGCCACCAATACATTTCTTTAAGGTCTTGGTACATCTTTGTGCTTCCAGGTGAATGGAGTACAAAGTTTCATGAGCTTCCTTGAGTATCACCGCTAAGCTCTTCTCGATCCGAATACAAATTCGCTTGTCAAACCAAATGGTGCCTTGCTCATCTTCCAAAATCTCGTGGCTTTACCTTTCTTCATGTTGCTCTTGATTTCTTAATATTGGCATCTTCAACTTGAGCTTCCTTGATCCGATTCCGCAAAGTGGGTTGAACTTCTAAGGCGCCTAGATAACCTTCTTCAACCAACTCTAACTTGAGCTTCAGAACTCTTCATGAAGGGTCAGCCGATTTTCCTTGATCGACGTGGTATTGCAAGAGACTTTTCTCGCTCAAGGCATCTCGCCACAACATTAGCTTTGCTCGGTGGTAATGGATTCCAATATCATAATCCTTGATTAACTCTAACCACCTTCTTTGCCTCATATTAAGATCACCGAGTGAAAATGTACTTCAAACTCTTATGGTCCGTAGACTTCACAATGATTACCAATAAGGTAATGACGCCATATCTTTAAAGCATGCACTACGGCAACTAACTCCAAGTCATGAGGGGTAATTCACTTCATGAGGCCTCAATTGACGGAAGCATAGGCTACTACCTTCCTTTCTTGCATCAGACACAACCAAGTCCTTGCCGGATGCATCACGTAAAATCTCAAAATCCTTCCTGACATCGGCAAAATCAACACCGAGTCGTTGTCGACGCTTCAACTCTTGAAAACTTTGCTCACAACTGCGTCCAAGCAAATTTCTTTTCTTTCTTCAACAAATGAGTGAGGGTCTTGCTATCTTGGAGAATCCTTCTATGAATCGCCGATAGTATCCTCGCCATTCCGAGAAAACTTCGACCGAGGCAATCGACTTGGGTGACTCCTAATTAGGCACATCCTTAACCTTGCTAGGGTTAATAGATACTCCTTCCGCAGACATGACATGTCCCAAGAAAGTAACTTCTTTCATCCAAAACTCACACTTGCTGAATTTAGCATAGAGTTGATGATCTCTAAGCTTGTTCAGACCAAACGGAGGTGCTCTTCATGCTCTTCTTCACTCTTGAATACACCAAAATATCGCCAATGAAGACAATGACGAACTTATCCAAATATCCCATGAATACTTTATTCATCAAGCTCATAAAGTAAGCAGGGCATTGGTCAATCCAAATGACATGACCGTGAACTCATACACCCATACCGGTTGAGAAAGTCGTTTGGGAATATCTTCTCGACGAATCTTCAACCGGTGGTATCCTCGACCTCAAGTCTATTTTGGAGAACACTCCGCTCCTTTCAACCGATCAAACAAATCATCGATCCCGGGCAGAGGGTACTTGTTCTTGATGGTGACCTCATTGAGGGCTCAGAATCCACACACATCCGCTGGGTACCATCCTTCTTGCAACAAAGATCACCGGGCTCCTCAAGGTGAAGAACTTGGCCTGACAAAACCTTTCTTGCATTTCTTCAATTTGCTTCTTCAGCTCAACCAAATCATTGACAGTAATCAGAGGGTCTCTTGAAAATAGGTGCGCTTCCTCGAACAAGATTGATGACAAACCCAAGTCTCGGCCTCAAGGCATTCCGTAGGTCATCAGAAAGACATCCAAAACTCTCGACCATCGCACTTCTTCCAAAGACACAACACCGCATCGCAGACTAAAGATCCAAATAGCTTCTCCGGGAGGCTTCAAACTTTACCTTGGTTCCATCCGGACGACCAAAGTGATGCTTCTACCACCACAATCCAAGAGGGCTTGGTGATTGGCAAGCCAATCCATTCCCAAAATCACATCAAGAGACTTGGTGTCTATGATGATGAGATTAGCAAGGAATTCTACCCTTCTATGGTCACTTTAACCTTAGGGCAACCTTGGTCTCGTACTCAATTCAACCGAGATCGAACCAACAAAACACTTTAAGAGGCAAACTTCCAACCGGTGCCTTTCAAAGAAACTCCGAGAAACAAACGAATGCAAGCTCCGTAATCAAACAAAACAAAGGTGTGCCGAATTGACAAGGAACTTACCAAAGACGACGTCCGGGTCTGTTCGGGCTTCTCCACAAGGGTGTGGTTCACACGACCTCTTCCAAAAGGCGAGGAGATTTGACCGGCAGCTTGAGTTTGAGGGCTCCACGCGGCGACTCTCGGAGTGGGGTCCCGGTCGGGTAGCTCCCATGTTGAAACGAACAGAGAAGGGCCTTGCCTCGCGGCAACTATTGGCGGCGCCCCACCGATGACACTTAAAGCAGTGATCCCGCCGCAGGTTGCCATTCCTTGGTTGCCGGTTGCTCGAGCCGCTAAGCCGCGGTTACCGGAACCGGCCGGGCGAGGTGTCGCTGGCAGGCTCAATGTGACAGTGGAGCAACACGCGTGAGGCGGCACATTCATTCTCGACTCGGGAGTGAGACCGATGGGCACCGCGGTCGCATCATCTTTCTTATGGATTCTTCCACCACGGCGGATTCTTCGATGAGCATGGCCTTGTTCACCAAGTGCCGGAAATCGTGCATAATCATTCCCAATGACTTGCACCTTCAAACCGGGTTGAGTCCTCTTGAAGCGCTCGCGGGCATCATCCGTGGCAACGCCCTTCGGGCATAACGGGACAACCGAGTGAACTCGCTAAGGTATTCACTCACCGACATGTTGCCTTGCCGCAACTCACTAACTCATTCTTCTTCATTTCCACCTTCCATCGTGGATATGGGAGTGGCGAAAGCTCCTCAAAACTCGCCCAAGTGATACTCTGGTTTCCATGGGCGGCACAATAGTTCTCCCACCATTCTCGCAGCAGCACCTTCAAGCCGGTGGGTGGCATACGTAACCTTCTCGCGATCATCACAACGGTGATAGCGAGCTTTTTTCCATGGAACGAACCACCATTCAGGCCCAATGGCTCGAGGAGCTAGAGAAAGTGGGCGGATGGGTCCTCAAAACTCGCCACCTAGACCGAGGAAACACTGGGGTGGAGCAGGGCGTGGCGTGGCAAACCGCTTGACTGCTCGATTCATCATTGCGGAGGGCGCAAGCCGGCCGGTTCTCACGATTCATCATCCGAGTCATGTTCTCATCAAAGAGCTCATCACCAAGGCTGGCTGCCATGAACTCGACTCAAACCCGGACCGTGACCGGCGGCTCGGGAAGACGGGCGTAGGCGCTGAGTCTCATCCTCGCTTATGAGTTATGGGTCCGAACCATCTCGCGACAAAGCTTCACCGGTTTAGTAGACGAGAAGAAGAAAGCAATTTAGATGAGAGGGAAAGCATTTAGATAAGCGAGAAACAAGGGAGATAGATGGATCAACCTAATGCGACAAAATTGGTTTTACCTAACGAACTGATAGCCTAAAGCTATCAAGAAGCAAACAAGAAAGAGACATTCAAGCACAAAAGCACTATTACGCAGACTAAACGACTCTAAAACTAGGGAGGCAGCTACCAATCTAATCTTTACGGAGGGGTAACTTGGAACAGACTGCGGATCTTGAACTTCCAAAACTTCCATTACTTGATCTTGAATGGCCTCGATCCTAGGGATAATCCAGAGATGAGGGAGTCAATTTAAATTTGAAAACCAAGTTCCGTAAAAGATAAGATAAAAGAACTCAAGAATGATATAAGAGGGTAAGATGAGAAGAAAAGAATAGAATAAGATAAGAAAGAATAGAATAAGATGAGAGAAGAATTTCTAGTCAAGTTAATTGCTTGGTTTGATTTAGAAAATATATTTTGAATCTTTGACTAAGACGACTAATCTAGCTAAAGGTTACGCCCTATAATGATATGGCTCGATATCATCTCTTGTCGGACCCCGTGTCACACATCCCCGAGACCTCTCAGGCATACCAAGCTAGTCCCATGATCGAGCTAGCTTGCATAGCTACAACAATGATGCAATCATAACCATTCAACAACGAACTAATGAAGGCATAAAGCAATATTATTTAAAACAACGAAGACCTTATGGTCAAGTTCTTACAAAAGTCGCTCACGTGGCTTAGCAACAACAGAGTATCCGGCAAATGAAATCTCAAAATACGTGGAGCCCAATCGACATGCCCACAGCAATCGAGTGGTGGACGGACCTAGTTCGCAAAGTCTTCAAAGTAGCCTTCTTCATAGTACTCAACATTTCCGGTTCTTCCATTGACCGATCAACAAAGGGCATAAAGCCGTGAGTACATAAAGTACTCAAGAAGTCGAGAGAAATGTATGCACATAGTATTCATGCCAGCTTAAACAAGGATGGCTTTATGGTTAATTTGCGTAAAGCAAGTTTAACAAAGAATACATTAATTAGATTGCAAAGCAAGATTTTAAAAGAATAATACATAGATAACCAAGTTCTTTTGAATCAAACAAAGGAACATCCTGCTCACTTCCCAACCATTCCAACCAAACGCTTTATCGAACCAAACCACATTTTTGAAAATACTACCCCTTGCGCGAAATCACTGTGCATGTCCGTGAATCGGGACACGGCTATTCAATAGGTTTTTAACACTGCAGAGGTTGTACAGCCTTTACCCACAAGAGATAAATCACTTGTAATGTCCGTCCGACACACTTCCGAGGGTGTGCGACTCAAGTGACTATCACAAGGCCTTTACAAAGTTCCATTTTGCCTCTGCTCTCGCTTCGCTAAGGTTTCGCCATCACATTTCTCTTGCGCCATTAAACCACCACAATGTAACCGACTCAAAACTTCCCTAATTAGTTGGCCAGTCCGTCCCATACCGGACTTATGGTTGCACGAGGTGGCCCTGATCAATGACTTGCAAAGTTAAGTCCTTAGTTGGTCGCCGCATAAGTCTACCACAACCCAATGTGCATCACACACCCACTCTAGCTTCCTACCTCAAGCCCGAGCATAAATCATTTTTGTTCATACCCGACCAAATGGCAATCCCTGCCATGGCACAACATCTTTTAATAAAAGTGGCCTCACACCACTGTTCCATAGTTCCATTAGTCAAATTTCATTAATCAAGAACATGTGATCGAAAGTCTCGCGGGTAACTAGAGCATGTCTAAGCAATAATACGCTCCCAAGTTGGTATACAATTATGTCCAACTAGTATTAACCATCCTATGGTGTCCAAGGATATATGTCATTCAAGGAGACATTTCATTTTCAATTTATCAAGGAGGCATAATGGCAATTTGGTAATTATCTACTCCCAAAACCATTTTTAATAAAACTAGCCATGCATGATAATTTAATACAATATACATTTGTAAAATGGGTTCAACATGGTCAAAGGCCTACGACTTGCCTTCGTTGACGAGGAGAGGTTCTTTGGTCGTTTGTCGTCAAGAAATCTTCCAAACGCCTAATCTACACGCGCAGAATAGCAACAAATAAATAAAACAGCACCAAAAGAACTCCAAAAATTACAAAACCAGTACCAAATGAAAGAGGGTGAATTTATATGAATTTAGAAATTTGGATCACCCAAATCGGAGTTTGGATGTGAAAGTTATAGCCAAAAGAAGTTTCAAAATCACATGAAATGATAGAATTAGGGTTTTCGGATTTTCGGATTTATTTTCCAACTGAAAAACCCGGTTTTGACGCTCACACAAGGCAAGCGCACACGCGCGCGCTACGCATGCCACGCGGCAGAACGCCGACGCTGGCGCCGACGCGCCACGCAGTGGCCACGCGCCTCGGCCCACGGCGAGAGAGAGAGAGAGAGAGAGACGCTGGCGCGGCGGCGGCGGCCGAGCTGGGAAGACGGCGGCGACGCTGGGAACGGCGGCGATGCGCATCGGGAGACGGCGGCGCGCGAGGCGCCGAGAAGGGAAGAAGGAGGAGCGGGCGGGCGAAGCGCCGAGAGAGAGAGAGAAAGAAGAGAGGAGAGGAAGAGGCGCGCGGTTTTATAGAACTCGCGGGCGACGGACGGCAGCGGGCGACGGACGGCGCGACGGGCGGGCGCGGCGGAGGCGGACGAGACGCACGGCCGCGACGCGACGGAGGCGCGGCGACGCGACGGACGGGCGCGAGATTCGCGGCGGCGGAATCGCGCGGCCGGGAGAGAGAGAGGCGCGCGCGGAGACGACGACGGACGCCGTCCGATTCGGACGGACGGGGGGAGCGAGGGAGACGCGGCGACGAGAGCCGTCCGATTTGACGGACGGTGGGAAGTCCAACGGCGCGGCGAACGGATGCGAAGGGCGCCGTCCGATTTCGACGGACGGCTGGGAGCGGAAGAGGCGCGGCGCGGCGATGGCGCTCGGATCGCGATCCAACGGCGGAGAAGAAAGGAGAGCGCGTGAGGGAGACGAACGGCCGCGGGCGAACGGAACGCCGGATCTTGATCCAACGGTCCAAGAAAGACGGGCGACGCAGGCGAGGGCCACACGATGAGGATCCAACGGCCGAGGGGGATACGGGCAGCCGTGAGCGGGTCATGAGTGGGCCGGAGGGGAACAAAGGGTCGGGCCGCTAGGTTTCGCCCACGCACAGAAAAGAGATTTTAAATACCTTTTTCATTTCAGAAATTCAAATAAATCAAAAGGCAATTTAGAAAATAGCAAATAGACTCCAAAAATTCTAGAAAAATTCACAGAAATTACTTGAATTATTCTTGACTTAATAAAAATACTTTCAACTTTAAATTTTTCTTTTTCTTTTACAAATAAAATAATTTTTCCATTTCGGATAAAACAAAAATCAATTTCTAAAATCCAATAAATCCAAGAAAATTCTCAAAATAATAATTTTGATTTTAAATTCCAGAATCTCAATCAAACCAACTTTAATTTAATTGAAGTTTGATTAACTCATATTAAACTGCAAATGATTTTTAAAATTTTCAAATTAAGCTTTTGGCAAATAGAAGCAAATGGTTTTCTTTTAAAATTTTCAAAACTCCAAAACGGACGCCACAAACCTACTCCTCTTAAAGGGAATCTCACCCCTCGAGATTCAGCCGACTAGAGAATAGGGGAAACTCACCTTCGTGTCATCTTCGCTCCTGTTGCTTCTTCTTCTGTGGTTGCTCCACCGACCTTGCGTAAACGGATGATCTTGCTTCTTGTTACCGCTTCGCTACTTCCAAAATCTTGATGGGATGCTCCTTTGTAGGTGAGGTCTTCTTGCGTGGCAATTGCTTCCATTGGCATCCGCTTCTGCACACGCAAACACTTCTTCGCCATGACACGCGGAAGACATTATGCACATCCGACACCGAGGTGGAAGGTCCAACGGTAAGTACTTCTCCTCTTCGCTAGAATCGAAAGGCCCGATGTACCTTGGTGCAAGCTTTCCACTTACTCAAACGACGATCCTTCGAGAGGCGACACCTTTAGGTACACATGATCACCAGTAAAAGCTAGATCTCTGCGACTTTGCATCGCAGATAACTCTTCCGCTCGTCTCAGGCAAGTTTTCTTTCTCCGATTGATCGAACTTGCTCTTCGCTTTTTCCAAAATATCCGCCCAAACACTTGCCTTTCGCTTACTTCATTCCAATACAATCTGTTCTCGATTTTCTTCCGTAAAGAGCTTCAAATGGAGACATCCGAGGCTTGACTGTAATCGTTGTTATAGGAAAACTCGCATAAGGTAGCATTTGATCCTAATCGTCTGATTTGCTAAGGCACAAGCCCTTAACATATCTTCTAGGATTTGATTTACTCTTTCTTTCTCACCATCCGTCTGGGATGATAAGTTGTACCGAATTTAGATTAGTACCCAAAACACTGGCACCTTCGCTAAAATCTTGAGGTGAATCGGTTCTCGATCCGACACGATCTTCTTCTGCACTCCATGCCGACACACTATCTTTGCCATGTACAATTCGCGAGTCTATCACCGTAGTAAGTGGTCTTGACCGGGAGAAAGTGAGCAACTTTGTTAGACGATCCACAATTACCAGATAGAATCATAGCTCCGACCTTGTCCTTGGCAAACCAAAGGATAAAATCCATGCCAATTTCTTCCCATTTCCATTCAGCACTTTCAAGGGTTGCAGGAGTCCAAGAGGTCTTTGATGCTCGGCTTAACTCACGATGACATCACATTGAGCTACATACTGCAATCTCACGCTCATGCTAGGCCACCAATACATTTCTTTAAGGTCTTGGTACATCTTTGTGCTTCCAGTGGTGAATGGAGTACAAAGTTTCATGAGCTTCCTTGAGTATCACCGCTAAGCTCTTCTCGATCCGAATACAAATTCGCTTGTCAAACCAAATGGTGCCTTGCTCATCTTCCAAAATCTCGTGGCTTTACCTTTCTTCATGTTGCTCTTGATTTCTTAATATTGGCATCTTCAACTTGAGCTTCCTTGATCCGATTCCGCAAAGTGGGTTGAACTTGTAAGGCAGCCTAGATAACCTTCTTCAACCAACTCTAACTTGAGCTTCGTGAACTCTTCATGAAGGGTCAATTGATTTTCCTTGATCGATGTGGTATTGCAAGAGACTTTTCTCGCCAAGGCATCCGCCACAACATTAGCTTTGCCTCGGTGGTAATGGATTCCAATATCATAATCCTTGATTAACTCTAACCACCTTCTTTGCCTCATATTAAGATCACCGAGTGAAAATGTACTTCAAACTCTATGGTCCGTAGACTTCACAATGATTACCAATAAGGTAATGACGCCATATCTTTAAAGCATGCACTACGGCAATTAACTCCAAGTCATGAGGGGTAATTCACTCATGAGGCCTCAATTGACGGAAGTATAGGCTACTACCTTCCTTTCTTGCATCAGACACAACCAAGTCCTGCGGATGCATCACAAAAATCTCAAAATCCTTCCTGACATCGGCAAAATCAACACCGAGTCGTTGTCGACGCTTCAACTCTTGAAAATCGCCTGATCGCCGCTTCACCTTCGCGCTTCCGCTGTTTTCGGCCGACCGGTGGACCCACCGACGCCAGCCAAGGCCGTTTTCTCCCGATCTCTCCGCTACCGCTTCCGCTTCTTCTGGGCCACATCGCTGCTTCCGCCGGACTCCCTTCCCGCTATAAATACCCCGAGCCCCCAATCTCTTCGCCTTCTTCTCTCCAAAACCCCAAGCGCCGACACCTCTCTCGCCTCCTCACAAGATTGTTCAAGACCGGCCGCGGCCAGAATTTAGTCGCCGCCGCTTTCTATCATTAACGGAGTTCTTCGGCCACAAGAATCGCCACATTTGGGATCGCATAGCCCCAAATTGCTCGTGCTGCTTCTCACCGCCGCCCCTGTCTTCCTCCGCTGCCGACTCATCCGACAACACCTTCCGCCACCGCCGCCGCCGCCGCCGCCACGGTGAGTTTCGCCTTCGACCGCCACCACCCTCATTTGCGCCTCCGGCGACGATTTTGTGCTCACGCCGCCACCATCCGCTTCACGCCACGCATTCTCGGCCGAGCCTCCTCTGCTCACCACTCCGCCGACGTGGCACCTGTGTCACCTACCACGCCAAGAAGATCGGCCGAGGTGGCACTGCAGGCACGCTCACCGCCACAGGGTGCCGCCCACCGCCACCGTGAGTTGAGGTCGACAGCGGGCCCACCTGTCAGATTTTATTTTTAAATTTATTTCTTTTTCTCAAAATCTCTACCGACGCAAGCATTGCGCAATAAACCGATTTTCCTTTATAAAAATAATTCAGGAAATTCTAGAAAATCCAAATTAGGGTTTAATTGATTTTCAAATCTTCCAAAGCCCATATCTTTTGCATCCGAACTCCGATTGAGCCCATTCAAATTTGTAAATTTATATAAAATTAAGATCTATTTAATGGTGAATTTTATTTGATTTTTGGAGTTTGTTTTGCCTCTGTTATTTATTTATTTTGTTTCTTTTGTCTCGCTTCATGTAGTAGACGCCGATACTTCGAAATTTTGCGTAAGAAGGAGCACCTCAAGACCAAGACCAATATCTAGATCTATTCCAAGGCAAGTTATACTTTGATCATTTTGAACCCGGCTAAAATACTTTGTTTCAATGTATTGCATTCTATTTCAAGTATTTATTTAAATGCTTTTGGGATAGTTATTAATCCAAATTGTTATACCACCTTGTCTATTGTATGCCATGATCTTTTGTCACCCTAGGTTGGTTAATAATTAGTTGGTTTTATCGTAGCACCAACGTGGGTTGGTTAGATACGATTAGACTGCTTAGCCATGCCACGAGTCATCATTTCATGAGAGTTGCAATTATAAACTTGACTAAGTGATTATGGAACTGCGTGATGAATCTGTGTGTCAGTGGTGTCGTTACTGCTGATGGCATGTGTTGCACTTAATCGTGGTGGGAAAAGATTTATACCGAGGCGTGGTGGATCTGTGTGAATGGTGGAACTGTGAATAAACTGTGGTGATTTGGGTAAAACCGAAGTCTTGCCTTGGTCAATTAAGGACTTAACTTTGTGCACCATTGAATCGGGCCTCACTGCACGCACCACATGTCTAGTATGGGATGGGCCTGACTTAGTAAGTTATGGAGTCTTGACATTGACAACTCAGTTGTATTTAAGCCGTGTGGATGGGTCGAGGTGATATGTCACATCGCGGACGGTTCGGGCCGATCCTCGCCCAATGGTGTGTGTCGCTCCAAGGGTCAGGTGTACAAATTGACGGCAAAGAAGCACACCAGAGTGTCATTGTTTGAGATGAAGTTTCAAAGGTTTTGTTATGGTCGCGATCGCTACATCGGGTTGTATTGTGTGGGTAAAGTGTACACATTTCTACAGAGTGTTTAAACCAATCTATTCAATAGCCGCGCCCTGATATGGACATGCTCCGGATTTCACACGAGGGGTAGATTTTCATAAAACACTGGGAAGGGTCACCGTGTGGAGATAACCAGTACCGTGTGAATAACTTGATTAGACTGTGTGTACTTTGTGAAATCAATTGTTAACTTATTATTGTCTATTTGTTTTGAGATATGCTTTCAATCTATTATGTGTATTCAATTGCAAATGTTGCATTTCGCAAAATAACCACGTAAGCCATTCCCTTGAATAAACCATCATCTATAAATTGCATTCTGTATATGACTTATGAGTACGGTGTGTACTCACCTTACTAAATAAATCAACGTAAGTGGAGGAGTCGTCACCGTCAAGAAGAGTTCTACGAAGGTTGATCGTTAGGGTCTTGATCCCGCCCGCCAGTTCGTGGTAAATTGATGGGAGCCACCGAGTTTATTTCTGCTTCACTGCAGCTTATTCTCTTATTGTCACTTTGCATGGCTTAATAAATGTAAAACTCACCATAAGGTCCCAAAGCATATTTGTTATTCAAAGTACTCGCTATTCTTATATTCGCTAGTATGGATGTGATATTTCATCGATGCCGACACTCGCACTAGCGTGATCCCGACTAGTGCGTAATACACAGAGGGTCCAGATTTGTATATTTGGGTCCCGACATCTGCCAAGCGCTTATGCGTATAACTATGCGAGAGGATATGGGACCTCTCTTGACTTAGTACTTTGGCGTGGGTTATCTCGAGTCGCAGGAGGGGTTATGTGTGTTGTGTGAAACATGATATGTGGTCGTGTTCTTGTGTTGGGTGTGCGGTGGTGGAGATTCCTGCAGGCTCTCCACCGAGGAGCGCCGAGTTGTCCAAGGCTTTACCCGAAGGGTAGTTGACTGAGGTTTACGATGATTCGACACAACGTATGGCTTTCTATCCATACGCGCGCTCGAGAGTAATTCACAATATTAGAAACGCCTCGTTTGACTTAGCCGTGTCGCAAGATACCTAAGGAAGTGTGCTTAATAGCTTGGCAAAAGACGGTCAAAGTGGGGTACATTGGTACACCCGCAGGATAAAACTATTCGAATAGCCTCGCCCCAGGTTATGGACATGCTTGGTAAGGTCGCAAGAACTAGACTACAACCTTTAAAATTAAAATTTGACATGGGTGGTATGAATGGGTAATTCATGCTATTGTTGTGGTGACTGATGGGCTAGTCACTACCTGTGATCATGTTGTCATCTATTTAATCGTTATTTAATATTGTTCTTTCTGCTATTTGAACATTAAAACAGATTTGCTAAATTGCTTTCAATCTATTACATTATTGCAAATGGAAACTTGCTTTATGCTAACATAAAACATACAAACTTCCCTTCAATGAGCTTGCATGTAGTATATGTACAGTTTGTTATTCCACATGTAAGTCTTATGAGTACATTCAGTACTCACCGCTTTTGCCGCTACTTTGTTTGCAGAGAGGAAGGTGAGCCCCAAGGGCCTCACTCGTGAAATGTACCGTGGTGTGGACGACTAGCTTGCGGTCCGGCGGTTGCCTTGTGGGTTAAAGGCACATCGGCCTGGCTTTTTGTTTATGGCCATCTTATGGCACTTTTGCTTCCACTGCTTATTTCTTCCGCTATATGTATGTATTTGGCCTGGCCTACTCTCTTTTGTAATATCTATCTTTTATTTATGTTACCTCTGCTCGGTTTCTTGCTTCGGCTCTATGTGAATGAATGGAATTGATGCATGAAATTTGTAAAGGGTGTGTATAACGCATTTTGAAGTATACATTCTCGAGTCTCTGATTATCCGCTGTGATGCTAGGACCGAACTGATGGTTACATTACAAGTTTGATAAACCGGTCTCACAGTGCCTTCGTGTTCCAACAGAGGAAGTCTGCTGAAACCCTCGATGTCCAAGAAGATTTGACCTATCGCGAGCACCCTGCTCGTGATACTGATGAGATCAACGAAGAACGAGGAATAAAACTATCGATTCTCAAAGTTCAGTGGTCGAACCATTCTAAGGATGAGGCTACTTGGGAAAGGGAAGATCGCCTCCTGCACTATCCATCTTTCCTTACCGAGTGAGCCAAATCTCGGGACGAGATTTTGTAAGGGGGGGGGGAGGTTTTGTAACATCCCAAATATGGGTTTGTGTTTCAAATGTAAGAAAATCAGAAGAAATTAAAACTTTTCTTGCATCTTGAAGCCTTGGTCATTTTTGGTAATTATTTTCAAAAGAATTATGGAAAATCCAATTTAAATTCCCTTTTGACTCTAATCAAAAACCCTCCTTGGCAAAGGTCTTTTGCCAAACCCTTGGAAATCTTTTCCCTCAGTTCTAGGGAGGCTTGGCAACACCTCTGAATTATCTCATGATTTTTAGAGATTATTTGATAATTTTTGAGGCAAGTCAAACCGGTCAAACCCTATTTTCCACTGCCTAGAATTTCTGAGAATAATTCAGTGCATGAAAATCCTGAAAAATTTATGGAAAGTTCCTCCTGCAGTCAGCAAGCTCCAGTTAAAATTTCATAAATTTTGGAGTTTGTTTGCTACCTCAAATAATTCTCAAAATCAGATGTTTAAAATTCAAATTTAACCGGTTTGCACTGCTCTCTGTTCGAACCGCACTGGCTCGAGCCATCGGACTCGTCCAGCCAACTAATCGCACCAGCACGTTGATCGGGCGCTGCCAGAGTCGCTGATCAGCATCGAACGGTTCTCGATCAAATTTAACGACTGAACCGCTGTAATCCACTCGATCTAACTCACCGCTCGATTTCCATCCAACGGCCGGCACGCCGCCTCCTTCCTCCGACCAGCGCAAGACGTGAGCTCAGCCATGGCGCGGCGCAGAGGAGAAAGCGCCAGCGGCCCACCCACTCCTCCGCTTTTAAACGGCTATCTTCACAGGCATTAAATGCCTGTCGTGCTCCTCCTCAAAGCGCCCACTTTCCAACCGCCTCCCGCCGCCTTCTCACGCCAAACGACTGTGTGGACCCGAGTGGGTTATCGCCATTGCTCGCCATCCTCGCTATTTAAGCTCCATTGTTTCTCCCTTAGCTTCCTTTAGCACCTCCGCAACTCTAGCTAGCACTCACAAACCACTGAGCCACAGATCTTCGAGAATCCTTCTACGCCATTGTCGGCTTTGAAGCTCCTGGAGCCGGTGCCACACGGGCTTTCTTCAAGTCTTTGCTTCCTCCGCCCCCTCTACTCATCAAGCTTAACCTCACTTAATTCGGTTCAATTTGTCCAGTGGACGAGCTCAACTGATTTCCTTTCGCCGAACCGGGCTCTCCTCGCCGAGCCACCGACTTTCCTGCATTCCTTGCGCTGTAACTCCTCTTAGTCCCTAGTGGCTCGCACTGCTTCCCTTGAACCGCACCAGCGCTTTTGCCGCTTTTGGTCATTTTCGTCCCTCGTTCTCTCCGGCTTGCCGACGGCCCGACCACCTCACCAACTCCATTGGTACCATTAGGTGCGCAATGATGTTTGGGACCCATTTGGGCACTTGTCGACTCGCCGCTGCCAGAGCCGCTGGGACGGCGAAGCCGATCTTCCTGGCCATTTTTGCCTGGACGAAAAACAGGAGACGGTTTGAACTTGAGTCGATGTGGAACCGCCGATCCTAAGATCTACGGCTCGATCGCGCCAAGTTTGAATTGCCGCGCTGCTTCGGTTCAGGACCCGCTGATCCAAGATCAACGGTCCCGATTCGAAAGTTAACGCGGGATCGTTGGATCCCGTGATCCACGCTAGTGCGCGCGGTGGACGCTCGTTCGCCTGGCCTATGTGGTCGTGGACCGTTAGATCCAAATCCAACGGTGACGACTCAGTGTTTCCGGACGCCTGGCCTGGCTCGACCTAAGTGGTCGTGGACCGTTAGATCCCGATCCAACGGTAATCCATCAGTTGTTTCCGGACGCTCGCAAGGCCGACTAAGTGGTCGTGGACCGTTAGATCCCGATCCAACGGTTAATCTACTGTGAGTTTCACGGGCAAGCACAGACGCTGCCAACAAGCAGGTTTTGGACCGTTGATCCAAGATCAACGCCTCGCTCGTCCACGCCTTTTCGAATTTCTCGATTTTCCGAAAGGATTTATTTATCAATCAAAATGTGATAACTTGTAAAATGCATAACTAATTCATTTTAATTCCTTTTCGAGATTCAAATTTTGTTGGTTATGTTTTCAATCAACTTTAATCTAAAAATGTTTCAACTCCAAGACAGCCGTAAAATTTTGCTAATGAATAGTAGCATTTTTGATTTATAAAAGTCGATCAAATTTGTTTTGGCCATATCTTTTGCATTGAGAATCCAAATCAATTGGTTCTTATTGCTAAATTCATTATAAATTAGGATCTTGCTACTGTAAATTTTAGAATTTTTGGAGAAAGTTTGTCGTTGGGTCTTTGCATTTTATTCGTTTTATTTGCCTTTTCGCTTCTCGTTAGAATCCAAGAGCACGCTGACAATATTATCGATCCTCAAAGAACATCTTGACTCGCAACAAGCGGTGCAAGCAATCGATCATAAATGTCCTATTATTTTCAAGTCTAATACTTTGTTTACAACTCATATGTATGCATGCTTTGTGTCAAATTAATTTTCCCGATTAGAGGTAGTTATTCCTATTGCATTGTTGCCCTCAAATTGTTATCCCCGCCACAAACATAAGTTATTAATATCACTGTGAATTAGAGCCCTGGATTTATTTATGCTCTTTTATTGTCTTTTTCGATGTCATGCTTAGAAATACTTAGATGTCGGTAGATTGGGCGCCATCGACTTAGTCGATGACCTTGATCACACACATGTAATTAATTATTCCATTATGTCCAA
Source organism: Hsuehochloa calcarea (assembly GCA_036346395.1). NCBI lineage: Eukaryota > Viridiplantae > Streptophyta > Magnoliopsida > Poales > Poaceae > Hsuehochloa > Hsuehochloa calcarea. The sequence goes on from CM070613.1 coordinate 3,098,081, forward strand.
AGACTTTGTGCTTTGTTAATTTTGTAAAGTCAAAACTGAAAATAAAATTGTTTTAGACTTGGGCACAATGGTATGTTGGTGTGATCTCACTGGTGTGAATGGAATGGTGCCTAGGTCATCAAGGACCGAGTTACTTGTGTCACTAAGTTGCCGCTTATGCGTATAACCACGCGAGAGGGATATAGGACCTCTCTGACTAAGTACTTTGGCGGTGTTATCTCCTAGTCGCAGGAGGGGGTTGTGTGTGTTGTGTGAAACATGATATGTGTTCTTGTGTTGGGTAAAGGTGGTGGAGATTCCTGCCAGGCTCTCCACCTCGAGGAGCATTGTAGTTGTCCAAGGCTTTACCCGCAACTGGTAGTTGACCGAGGCTTTACAATGACTCGACACAACGTATGGGTTTCTATCCATACTATGGCTCGTGGGTAATACGCAATATTGGAAATATCTCAGAGGACTTAGCCGCGTTTGCATACCTAAGGAAGTGTGCTTAATAGCTTGGCAAAAGGCGGTCTAGCGTGCAGGGTACATTGGTACACCCCTGCAGTGGATAAAACTATTCGAATAGCCTCGCCCCAGGTTATGGACATGCTTGGTAAGGTCGTGCAAGAACTAGACTACAACCTTTAAATTAAAATTTGATATGGTTGGCATGAATGGGTAATTCATGCTATTGTTGTGGTGACTAATGGGCTAGTCACTTCAGTGATTGTTGTTGTCATCTATCATCTGTTGTATTATTGTCATTTACGATTATTTGAACATTAAAAACAGATTTGTCAACTTGCTTTTAAATGTACTACATTATTGCAAATGAAAACTCGCTTATGCTAAAATGAAACATACACTCCACTTCAATGAGCTTGCATGTAGTATATATACAGTTTGTTATTCCACATGTAAGTCTTATGAGTACATTCAAAGTACTCACCGCTTTTGCCTACCGCTTTGTTTGTAGGGAGGAAGGTGAGCCCCAAGGGCCTCACTTTTGTGAGATGTGTCCGTGGATTCACGACTAGCTTACGGTCCTGGCTTGGCCTGCCTTGTGGGTTAAAGGCACACCGATTGGCTCTTTGGTTTATGGCCATCTTATGGTACTTTTGCTTCACTGCTCAATTTCTTTATGTATTTGTCATTTGGCCTACGGCCTCTCTTTGTAATAACTATCCTTTATTTATGTTATCTTCTCGTTTGTTGTTTCGCCTTTGCTCTATGTGAATGAATGGAATTGATGCATGAATTTTGTAAAGAGGTGTGTATAACGCATTTCGAAGTATACATGTCTCGAGTCTCGCTTATCTGATTTGTGATGCTAGGGTCAATCGGTGACTAAGCATTACAAGCCCAATAAACCGGGTCTCACAGTTCTCTATCTCACAATACGAGGCCTGACATACAATTCGCAGATGTCCGCACTCGCCAAAGCTTCCTCAGTGCTTCTCATCACAAGCAAGACGTCAGATCTTCGTATCTTCAAGGTACTCTTGACTTTGGACTCGTATTCTTCTTCTTCGCTCTTCTCTATTCGAGCATTTTCTGATGCTGATTTTGTCGGGTGTAGAGTGGATAGGAAGAGTACTTCCGCACTTGTTATTTCTTGGTCTCTAGAAATGCTGCTGCAGTACACCCACACCAAGCCGAGTATGTAGTCGCAGCCTTGCTGGTTGTTCTCGTGTCCTCGATTTTATCCACGCCGCGGACTATGGGTTATTTTTGGAGAGTGTTCTCTTTATGTGACAACACTTCGCCATAAATATTGCCAAAAACCCAAAGGCAACATTCAAGGACTAAGCACATTGATATTCGCTTCCATTTTCTCGAGAGACCATGTTGAGAAGGGTGATGTTCCGCTTCACTTTGTAGAGTCGTAACAACAACTTGCGTATATTTTCACTAAAGCTCTTGATTCTTCTTGTTTTGCTACCTTGTGGGAGAGTTAGGTTATTAGTCCCATTGGGCTGTTTTGAGGGGTTTTTTTGTTTCTTTTGCATTCATTGTATCATAATGCATGTTTCAATTCAAGTATCTTGCATTGTTAAATAAAACTTGTGGAGCTTTGAGTTTTATCCTTGTATGGCATGTTTTCATTCTTATACCTTGCCATATTCTCGTGATAGTCCGCTAGACCTCTTTCATGGCTTTTCTTGTGTAGCTTGGCTTGTCTAGCTAGCCTTACATCTGTGAGCCAAATTGAATCAAATCATGTTCTGTTGGATCTTGTGTCTGGTTTTGCTTTAGTGATCCTTTCATGATTCTTGCCATGTCTCTTAAGTCGAATTGAACCTTGAACTGAGGTTGAGCTAAAAATGAGCTTTGTTATTTCTTAAGTCAAGCAAATGAAGTATGAGTTTTTATGTGCGAAAAAAACTGATCTCACCAATCCTTTCTCATGAGACGGCTTGCCATTGCACTAGGCATGAACTCAGGGGGAGTTTTGGATGACCTAGACCATTCTTTTAAGCTTAACGCTTGAGATGGTCGCGGCAAGGCTTGAGATCTAGCACATTGCTTTAAAAAAATTATATATATCATTTTCAGCTAAATGCTGAAAATGCTAAGTGCTTGATTAAAATGCTTCATATTTGAACTCCTAATGCTCAAATTGTCTCAGTTTCTGGTTTCTGGTTTTCCTTTGCTTATAGACATGGCTTGACTCATTTTTGGATAACTTGGTGAAACTTTGATATTGAGCAACTTTTCATGGTATCAATTCGTTTAATCTCAGTTTATTGCTATGTTGGTCTTAGCTTTGCAAGACATGATTTGACATGTTTGAATATAGCTTCTTCTTTATATGGCTTGGTTTAGTACTTGTACTGCCTACATGTATATTGGTCATGGCCTTTTACTAAAGTTCAAAAATAAAGTCATTCCTTCATACTCTTTCTTTATCATGCATCTTGATGAATTCATTGTCAAAGGGGGAGAAGGATTGTGGAGAAAAATGTTGTTTTGGAGCTTTTGGTTTCATACATAAGGTTTCATATAAAAGAACTCACTTATAAAAAAAATGATGAACCTTTTGAAAACTTGTGATCATAGTGAGTTGAGTCTCTGGGTTTTATTGCCTTTTTCTGATTTTATTTGCAATTGAAGAAGACTCACAATGATCAAAGGTCAAATAGAACATTTGTCTTTCATATGGACCTTAGTGAGATTTTTGGCTATCTTATGGAAATTTAAGTCATTTGTGCATTCATTGCCTTATATCACTTGCTTATACTATTTTTAAGCCAACTTGGTCGGTTCCTAGGCTTTTTCTTGCTTATGGACCAAGTTGTGCCTTTATGCGAAAACGGCGAATTTTTTACTTTTCAATCTGAAAAACTACATTTTCTGTGAAGTTGCCAATGTGTTCATCAAGGGGGAGATTGTGGATACCGTGAGGATATGTGCACGATCTCAGGATGATGAGTCAATTGGCAATGGCTTTGTTGGTTTGCAAAATCTCCCATTTTCGGGTTTGTTACCACTGCATCACAAAGCGTCTCGATCGCGATGTTGGGCGGTCGATCATTGGAGAGGTCCGACCGGCTACCGGTGGCCGGTCCGACCGGGATTGTTTTAAAGATGGCTTTTGAGCCGATCCAAAATAGGTTGTGTAGGCAAGTGAGGGAGTCTCCTCGATGTGGTCGCATCATTTTTGGAGCTCCAAATAAAAGTTCGCTTGAGTTGAAAATTCCGTAAGGTTTCGGATTTTCACGATGGAATTTTGGCTGTCTTTTCCTCGGCGGTCCGACCGCTGGGGAATCGGTCCGACCGTCCGGAATCGGTCGACCGGTGATGTGGGGCGGTCGTAACGCCGATCACTTGAAGGTGAGCCTTCTGGCATTGATGTGTTTTGATTGTGTTTATTGTATGAATGTCAATGCTTTATTGTTGCATATTGAATTGTGGAACTAACGTGGGTCAAGTTGTGAAGAACTTGTTCCTGAGTTGGTTTGTTTGTTCATTGTCAGGTGTGGCTTTGCGTGTCAACGACGCTAACGGTGAGGTGGATCGACTACGCTTGGAGAGCCGAGGTCCGTAACGATCATGGATACCGGTGAGGTCGTGTGACCAAGCATGGTGCGTAATGGGCAAGATGGATCGAACGGCGCTCGGGCGCACCTGGTTGATCGGCGGCGGAAGTCTGCGTGCAAGTCCCCGGAGGAACTTGACGACGTGATGAGAGCCGCCGATCAACCTACACGTGGCGAAGTGATGCGAAGTTCAAGGGTGTTCAAAGAATGCTAAGGAAGCCTCCGTAGAGTTTTATAGCCAAGGAGCAAGAGGGAGCAACGGCATGAAAATGGCTTTGCACCGAGTTGAGGTCGCCGAGGACGACGGGGCAAGTGCACTGAGAGGACGACGACCGGAGGCGGCAAACATAAAGGCTCATTAATGCCGAGTCGCTGGTCGAAAGTAGAGATGACCCGACGCCGCCACGCCTCGCAATTTTCACCGCCATCGCTGACTTCGCCGACAGCGCGAAAGCGGAGGAAGACGCACGAACGACGCACCGCTTCGGATCGATCGATTTCAATCGCCGCACCTAAGCAATCGTAATCCCGCGATCACCTTAGAGCGCAGATCGCACGATCGAGATCTAACGGCCGAATTGAAAACGCCGAGGCGCGATTTAGCCTCGTGCGCTTAAGTTGATCCGTCAAACCGACGGCTCGAACCCGAGAGTGACTTGAGCCCAAGGAACAGTGAAGGCTGATTTTGAGTTATTTGCTGAGCTAAATTAGGGAAATTAATTGAGATAGCAAACGAGCTCCAAAAATTACGAAATTTTAACTGGAGCTTGCTGACTGCAGGAGGAACCTTCCATAAAATTTTCAGAGATTTTCATGCAATGAATTATTCTCCAGAAATTCCAGAAGAGTGGAAAATAGGGTTTGACCAGTTTGACTTGCCTCCAAAAATTATCAAATAATCTCTAAAAATCATGAGATAATTCAGAGGTGTTGCCAAGCCTCCCAAGAACTCAGTGGAAAATATTTTAGGATTTGGCAAAAGACCTTGCCAAGGAGGGTTTTTGATTAGAGTCAAAAGAGAATTTAAATTGGATTTTCCATAATTCTTTTGAAAAGAATTACCAAAAATGACCAAGGCTTCAAGATGCAAGAAAAGTTTTAATTTCTCCTGATTTTCTTACATTTGAAACACAAATCCATTTTTGGGATGTTACACTTGGCTTAGTGACACAAGTAACTCGGTCCTTGATGACCTAGGCACCATTCCATTCACACCAACAGATCACACCAATATACCATTGTGCCCAAGTCTAAAACAATTTTATTTTTAGTTTTTGACTTTACAAAGTAACAAAGCACAAGTGCTGGACATAATGGCATAATAAATAAGTGTGTGATCAAGATCATCGACTAAAAATCGATGATCGCCCAGTACTACCGAAACTAAGCATTTCTAAGCAATTTCAAATCGTAATCTACTAAGTGACAACAGCTCATCCATCGAACTCAAATCACAGCAAATAAACTAGGCTCATGGTAGTAGAAGGTAAACAATTCCTACAGGTTATGCAAGTATAGGATACTAACCATAATTTGACAATAAAATAGCAATGCATACATACAAGTTGAAATCAATATATTAGACTTGAAAAATAATGGGATTAACATGATCAAACCGCTGTCTTCGCTTGTCGTGGGTCAAGATGTTGCTGAAGATCAATTATATTGTCAATGTGCTCTTCGGATCCTAACGAGAAAGCGAAAAACAACCGATAAGAACGAAGAAAACGCAAAGACTCAACAGCATACTTTCTCCAAAAATTCTGAAAATCTGACAGTAACCAGAGCATAATTTATAAAGAATTTAGCAATAAGAACCAATTGATTTGGATTCTTAATGCCAAATATACGACCAAAAGAATGACTTACGACCAGGTACAAGTCGTAGAAGAACTTACGACTGGGTACTAGTCGTAGATGGACTTACGACTAGGTACAAGTCGTAGAAGGACTTACGACTAGGTACAAGTCGTAGAAGGACTTACGACTGGGTACTAGTCGTAGAAGGACTTACAACTGGGTACAAGTCGTAGAAGAACTTACGACTGGGTACTAGTCGTAGAAGGACTTACGACTAGGTACAAGTCGTAGAAGAATTTATGACCAAGACATAGTCGTAGTACGACTTACGACTAGGTACAGGCCGCAACAGAACTTACGACTGGGTAATGGTCGTAGAAGGACTTACGACTAGGTAGTGGTCGTAGAAGAATTTATGACCAGGACATAGTCGTAGTAAGACTTACGACTAGGTAAAGGCCGCAATGTAACTTACGACAGGTAATGGTCGAACGACTAAGCTACATGTTGGATCGGCCGAAAATCCGACCACGAGGCATCTCCGACCACAGCAGCGCCAGCCAAGGGCAGGGGTGAGTGTCTAAAAGTTTAACGGTCCGACCGTGGCCGCATCGTGGGAGTATGGTCGAAACAACCAGACACTCACCTGAGTGCGGCCGAGTAGGTATGGCTCGAGAACTCCCAACGCACGACACCCAAAAGAACAACGAAAACACACCAAGCTCCTATAGGGTAAAGTGAAGTTACCGAAATAAGAAACGACCAGAGACCCACTGAGTGGCTTCCGCGACGAGTGACTGAACGGCGGCGGTAAGGTCCTCACTAGGGCACATCGACCTGAGCAAAGAGAGAACCAAACCGAGTGAGGGTTAAGCTCCAGAGAGTAAAGAGGGAGCAGAGGGGGCAAAGACTTGAAGAAGAAACCCTCACGCACCGCTCCACCAAGCTCCGCACTCAACAAGGGCGGTCGAGGGCATTATGAGGAACTCGCAACAAGCAAGCCGGGTGAGTGCTAGCCGAGTTGCGAAGGTGCTAAAGGAAGCTAAGGGTGAAGGAATGGAGTTTAAATAGAGCAATGGCAGAGAGCAACGGCCGGGTTTTCCAGTCGGGTCAACACTGCCATGAGAGCACTTGAGAGCGATGGGAGCAGTCGAATCATGGCCTTCTGAGGGAGGAGCACGACAGGCATTAATGCGCGCAGAGCTAGCCGTTTAAAGGTGACCATGGAGGTGACTACACGCCGCGCTTTTCTCTGGTGCTCACGCAATGGCAGACGCAGACGCACGAGCCGACCGGAGGAAGGAGGCGACGTGTCGACCGTCGGATTGAAATCGAACGGCTGAGTTAGAACGGGTGGATTAAAACGATTCCACCGTTCGGGTGATCGTGGACCGATTGATGCCGATCCAACGGCTCGCGACCCTCGCGCTCGAACGACCGGGTCGGTACAGTTAGTGGACTGGACCGAGTCAAGTGGCTCGAGACCAAGTCCGATCCGAACCCGATGAACAGTGCCAACCAGGTAGGTTTTGAATTTAAACATCTGATGCTTTGAGGAATTACTTGAGGTAGCAAGTAAGCTCCAAAATTTATGAAATTTTAACTGGAGATTGCTGACGGCCGGAGAAACCTCTCATAAAATTTTCAGAGATTTTCATGCAATGAATTTTTCTCCAGAAATTCCTGAAGAGGGGAAATAGGGTTTGACCAAATTTGACTTGCCTCCAAAAATTATCAAATAATTTCTAAAAATCATGAGATAATTTAGAGGTGTTTCCAAGCCTCCCTAGAACTCAGGAAAAATATTTCCAAGGGATTGGCACAAGATCTATGCCAAGGAGGTTTTTGATTAGAGTCAAATGAGGATTTAAATTTGATTTTCCATAATTCTTTTAAAAGAATTACAAAAATGACCAAGGGCTTCAAGATGCAAGAATTTTTTTAATTTCTTCTTATTTTCTTACATTTGAAACACAAATCCATATTTGGGATGTTACAAAACCTCCCCCCCTTACAAAAATCTCGTCCCGAGATTTGGCTCACTCGATAAAGAAAGATGGATAGTCTGCACGGAGACGATCTTCTCTTTCCCAAGTAGCATCATCCTCAGAATGGTTCGACCACTGAACTTTAAGGAATTTAATATTTTTATTCCTTGTTCTTCGTTCAGCCTCATCAAGTATCCGAACAGGGTATTCGCAATAGGTCAAATCCTCTTGGACATCGAGAGTTTCCAACGTAGCTTCCTCAGTTGGAACACGGAGGCACTTCTTTAATTGGGACACATGGAACACATTATGCACCCCTTCAAGTGCAACTGGCAATTCCAACTTATAGGCAACCGCTCTTTTCTTCTCGATAATGCGGTAAGGACCGACATACCGAGGAGCTAACTTGCCTTTGACGCCAAAACGTTGATTGCCCTACAAAGGAGAGACTTTGAGATAAACTAAGTCATTAGGCCCAAAGCTCAACTCACGACGACGGCGATCTGCATAGCTCTTCTGCCTGGATTGACCTGTGCGTAAACGATCACGAATAAGCTGGACTTGGTTCTCGGCCTCATTGATCGTGTCCGCGCCAAAGAAAGATCTTTCACCGCCTCGCACTAATTCAACGGATTCTCGTGACTTTCTCCCGTATAAGGCCTCGAAGGTGACATGCCGAGACCGCCCTAAAACCGTTGTTGTAGGAAAACTCTGCAAATGGCAAGCATTTCTCCTAATTCTTTCCATAGGAGAGGATACAAGCACGAAGCATGTCTTCCAACACTTGGTTGACCCGCCACCGACCATCGCTTGGGGGTGATATGTCGTTAAAGTAAGGCGGTTCCCATAGCCTCTGCAAACTTTGCCAAAAGCGAGAGGTGAAAAGGGAACCACGATCCGAGACAATTGTCTTGGGTACCCCTATGTAAGCTTACTATGCGGGCAATGTAGAGATCCGCCAAAAGGCTTACACGGAGATCCGCCTTGATCGGAAGGAAGTGCGCCATCTTAGTTAGCCGATCAATGACAACCCGATGGCATCATTTCTCTTGAGGTACGAGGCGCATCGTGATAAAATCCATCCCGATCGAATCCCACTTCCATTCGTGAATGTGCAAAGGTCAAGGCGCTATGCGGACGCCGATGCTCTCGCCTTGACATGACGACATACGCCGTGACTTCGCAACGAACTTCGCACTTCCTCTTCATTCGGTCCACCAAAATCCTCGACGAGATTCTGATACATCTTTGTGGCCCCGGGATGAATAGACAAGGGCGAATCATGGGCCTTGTGGAGAATCAAATCCCGCAGTTCCATGTCCTTTGGAACCACCAGGCGATACCCAAACCTTACAACACCATGCTCATCTTCAGAGAAGCACTTGGCTGTTCCGTTCTTGATATTTTCCTTGATGCGGCTTACTCCAGCATCTGATTGTTGAGCGATCTTAATCCGATCCACCAAGGTTGGTTGCACAACCAAGGCAGCGAGGGAACCATGCTCAACCAAACCCAAGTTGAGATGCTGAAATTCCTCCAGAAGAGGGGGTTGACGCTCCTATAGCAACAAGGCATTGCAATGCGCTTTGCGACTGAGCGCATCGGCAACGACATTAGCCTTGCCCGGATGATAGTGAATACCCATGTCATAGTCTTTGATCAACTCCAACCATCTCTTTTGCCTGAGGTTCAGATCTGGTTGGGTGAACAAATACTTTAGGCTTTTGTGATCCGAATACACTTCGCAACGATTACCGATTAGGTAATGTCGCCAAATCTTAAGAGCATGAATCACAGCAGCCAACTCCAAGTCATGGGTAGGATAGTTGAGTTCATGAGGTCTCAATTGCCTTGATGCATAGGCCACTACCTTGCCTTCTTGCATAAGAACACACCCGAGTCCTCGACGAGAAGCATCGCAAAAGATGTCAAGCTTCTGTGATTATCTGGGAGAACGAGGATGGAGCGTGGTCAAATGCTTCTTAAGTACTTGGAAGCTTTCACAAGCATCGACCACAAGAACTTCTTGTCCTTCTTGAGCAACTCCGCATCGGCTTCAGCGATCTTGGAGAAGTTCTCGATAAAACGGCGATAATATCCAAATAAACCGAAAAACTCGCACTTCGACATCAAGTAGGTCGACACCAAGAAAGAACATCGCGATCTTACTAGGATCAATCCGCCACGCCTCCGCTGAAAGAACATGACCCAAGAAAGACACTTCCTTCAACTGTACGCGACTTGCTAAACTTCGTGATGCAACGGTGCTCACGGCTTGCCTAACACAAGCCTCGATGCTCATCATGTTCCTCATCGCTCTTGGAATAGATAAGAATATCATCGATGAAGACCACAACAAACTCATCCAAATACTCCATGAATACCAATTCATGAGGTTCATGAACAAGGCGGAGCATTAGTTGCCAAATGACATGACGGTGTATTCATACGCTTCATAGCGAGTAGAGAAAGCCGCCTTTGAATATCTTCCGGTCGATCCGAACTTGATGATATCCCACTCTCAAATCAATCTTGGAGAATACTCGAGCTCCAGCTTAATTGATCAAAGAGATCATCAATGCGGGCAATGGATACTTGTTCTTACCGCTACCTCATTAAGCGTAATCGAATCGACGACATGCGCAAAGTATTGTCCTTCTTCTTTACGAAGATTGCGTGACAACCCCATGGAGATGAACTAGGCGGATGAAGCCTTTTTCTTGCAGCTCACTCGCTTGCTTCTTCAACTCCACCAACTCGCTCGTAGCATCCGATAATGCCTTTTGAAATCGGGCGTACCGAACCAACTCAATGGCAAACTCGAGGTCTCGAACTAGTGGCATACCCGAAGATCTTCAGAAAGACATCAACGAAGTCACGAATCGCTGGGACTTCACTAATATCTAGAGCGGCTTCGCCTGCCAAGAGATGCGGACCTAGCAGCCGGCGAAAAGCTTAACCCGCCACGGATAAACTAGATAGAGACACACACTTTTGGCGCAATCGATTTGTCCCTTATGCCGAGACAACCAATCCATACCAAGAATTACATCTAGGCTTGTCAATGAAGGAGGATAAGATTTACTAAGAATCCTACTCCTCAATTTCAATTGGAACATCCCTACACTGATTCACTTCTCAACTCCAACCCGAGAGCGATAAGCAATGGGACCAACAAGGAGTAAAGAGGAGCCAATAATAGCAAGAAAAGACTCGTAAACAAAAGAATGAGATGCTCCTCGAATCAAACAAAACAAAGAGCGTAACGAGAGTTAATAAAAGTGTACCCAAGACGACGTCAGTGCCTCCGTGCCTCCTCTCGCCGAGATGAGGTTGACGCGACCACTACCCACGCCTTGCAGTGTGGACTATCTTCAGTCCCGAGAAGAACCACCTCCGCCCGCCACTCTCGCCCGCCCTCCATTAGGACGAGGGCTGCCTCGCCTTCTTAGGGCATTGATTCGCATAATGCCCCTTTTGGTTGCAGCGGCAGTGACTCGGCACGGCTGCGGGACCACCGCCGACTTGCAGTGTGCACGGATTGGGACACGGCCCGGCGACTAAAGGCGTTGTCGACGGCCCTCTGGTGCTGGTCATGGACGCGACTCGAGACCGATCAAGCGGGATAGTTGGCCCTAGTGGACTTGTGGGCTCCCACTTACGCTATGGAATCCACAAGCGCCTCCCAATGTTCGCGACGATGGCCTTGTCCACCAAGGTCCGGAAATCGTGGAAGTCGACGATGATAGCTTGTCTTGAAGCTCCTGACAAACCATCCTTGAACTTCTTTGCTTGGCCTCATCGCGGCACACCTCTTCCGAGCATAACGAGCTAAATGGTTGAACTCGTGATAGGTACTCAGAATCGAAAACGCCTTGCCCGAGCGACAAGAACTCCTTCTTCTTTAGCCTCATCAGCCGAAGGAATGTGACTGACGGAAGGCAAAGGCGAAACTCCTCCCTGTGTGACGGTGTGACCGCCAGCCGCATGGCGAAAGCTCTCCCACCAAGACAAAGCCGCACCCTCCACCGGTGCGATGCGAATCGCTTTCCTCGTGTTCTCGCACACGGCTATGCGGTTACCAACCGACGAAGCCAATCGCTCAAGGCTGCGGTCCTCGACCTGAGAAAGTGGAGGGTCAGCGCGAAGAAACTCCGCGAGTCCCCACGCGGCCGTGTCCCCTCCCTTGCCTCGGATCCTCAAGCACCGTGAAGGATCGGAAGTGTTGCGCGCGATGACATCCAAGAACCTCCCGCCTTCCCGACGGTTGCGCTGATTCAAGAAGGACCTCTACCATGGTCGGAGGAGGAGGAAGTTCGTTCTCGACCACCGACCGCCTTGGCTCTACGAAAAGGCCCACCATCCCGTTACAAGAAACTTTGGTTAAACCAGACCCGAGAATCAAAGCCGAAGGAAGAAATGCTAGCGACTAGGGAATGAAATATCACCCTAATCGAAAGTCAAACCATAAAGTGTATAAACTTAAACCGGCTAATAAAAAGACTCCAAAAACAGCAAGGAATCATAAAACCAAAGCTCAACTTCCCAATGCAACTAACCCGTATTGAATGCACGAGTAATTGATTGAGAAGATAAAAATCAGAAGATTAAGGTAAGATCTAATACTACTAAAGAGCAAGGTTAAATCAGCGAAAATAGTGTCAGATACATAGCTAACTAGTATCACATCTTACCCTTCTATTCCCACAAGTTTTAGCTGATTAATTCTTTCGTTTTCTACCCCATTTAGAACCTTTGAGCCTGCTGTCCGGAAATTGAAAGATCGCTGTCCAGGCTTTGCATCCAAGCTTCTAGTCGCAATTTATCCATTCCAGAAACTTCAAAACCTTGTAGAGGGCAGCCAACACTTCAATTTGCCAAGCTCATTAGTTCCCAAAACCCAATTAAACGATACAACTATCTTTGAAGAAAGAAGAGGTAAACAATTTTTAAAACTCAAATTAGAGTAAGATGAGAGGAGAAAGCTAAGATAGATAAGGAGTAAAATCTGAGAATTCCTTAAGCTTTCATAAATCATTTGATACTTTGAAAATAAGGTTTTCCAAAATATCCTAAAAGACGACTAAGCTTGGGTTACTACGGTCAGTATGGCTCTGATACCAAAACTCTATGAGACCCCGGTTTATCGGGCTTGTAATGCTTAACCATCCACTCGGTCCGAGCATCACAAATCGGATAATCCGAGACTCGAGACATGTATACTTCCCAGAATGCAGTATACACACCTCTTTACAAAATTCATGCATCAATTCCATTCATACACATAGAACCGAAGCAAAAACAACAAACCAGAAATTAGCATAAATAAAGGATAGTTAATACAAAAGAGAGGCCGACCGGCCAAATACATACATAGACAAAAGAAATAGACAGCGGAAGCAAAAGTACCATAAGATGGCCATAAACAAAAGAGCCAATCAGTGTGCCTTTAACCCACAAGGCAACCGACCGACCGCCAAGCTAGTCGTCGAATCCACAAAGACATTTCACAAAAGTGAGGCCCTTGGGGCTCACCCTCCTCCTCCCAGAACAAATAGTTACAAAGCAAATGAGTACAAAATTGTAATTCGCAAGACTTACATGTAGAATAATGACTCTATACATATGCTACATGCAAGCTTGTTTAAGTGGAGGTCAGATGTTTCATTTTCAAGATAAAGCAAACATTATTTGCAATAATGTAGTACATTTAAAAGCAACTTAACAAATCTATTTTTAATGTTCAAATAATCGTAAATGACAACAATATAACAGTAGATAGAAGACAACAACAATCCTGGAAGTGACTAGCCCATTAGTCACCACAACAATAGTATGAATTACCCATTCATACCAACCATGTCAAATTTTAATTTAAAAGGTTGCAGTCTAGTTCTTGCACGACTTACCAAGCATGTTCATAACCTAGGACGAGGCTATTCAATAGTTTTATACCCTCATAGGGTGTACCAATGTACCCACACGCCTGCATCGCTTTTTGCCACATGATTAGCATACTTCCTTAGGTATGCCGGCACAGCTAAGTCCTATGAGACATTTCCAATATTATGTATTAACTATGAGTCGCCCGTATGGATAGAAACCCATACGTTGTGTCGGAGTCATTATAAAGCCTCACCAACTACCCGTCGCAGTAAAGCCTTGACAACTATAATGTCCTCGAGGTGGAGAGCCTACCCTAATCTCCACCACCTCACACCCAACACAAGAACACATATCCTTTTCACACAACACACACAACCCTCCTCGCGACTTCTGAGATAACACACGCCAAAGTACTTAGTCAAGAGAGGTCCCATATCCTCTCAAGGTGGTTAGCACACATAAGCGCTTGGCTTAGTGACACAAGTAACTCTGGTCCTGATGACCTAGGCACCATTCCATTTACACCAACAGATCACACCAACATACCATTGTGCCCAAGTCTAAAACAATTTTATTTTTAGTTTTTGACTTTAAAGTAACAAAGCACAAGTGCTGGACATAATGGCATAATAAATAAGAGTGTGATCAAGATCATCGACTAAAAATCGATGATCTAGCAAGATTACCAAACTAAGCATTTCTAAGTAATTTCAAATCGTAATCTACTAAGTGACAACAGCTCATCCATCGAACTCAAATCACAAAGAAATAAACTAGGCTCATGGTAGTAGAAGGTAAACAATTCCTACAGTTATGCAAGTATAGGATACTAACCATAATTTGACAATAAAATAGCAATGCATACATACAAGTTGAAATCAATATATTAGACTTGAAAATAATGGGATTAATATGATCAAACCGCTTATTCTGCTTGTCGGGGTCAAGATGTTGTCAAGATCAATTATATTGTCAATGTGCTCTTCTGATCCTAACGAAAGCTAAAAACAACCGATAAGAACGAAGAAAACGCAAAGACTCAACAAAGATACTTTCTCCAAAAATTTCAAAATCTGACAAGAACTGAGCATAATTTATAAAGAATTTAGCAATAAGAACCAATTGATTTGGATTCTAATGCCAAATATACGAATTAAAAGAATGACTTACGACCTGTGCACAAGTCGAGAGAAGAACTTACGACTAGGTACAAGTCGTAGAAGGACTTACGACTAGGTACAAGTCGTAGAAGGACTTACGACTGGGTACTAGTCGTAGAAGGACTTACAACTGGGTACAAGTCGTAGAAGAACTTAAGACTAGGTACAAGTCGAGAAGAATTTATGATCAAGACATAGTCGTAGTACGCACTTACTACTAGGTACAAAGCCGCAATGTAATCCTACGATCGGGTAATGGTCGAGAAGGACTTACGACCGTAGTGGTCGTAGATTAATTTATGACCAGGACATAGTCGTAGTAAGACTTACGACTAGGTAAAGGCCGCAATGTAACTTACGATCGGGTAATGGTCGTGAACGACTAAGCTACGGATCGGTCGGAAATTGACCACGAGGCGCCGCCCCCGCACGCTTGCTGCTGGCTCGGCGGCGCCTCCGACCAACAAGCGCCACCAAGGGCAGGGGTGAGTGTCTAAAAGTTTAACGGTCCGACTAGTGGCCAGTACTGGTCGGAGTATGGCTGAAACGGCGGTACGACCACGGAGTGCGGCTGAGTAGGTATGGCTCGGGAGAACTCCCAATGCATTTACACCCAAAAGAACAACGAAACACACCAAGCTCCTATAGGTAAAGTGAAGCTACCGAGTCAAGAAACGACTGAGACCCAACGGAGTGGTCTCCGCGACGCAGTGAAAGAACGGCGCGTAAGGTCCTCACTAGGGCACAGCGACCCAAGCAAAGAGAGAACCAAACCGAGTGAGGGTTAAGCTCCAGAGAGTAAAGGGGAAGCAGAGGGGGCAAAGATGTGATACCCCGGTTTATCCGGCTTGTAATGCTTAGCCATCTATTCGGCCCTAGCATCACAAATCAGATAAGCCGAGACTCGAGACATGTATACTTCCCAGAAATGCGGTATACACACCTCCTTACAAAGCTCATGCATCAATTCCATTCATTCACATAGAACCAAAGCAAAACAACAACTGTAAGATAACATAAATAAAGGATAGTTATTATAAAAAGAGAGGCCGACTACCAAAAGACAGATACATAAATAAATTTAACAATGAAGCAAAAGTGCCATAAGATGGCCATAAACAAAAGAGCCAATCAGTGCCTTTAACCCACAAGGCAATCGACCGACCGCCAAGCTAGTCGCTAAACCCAAGCACATCTCACAAAAGTGAGGTTCTTTGGGGCTCACCTTCTTCCCCTCGCAAACAAAAGCAAAATGCAGAAAGCCGTGAGTACTTTGAATGTACTCGCAAGACTTACATGTGGAGTAACAAACCTGCATATACTACATGCAAGCTCATTGAAGTGGAGGTCAGATGTTTCATTTTCAAAGATAAAGCAAGTTTCCATTTGCAATAATGTAATAGATTGAAAGCAATTTGACAAATCTGTTTTTACTGCTCAAATAATCCGAAAGAACAATAATAATAACAAGAGAAAGAGAACAACACACTGGAGGTGACTAACCCAATAGTCACTGTAACAATAGTATGAATTACCCATTCATACCAACCATATCAAGTTTTAATTTTGAAAACAAAGGTTGTAGTCTAACTCTTGAAGACCTCCCAAGCGCTGTCCATAACCTAGACGAGGCTATTCAATAGTTTTATCCTCGCAGGTGTACCAACTTACCCACATGCCGCATCGCCTTTTGCCACATGATTAAGCACACTACCTTTGGTATGCCAAGCACGGCTAAGTCCTACGAGACGCTTCCAATATTATGTATTAACTCGAGTCGCCTGATGGATAGAAACCCATACGCTGTGTCGGGTCGGGCCCACTGACAACTACCCGCCACACGTAAAGCCTTGACAATCATGACGCCTCGAGGTGGAGAACCTTCCCAATCCCCACCACCGCACACCCAACACAAACACAAGAACACATACCATGCTTCACACAACACACACACAAAACTTTTCCTCCCGGCGACTTGAGATAACACACGCCAAAGTACTAAGTCAAGAGGGTCCCATATATCCTCATGTGGTTAGTACGCATAGTGCTTGGTTTAGTGTAACAAGATGTTCGGTCCTTGATGACTTGGGCACCATTCCGATCACACCCAAAAACACCACACCAACATACCATTATGCCCAAGTCCAAACTGCTTTCATTTTTCAGCTTTTGATTTGCAAATTAACAAAGCACAAAGTGTCGGACATAATGGAAGAATAATAATTTTTGTGTGATCAAGACCATCGACTAAGCCGATGATCGCCAAAGCTACCGAACTAAGCATGGCTAAGCATTTTCCAATCTGAGCTACTAAGTGATCCAAGTCCTCCATCGACTCCACCACAAGAAATCACCTAAGCTCATGGTAGTAGAGGATAAACAAGTCCAACAGATTATGCAACTATAGGACGCTAACCATAATTTGACAACAAAATAGCAATGCATACATACGAGTTGAAATCAATATAGTAGACTGGAAAAATAATAGGATTAACATGATCAAACTGCTTGCCTGCTTGCTGTGGGTCAAGATGTTGCTGGGGATCAACAATATTGTCGATGTGCTCTTCGGATCCTAACGAGAAGGCGAAAAGCAACATATAAGAACGGATAAAATGCAAAGACTCAACAACAAACCTTTTCCAAAAATTCTGAAAATCTTACCGTAGCAAGAGAATAATTTATAACGAAATTAGCAACAAGAACCAATTGATTTGGATTCTTAATGCCAAAGATACGATCAAAAGAAAGTCTTACGACCAGATATTGGTCGTAGCAGAACCTACGACTGGACAATAGTCGTAGAAGGATCCACGACCAGGTAGTGGTCGTAGAGTACGACTGGGTACTAGTCGTAGACCAACTTATGACTAGGTACAAGTCGTAGAAGAACACATGATCGGGTACCACCGAGATGGATTCTACGACTTAGTACCGCCACGGCGTAAATTACGACGGGGTAATGGTCGTAGAAGGACTCGTGACCATGCCATAGTCGTAGCAAAACTTACGACTACGGGGGTGATTGTAGGAGAACTTACAATCAATTGGTAGGCCTCTCCCTTATAAATATAAGGGATACTTCTGAGGACTACGCGACGTCCTATTTACCCATCATAATACTGCACCTGGTCGAAACTACTGTTACAAAGATCGGCCTGAACTCCGACCACGAGGCGCCCCCGCGACGCTTTGCCGCCGCTCGGCCTCTCCACCACACACAAGGCAGAACGACCACTGAGTGCGGCCGAGTAGGTATGGCCCGGGAGAACTCTCTGAACGGACAATACCAAAAGAACAATGAAAACATACCTAAGCTCCTATAGGGTAAGGTGAAAGTACCTGAGCTGAAGAACGACCAGAGACCCACGGAGTGGCTCCAGCGACGAGTGACCTGAGCAAAGAGAGAACCAAACCGAGCGAGGGTTAAGTTCCAGAGAGTAAAGGGGGAGCAAAGGGGGCGAAAACTTGAAGAAGAAAAACCCCCGCTGCACCGCCTTCACCGAAACTCCAAACTCAACGATGGCGGTCGAGGAGATTGCGAGGAACTGCAGCTCAAGCAAGATGGCGAATGCTAGCTGGAGTTGCGAAAGTGCTAAAGGAAGCTAAGGGTGAGGCACAAAGGAGTTTAAATAGGGCGATGGCAGAGAGCAACGGCCGGTTTTCCAGTCGGGTCAACACTACCATGAGGGCACTTGAGAGCGATGGGAGCAGTTGAATCATGACCTACTGAAGTAGGAGTGCGACAGACATTTAATGCGCGCAGAGCTAGCCGTTTGAAAGTGGACATAGAGTGGATCGCACGCCATCGCTTCCTCGCGCACGCCATGGCAGGCTCACGCGTGCGCGGACAGAGGAAGGAGACGACTCGTTGGTCGTCGGATTGAAATCGAACGGCTGAGACAGATCGAGCGGGTGGAAACGATCCCGTCGTTCGGCTGATCGAAGGCCGTTCGATGCCGATCCAACGGCTCACGACAAGCACACCCGATCGCCCGCGCCGGTGTGATAAGTTGACTGGACCGAGTCCAGTGGCTCGAGCCCGAGTCCGACTCGACCCCAAGGAGCAGTGAAAACCAGTTAGGGTTGGAATTTGAATAACTGATTTTTGAGGGATTATTTAAGGTAGCAAACAAACTTCAAAATTTATGAAATCTTAACTGGAGCTTGCTGACAGCAGGAGGAATCTCTCATAAAACTTTCAGAGATTTTCATGCACTGAAACTTTCTCCGTAAATTCCGTAAGAGGGGAAATAGGTTCACCAATTTTGACTTGCCTCCAAAATTACCAAATAATTTATAAAAATCATGAGATAATTCAAAGGCGCTGCCAAGCCTCCCTAGCACTCGAAAAGATTTCCTGTGGGGGGCACAAGATCTATGACAAGGAGGTTTTTTATTAGAGTCAAATGAGGATTTGAATTTGATTTTCCATAATTTCTTTAAAAGAATTAAAAAAATGATCAAGGGCTCCAAGATGCAAGAAAAGTTTTAATTTCCCCTGATTTTCTTACATTTGAAACACAAATCCATTTTTGGGATGTTACAAAAAGACTTGAAGAAGAAAACCCCGGCTGCACCGCCTCCACCGAAGCTCCACACTCAACAAGGGCTACGAGGGATTATGAGGAATCGCAGCTCAAGCAAGCCGGTGAGTGCTAGCCGAGTTGCGAGGTGCTAAAGGAAGCTAAGGGTGAAGCAATGGAGTTTAAATAGAACAATGGCAGAGAGCAACGGCCGGGTTTTCCAGTCGGGTCAACACTGCCATGAGAGCACTTGAGAGCGATGGGAGCAGTCGAATCATGACCTTTTGAGGGAGGAGCACGACAGGCATTTAATGCGCGCAGAGCTAGCCGTTTAAAGGTGACCATGGAGGTGACTACACGCCGCGCTTTTCTCTGGTGCTCACGCCATGGCAGACGCAGACGCACGAGCCGACCGGAGGAAGGAGGTGACGTGTCGACCGTCGGATTGAAATCGAACGGCTGAGTTAGAATGGGTGGATTAAAACGATTCCACCGTTCGGGTGATCGTGGACCGTTTGATGCCGATCCAACGGCCGCGACTTCGCTACCGAACGAATCGGTCGGACAAGCTTAGTGGATCGACCGAGTCAAGTGGCTCGAGACCGAGTCCGATCCGAACCCGATGAACATGTAACATCCCAAATTGGGTTTGTGTTTCAAATGTAATAAAAATGAGGATAAATTAAAACTTTTGTTGCCTCATGTGTTGTTACAGTTTTTGAAACCTCTTTCCTTCAATTGGTGGAAATTAAAACTCAAAATTTCCCCAATTAAATTCAAGTCATAAATCTCCTCAATGAAAATATGGTGCCCAACCCCTGAAAATAATTTTCATTGACCTAGGAGTGATGTTTAACACCGTAATTATTTCACAATTTTCAGAAATTATTTGATAATTTTGAGACAAGGCAAACATTAGTCAAACTCCTAAAATAGCCTTCTGGGATTTTTAGAGAAAATGCAGGCATAAAAGTCTCTGAAAATTTTATATAAGGTTCCTCCCATCGTTAGCAATCTCCAGCTAAAATTTCATAAATTTTGGAGTTTGTTTGCTACCCCAAATAATTCTCCAAAATTAGTTATTCAAATTCAAACCCTAACCTTTTCACCGCTCGGTTCGGACGACTGGCTCGAGCCACTTGATTTGGTTCAGTCAACTAAACGCACCGCTCGGCCGCTCGGCGCGAGTGTTGTGAGTCGTTGATCGGCATCAAACGCCCACGATCGCGCGAACGTCGACCATCCGAACGCCGATCCATTTGAACCGCTGATTCTAAATCGAGGGTCCACAATCGCGCGAACGTCGACCGTCCGAACGCCGCGTAACGTGAATCGAGGATCCAAATCAACGGTCCGTGATTAAGTGAGCGCTTGAATCGCTATAATCGAACCGATCTATTTCACCGTCCGATTGAATCCAACGGTTGTCTGGCTATCGCCTTCCTCCCGCCGCCGCCATAGTCAATGTGAGGTGGCGGGTGCAAGACACTTCGGCAGAGCATTGTCACCTCAAGCTTTCGCCAACGACTCTCAAAGATTAATGAGCACTGCATCATCCAAGTCTTCGCCCTCCTCGATTGCACTCCGCCCCATCCTTTCGCCGCTTGGACAAAGAAGCTTTTGACCGAAAGTTGCATTGCTCCATCCTTTGCCCTCTCGGCCTATATAAGCTTTTTTTCATTGCTTCCAGAGCCTTCTTTGAACACCTTTGAGCTTCAAAGAACACTTCTAGTGCAATCGAGTGAGCTCCTTGGTGAATTTTTGCTCTTGGCCGCCATTGTTGAAGCTTCAAGTTTTCTGGAAGTGGTGTTCTTGGCCCTCCTCCAAACTCGTGCTTCCTCACTCACTTGGCGCCTCATAGAGCATTAACCCTCTGTCGATTTTTCTTTTGGCAAAGAAGGAGCAACATTTCTATCTCCCTTTTCACCGCAGAAGGGTGATCTTCTTCTTTAGCCCCGTAAGTGCACCATTTTCAAACTCCTTGCTCCTCCGCTTACTCTCATCTCTCAGGCGCATTAGCCTCAATCAATTTCATATTTGGTCGCAGGATCGTGATCAATTTGATTTTCCCCAAATTCGCCGAAAGCGCTCAATTTCGCCTCCACTGTAAGTCATCCATTGCTCGATTCTTTGCCGTTGTAGATGCGCATTAGTATTAGGATCATGTTGGTGCTCGGGTTAGCTTAGCTGCATTTAGATCGCCGGCGATTAGCCGAGATCGCCTCAGAATTTTGTTTTGACAAAGCACGAGTCGCCTTTTGTCGATGATTCGACCGTTCGATCTTCGATCGACGCCCATAGCGAGAGCGCTCGAACGATTCGGTCCGCTGCGGACGTTGATCCCGATCAACGGCTCGCGGTGTGGGCGCTGCTCGACCAGTCCACGCCCGATCAACGTGGACCGCTTGTATCCTAGATCAACGGCCCGTGACCGATGAACGTCGACCACCGAACATCCTTGGCATCCGTTCGCTCATTTTTCATCCAACGGCCGATGTTTAGGTTCGCGCGTGAGTTTTGTGCTCGTGTTTGGGCCGCTTATTTTCGGATCTTCGCCCGATTTGTCCACGCTGCTTATCCGTGTATTTCTGATAGAGTTATTTAGCAACTGAAAAATAGTTTTATCTTTGGTAATGTATAAGTAATTTATTTTAACTCCAAAATCGGCCAAACCACTTCTGTTATTTTTCATTTTTAGTGAACTTTATCCTAATATAGGTTTCAACTATGTTTCTGCAGCAGAAAATTTAGATTTTGAAAGTAAGCATTAAACGGATTATCTGTACAACTGAAAAATAGTGAATCTTAGAAAACTCATAACTAATTATTGCAAGCTCCAAATAAGATGAATCCAGTGGGGCTGTTCATCTTATGAGGTGCTTGATTTATCATAAAAATTTCAGTAGCTGTATCATTCTAGAAAATTTCACTAAAATCATTGCTTAGGTGAATAGTGCTGTTTTTTCATTTTTCTGGCCGACTGAAATTGTTTTGGCCATAACTTTTGCATTGAGAATCCAAATCAATTGGTTCTTGTTGCTTTAGTTCATAAAAATTATGTTCTTTTTACTGTAAAAATTGGAGGACTTTTTGCTGAGTTTTGCTGTTGCATCTTTTGATGTTTCTCGCCTTATTGGTTCTTGTTGGTTCTTTCGATAGGTTGCGACAATATTGATAATATCGAGAGTGATCCTCTCAAAGAAAACAAATGAGCTTCAGCAAGGCAAGATATTTGATCATAAATGTCCCATTACTTTCAAAGTCTGATATCTTGTTTACAAACTATATGTATGCATTGCTTTTGTGTCCAATTATTTTTGCCTCGCTTAGAGGTAGCTATTCCTAATGCATTGTTGCCATGAAAATGTTATCCCCGCCACAACCATAAGTTATTATCATCGCCGTGAATTAGAGCCCTGATTTAATTATGCTCTTTACCGCTTTTGCGATGTCATGCTTAGAAATGCTTAGCTATCGGGTAGAATTGGGCTTATCGACTTAGTCGATGACCTTGATCACACAAATCATTTTGTTTATTTTTGTTCAGCACCTTATGCTTTTGTTTTGTAAAACCGAAAATGAAACAAAATGATTTGACTTGGGCACAATGGCATGTTGGTGTGATTGTTGGGTGTGACAAGGAAGGTGCCTGTGTCCCTAAGGACCGAAAATGTTGCTTGCGCCATCGATCCAAGTACTTTTAGCGTATAACCACATGAGGGTTATATGGGACCCTCTTGACCTAGTACTTTGGAGTGTGTTATCTCCGAGTCGCAGGAGGAGCGTTGTGTGTGTTGTGTGAAAAGGAATTGTGTTCTTGTGTTGGGTGCGGTGGTGGAGTTTCCTAATGGACTCTCCACCTCGAGGGGCGCCGCAGCTTGTCCGACGCTTTACCCGTGAGGGGTAGTTGTCCGAGGTCGGGCCACGACTCGACACAACGTATGGGTTTCTATCCATACGGCGCTCAAGGTAATACATAATATTGGAAAGGTCTCAGAGGACTTAGCTGCGCTTCAAGCATACCAAAGGTAGTGTGCTTAATCATGTGGCAAAAGGCGGTCCGACATGTGGGTAAGTTGGTACACCCCGCAGGATAAATCTATTCAATAGCCTCGCCCTAGGTTGTGGACACGCTTGGTGATTTCACGCAAGATCTAGACTTCAACAATCGCTTTTGTTTTAAAATTAAAACTTGATATGGTTGGCATGAATGGGTAATTCATGCTATTGTGGTGGCTATTGTTAGCTACTTCGTGACTGCTTTTATCGTTGTTGTTACTTGATTACTACTATTTTTATCAAACAAAATCAGATTGCAAACTTGCCTCCAATCTATTACATTATTGCAAATAAAACTTGCTTTATGCTTACAAACTTGAGTCCTATCCTCGCTCCACTTAAATAAGCTTGCACCTAGTTATTGTATAGATCTGTATCGTTTTATATATCTTAAGTAGTACATTCAAAGTACTCACCCAGCCTTTTGTCGGGTCGCTTTTGTTTGCAGAGGAAGAAGGTGAGCCCCAAGGGCTTCACTTCGTGAGATGTGTCATGGTTCGACGGCCAGTCATACCCGGTTTGGTTGCCTTGTGGGTAAAAGGCACACCGTTGGGCTCTTTTTGTTTATCGCCATCTTATGGCACTTTTGCTTCACTGCTCAGAATATCTATCTGCTGGCCATTGGCCTCTTTGTTGTAATTACTCTTGAATATTATTATGTATGTCTTTATTGTGTTCTCGGCTTTTGGTTCTATGTGATTGAATGGAATTGATGCATGAACTTTTGTGAGAGGGTGTATATCGCACTGGGAAGTATACATTCCTTTCTACACACGAGTTATTATGCTTATGATGATAGGGTCAAGTGGTGACTAATCATTATAAGCTTAATAATCTCAAGGCCACGTAATGCTACAACCGTAGGTTTTGAATTTAAACATCCGATGCTTTGAGGAATTACTTGAGGTAGCAAGCAAGTGTAACATCCCAAATTGGGTTTGTGTTTCAAATGTAATAAAAATGAGGATAAATTAAAACTTTGGCTGCCTCATGTATTGTTACAAAGAGTTTGAAACCTCTTTCCTTTAATTGGTGGATATTAAAACTCAAAATTTCCCAATTAAATTCAAGTCATAAATCTCCTCGATGAAAATCGTGCCCAATCCTGAAAATAATTTTCATTGACCTAGGAGTGATGTTTAACACCTCGTAATTATTTCATAATTTTCAGAAATTATTTGATAATTTTTTAGACAAGTCAAACATTAGTCAAACTCCTAAAATAGCCTTCTGAATTTTTAGAGAAAAATGCTGTGCATAAAAGTCTCTGAAAATTTTATATAAGGTTCCTCCATTGTCAAGAATCTCCAGCTAAAATTTCAAAATTATTGGAGCTTGTTTGCTATCTTAATTAATTATCCCAAGTCACCAAAGAAATAACTCAAAATCGCTTTTACTATTCCTTGACTCAAGTCACACTGGTTCAAGCCATTCGCTCGATCGGATCAACTAATCGTGATCGATCACCAGACGGGCGCTTTCAATCTTGACCGTTAGATCTAGATCGCGCGCCTTCGATCGAAGTAACGCTCGACCGACGATCCTTCCTTGGTTTGAACCGCTCATCCAGAGATCAACGGCCCGAGAAGAGGGAACGCTCGGACCGTCAAGGCATTGAAGCGCGTGGCGCCGTCCGATTAAATCCAACGGCCGGCGGCTATCGCCTTCCTCGCGCACAAGGCCACCAAGTCAATAAAGGGGCGGTGAAAAGCGCAGAGCGTGGCAAATGCTTCGGTCATCTCTCGCTTAGGCCAACGACTCAAAGATTAATTGGGATCGTCCGCCGCTTCCATAGTCGTGGTCTCCACCGCTTACCTCGCCTCGCCGCCTCGCCCACCATAGCACCGTGTTTCACCATTTTCCGCGCTGCTTCCTCCTTGCTCTTCGCCTATAAGACTCTCCAGTGGCTTCCTTATCCTCCTTTGAACACCCTAGAGCTTCACTTCCACTTCTAGCGCACGGAGTGAGCTCAATTTCGAAGTTTTCACCTTCTCGCCATTGCCGCCATTGCCGAAGCTTCAAAGTTTGCAAAGTGAAAGTGGCGCCCGGTCTTTCTCACTCAAATTCCTTGTCGCTTAGCTTCCTCTCCTCTCTGTGAGCAATAGCCTCACTCAATTTTTCATTTGCTTGCAGAGAGCAGATCAATTTCGGTTTCTCCCCAATTCGCCGAAACCTTCAATCTCGCCTCCACCGGTAAGTCGCCCATTGCTCGATTCTTTGTCAGAGATGCGCATTAGTATTGAGATCATATTGGTGCTCTTGGTTAGCATAGCCGCGTTTCTAGATCGCCGCGACAGTCGAGTTCGCTCTCACAATTTTGTCGACGCAGATCGTGGTTTTTCTCGAGCCGCTCTTGTCGATCGACGGAATCGCACATCAAGATCAACGGTCCAGATCCGATGAACGCTCGACCGCCGACTTCCTTTGGCATCCGGTTCGTTAATTCTTCATCCAACGGTTGTCGCTAGGGTTGGCGCTGCTCGCCTGTTGTCGCTGCGGTGGACCGCTGGATCCAAGATCAACGGCTCATGTGCGCGTAAACGTCGACCGCCGGACATCCTTTGCATCCGGTTCGTAGTTTTCCATCCAACCGCTGATGCTTAGGGTTGGCGCTGCTCGCTCTGTTGTCGCTGCTGTGGGCCGTTGGATCGATGATCTTCGCCCGCAATTGTCCACGCTGCTTATCCGAGTTATACTTCTGCAGAGTTATTTATTAACCTAAAATAGTTTTATCTTTAAAATGCATAAGTAATTCATTTTAATTTCAAAATCGGTCAAACCACTCATATTTTTTATTTTTAATGAACTTTATTCTAAAATAGGTTTTGTAATGTTTCCAATTTTAATAAATGAATTATATGCATTTTATATTATATTTGTTATTTCTAAGCATTTGCATAATTTTGCATTTGTAAATATCCTAATCAAAGTCTAATAGGTAACTCCAATCACAACTCCAAAGAGAGACAATAATTAATACTTATGAAATTCTCTGAAAATAATTTAATTAAACCTTACAATGTTTATCATAAATAACAATATTCTCAATACAAGTAAAACAAGAATTTATTTACATCGATCATATTATGTTTTACAACTTTGAATCATTTACAAAATATTAAAATAAAACTTGCATTGCATGTCGCCTAAAGCCTTCCTTGAAATCTTGCCCATCCATCGTTGTCCAAACCAAACCATCTTCCTCGACACAATCCAAATACCTTTTGCACCCATAGTCCGCCAACCAATCAAAAGACCATTAGTTATTCAAAAGCAAGATAATAGAGTTAGAATAAAATAAATTGCCGCAAGATACCATAGGAATCATCGCGTTCCTCGATCTACCTAGATTAGCTCCGCACCTTGAGTATCGCGACTACCCACACCAACTGGTTAACCAAGATCTTGGCTTTTCAAGTCACCTAGGCTAACCTGCATTAGTCGGCACCGTGATACCCAAGATACCTAGACTAACCTAAGTAAATCGGCACCGCCTTATTTCCGTAGGTTCTCATCATTCGCATTTAGAGAAATCCAAAACCTACGATAATCGAATTGCCTCAATTGTCGCAAATCTATTGCATAATGAATTGCTAGCCAATGAACCAAAAATGCCCAGCCCAAAAAATATCCGAGCCATCCGATAAGCACAATGCATGAGCATCATTGCAATTTGCACAACAGCTCATTCACCTCACCACCGCAAGCCCCAACCAAAGGAAATGCCGAACCGAGCAAAGAAGCACTGTGGACAAGACAAATTTCTTCCAGAGGTTTCCCAACCCACCGCAAAACCAAGAGAAGCAAAACAATTCCTTTCAAGCACCAATTCCTCACCACACCCATTTCCATCTCTTTTCGTAAACAAGAACCAAGGCAAACCACCAAGCCACCACATCCCACACCAAGAGAAGCTGAGCCAAGGCAATCAAGAGCAAGACAATCAAAGCAAAGGCCAGAGCAAATCACCATGCCAAGCCAAGCCAAAGATCACCATCATCCATCCGATGTCGCAACCAACAAGGCAAGCCAAAGAAGCAGAAAACCAGAGCAAGAGGAGGAAAGAAGCATCAGGAGCCAGAAGCACAGGAGGAGGGGAGCACCAAAGAAGGGCCCCAGAGGGGAGCACCAAAGACAAAGCCAAAGCCACCCTTTTCTTCCAAATTTCTAAATTCATCAAGAGGTAACCCCAAGACTCATCAAGAAGCATATCACTTGCACATCATCAATCACCAAATCTTATTAGAATCAATCCCAGATCTCAAGAGCATCACATAGCTCTCAGCCATTTTCTTCATCACAGAGCAAGGGGTTAGGGTAGAGAGGAGATCACCAAGAATTACCTCTGGCAACCAACCAATATCCATCATCCACCACCTCCAATCGGTCACCATGATCATGCATACACAAAAATCAAAGAACATTAATACCGAAATTAATCGGTTTTGCTAAAGATCAACATAAGTGAAATCAAATTAGAACGGGAACCAACCGCAAGAGACCGAGGTAGGTTTGGGGCGGTTCGAGAAGCTAAGGCGCCGGTGGTCGGAGGCCGAGCCGACTGCCAAGGCACTCGAGCAAAGTAGCCTGGGGTCGCGAGCCGAGTCGGCGGCGGCGACAAGCACCAAGCCACCGAGGAGCAAAGCAAGTGTTCGGGCGATTCAGGCCGGGCGAAGAAGAGGCGCGCATGGCCTTCGGCCGCCCAGAGAAAGAGGAGGAGGCGAGGGGCGCCGAGGGGAGAGAACAACCGAGCCAGAGAGAGAGCCTGGGACGGCAGCCGGCCAAGGCGGCCAAGAATCAAGCGGCGGATCGCAGGGCCAGAGGTGGGGCGCAATGAGCGCAGGCCTGGTGGCAGCCATCGAAGGAGCAGGGAGCGCAGAGGGCTAAGGAGCCGAGAGGAGACCGAGGCCGAGAGAGAGAGAGACAGAGGCATAGAAGGGGAAGAAGAGAAGGCCATTGAAGTGATAAGGAAGGAGAGGAAGTTTCTGCCGAGAGAGAGATAGAGAGATGTGTGATTAGGGTTAAGGTTAGAAATTAGGGTTTAAGTGATGAATAAAATTGGAATTAAAGAATAGTGTAAATAAATTTTAGTGTTTTGTAATGGCTATAGTTTTAGTTGTTTAAATTGATGTTAATTAGTAAGTATTATTAATACCATATCAATATCGCAATCGATCTAAGTTTTAGTCGTCCGCAATTATATATCAGTAAATCGACTCTTAGAAAATAAAATCAAGCGAAGTGTATATAAATTAATCTGAGTCTTTAGGGATGATTTGACCGCCATTAGTATTCACCTGATTAAATACAACGACCTGATGTGTTTTAAGTCATTCGAAATAGATTAATTAAATCAAGCCCTGCGACTGTAGATAATAGGTGTGTACACAATCACCATCAAAGTCCACAAAGAAGAGAGCATATTAGATGGTTGATTTTGACTGTAGGATCATCGTGGTTGTATACCTAGAATACCCGGAGAGAGTGTTTGTGAGTACTAGGTGTCCTGTTAAGGAAAACAACATCACCTAAACTCTAAGCATTGTCAGTCATTGTAATTCCACCAGAAATTGAATTAACTTTAACCACCCATAAGAAATTGAATTTTTTATTAAATTAAAATCTATACTTAAATGCATCTAGAATCATAACCTCATTAAAATGTATTTATCATGCATTTTGAGCATTTTGGATTTCTCGATTTTGTTGGTATTTATTTGCTTTTGTATTTTCTCTCTAGATTACGAATTGTGCGACGGAAACAATAACGCATCCGAGAGTGAACAAGTGGACATTCCATAAGGCAAGCTTCCTCTCTCGCACCATGTTGATCCCAATTTTTGAATCAGATTTACAAAACACAAGGATATCTTGCATGCTAATTTTCTTAAAAATTAATTGTGATATGTCATTAGGTAGTTATAACTCGATAATTGTGGCTTACCTTGAATTGATCATACACTCAACCTAAGGTAGTTTGTGGTGATATAATACTTAATTTCAATTTTGCTTAGCCATGCAAATCCATAGAACAGTAGTGTTTGGTGTGCTTATCTTGTCAAACCCGGGAACAACAAATACATTTTTATTTTTGTTGATTCTTTGTTCAGCTTTATTTAAATCAAATGAATCTAAATCTTGTTGTTAAACTTAATTCAAATCTGACAAGTGGATGTTAGTGATGGTGCCTAGTGCACGAGAATGGGAACCGTGGATGTCTTGTCCGCTTGATTAAGGACCGAACTCGACGGCCCAATTCAAGCCCCAACGCATTTCCACACGCAGCGGTATGGGCGCTGCTTGGTTAAGTAAAGGGTTAATATTATTGAGTTGGATACAGAGAGTAAGGACATGTGTATTGATTTCATATGGCATAGATGCTTAAGTCTTCGGCCGTGTCGTATGCCATGTGGAGCTTATATCAATATCGATGTTCTTAGAAGGGTAAGGGCGAGATGTGTTACATCGCATGTACGCACCTTCGTGGCCCGATCATGTGTAATATGTGTGGCTAACACGAGTTTGCATTTAATTGACTGGCTCGGCATTCCCGCATAAACATGTGAACCTCGCTGAATATATGCTATCGTTGTTGTTTGCGGACTGGCCACATGGGTCATCCAACTCAATAGTGTCAACTTGTTGAAAATACCGAATCTTAGTTTACCCTACCGCATACCAAAGGCAAGTGTGCTATTATTCCGAGGCTTACTGCCAACTAAGTCGTGGGTAAAGATGTACACCCTCAGGATTAAAACTATTCGAATAGCCGTGTCCACTGCTACTTTGACAACGCTGGATTGATGTCACCGATAGAATTTGCTCTAATTTTGGGTTTTGGGAATTATTAATTTCGACATGATAGTGAGTCATGCAATTTATTGTTAGTGGTTGTAGCCACTTGATTTTGATACTAATTATGATCATACTTTTATTTAATTACTGTTTTAATCCAAATTGATTTATTAAATTGCTTTACTAAAACCTAGCAAGTGTAGGTTAAGATGTATTGCTTTCTCAAAATTTAACCATTATAACCTTCCCGTTGTTAACCTTATGCATCTAAAAATTCTAATTCTTTGTATAGGACCTCTCGTACACTTTATTTTAAATAGTTTGTGTAAGTCTTGTTGAGTACCTTCCGCATCAAAGTGGAATTTTCCACTTGTTGCGTAAAGAACGCCCTAGGTAATATTTCAAGTTGACGCAGCTTACGCTGGTACTTCGCTTTAATCCCACTGTTGCCCTTGGGTTGTATGCCCACCGGAAGTTTATTTTATTACTTCTTTTTCATTTATGATTTACTTAATGTTTCACTGAAATTTTTATTAATGTATTCCAATCGTATGCTTGTGATATATGTTGTAAGGATATGTCTATGTTAGCAGCTCATCCTGGGAGCTAACATGAGAGGCATATCCGGGAACCTGAATATTGGAATTATACCTTGTTAATGATTATACTTCTAGTATTATTTTTAATTGAGACTTGATTGTTCTTGATTAAAAATTTTACTTTTGGTATGATTATTAATTTGGTATAAACCTCCAATATTCGGTCCTCACAAATACTGGTATCGAGAGTCGTGTTGATCAGAGGTTAAAGCCGTAGCAATGGACGATGTTAGGAATTTGGTTTGCAAAAAGTATTTTCAAAACTAGCAAAATTTGGGCAAAAATGTAAGTAATATGATTCTTTTCTTTCTTACCCATCCTAGCATCTAATTCTTATCTCACAATTCATTTGATTTGTGCAAAGCAAATTTTCTCCTGTTCGCTCTTTTCTTCAACAAAGAGACACGCTAAGTAGTCAACTGGTGAGCATAATGGTGGCAAGACGAGAAGATGTTATTTTCTCGCAAGATTAGGATTAATTTAGGGATTATCCTTAGATTATATATACCCTAAATATATTTCTTTAGCTTATAGACGCTGGATTTTGTAATGGTCATTTGTTCTCTTTGTTTCTAAATAGTTGCGCACGCCTACAGCAAAGATGTATAGCAACTATATCGGAAACTAATTGTGGTTCAATTGAATCTTGTACTGGCCTTGAGGCTTAGTACACCCATTTGGATCTTGAGCTGCATGGTTTTGGAATTTTGCATTCATAATAGGAATTATTGTCTAAAGGTTGCCCGTTTACTTACCTTATGTTCATTCTCTCCTCATTTCATTTCTTATGCACCATCATGTTTAAGGGGGGTAGAGAATACCCCGAGATATGTGTTAGGCACTATAATTCCTACACTTTGATCATGCATATAGTGGTATGTTAATTTAAGCATATCTTATTATTCAGGTTGTTAGCAAGAATCATAACTAAAAAGGATTCATATAAATTAAGATGTATGATTAGTATTTCATATTGAAGTTAGAAGCATGAAAATGACTAGTCTATAGCTATATAAATTGAAATTTGCTTTAGCTTGAGATTGTTAACTAAATTAGAATTTAACAACTTGCCATGTTTTTATACATTTCTTGTTTGAACTTAAAAATTTGAAAGTCATCAATGTGTAGTTTGATATGTTAGATTGTTGTAAAATTAAACAACATGTCTATCTTTTAAATTATTAATGAGTGAAGATGTTATAACATGAGCTGATGATAGTTTATTTTTATTGTTATTCAATTAAAAGTAATTAGAATAGAGTAAGTTATACCGATAGTTTTATACTCTTTGTCAAAGCAAAAAGCCATTCTTTATTATTGAGTAATTTTGACTTAGATAGCTGGAACTGTACACTAGTGTCCTTAAGTAATTTATAATCTTGAGAATTTTAGTTGAGTACATGATAGTGTGTATTTCCCAAATATATTTTTCCCAAAAGATTAATGAATTTGTTTTGTCTAGGAATTAATTTAAATACCTTGCATGACTGTTCTAGCCATTTTTGAAATATAGAATTAATAGGAAGGTTTAAACTGCTAGTACCCAGTTTTCTAGTGTTTAGTATCACCTAACTAACCTGCCATAAGTTTTCTGTAATTTTTGAACCTAATTTCATTAGTGTTCGAGCCCTAGGACTTGTTTTCTGTCTGAATTGATTTACCGACCAAAACCTGAACATGATGTGTAGAATAAATTCTTCTGATAATGTTAGAATCCTAACAATACTCCTGAATTTACCTAGCTAATTTAGTAATTTTCCTGAGCCCTATTTGTTCACCAGTAGTAGTTAAAAACAAGTGGTGAAATTAATTGTTTTGGTTGTTAAGGACCAAATCATGGTAGTGTTCATTCATATTAATTGTTAAATCTTATACTCACCCAATCTCAATAAAATTGGTTGTTTATAGTTTGGTAGAATCATGTAAGCAGGCATATGAGTCCTTGCATTCTCTCTATAACTCTAATTTTTCCAGAAATTGATTGCATTTTGCATCTTTGCATGCATTCATCTAATGCATTTTTCTCCAAATCGGCAATTAGAATTAGCAAAACAAGGGTTAAGTGAGACTACCAAAGAACCCCGCTTTGTCTTCTAAGTCTCAGATACAACCTTCCTATATTATACTAGGTTACCATTTAACCCACCATTATGAACCCTCTCTTTAGGTAACCTCTTCTCGTGAGATAGCTGGTAGATTTTCATCCTACCTAAGAAGAGGTGAAGCTCGACATGTTTGAAGTACTTTTGAATCAAGAAAGGAAAGGTTAAACAAAACTTTCCTGCTTAGAACCTAAATCAAGGATAGCCTCACATGATTCGGATTTGAGTTCGGCCGTGAATAAAATCAAGTGTGACCCTAGGACCAAACCTAGCTAGATTGCCATAGCCTTGCTCCAATTTCCGAACCACCTAATCTCGGGACTAGATTCTGCTTAAGGGGGTAGGTTTGTAATGTACCCCAATTTTAATAAACAAAGAATTATATGCATTTTATATTATATTTGTTATTTCTTAAGCATTTGCATAATTTTTGCATTTGTAAATATCCTAATCAAAGTCTAATAGGTAACTCCAATCACAACTCCAAAGAGAGACAATAATTAATACTTATGAAATTCTCTGGGAAATAATTTAATTAAACCTTACAATGTTTATCATAAATAACAATATTCTCAATACAAGTAAAACAAGAATTTATTTACATCAGATCATATTATGTTTTACAACTTTGAATCATTTACAAAAATATTAAAATAAAACTTGCATTGCATGTTGTCTAAAGCCTTCCTTGAAATCTTGCCCGTCCATCGTTGTCCAGCCAAACCATCTTCCTCGACACAATCCGAAATACCTTTTGCAGCTCCATAGTCCGTCAACCAATCAAAAGACCATTAGTTATTCAAAAGCAAGATAATAGAGTTAGAATAAAATAAATTGCCGTCAAGATACCATAGGAATCATCATGTTCCTCGATCTACCTAGATTAGTCGGACCTTGAGTATCGCGACTACCCACACCAACTGGTTAACCGCATCTTGGCTTTTCAAGTCACCTAGGCTAACCTGCATTAGTCGGCACCAGATACCCAAGATACCTAGACTAACCTAAGTAAATCGGCACCGCCTTATTTCCGTAGGTTCTCATCATTCGCATTTAGAGAAATCCAAAACCCACGATATCGAATTGCCTCAATTGTCGCAAATCTATTGCATAATGAATTGCTAGCCAATGAACCAAAAATGCCCAAATTCAAAAAATATCCGAGCCATCCGATAAGCACAATGCATGAGCATCATTGCAATTTGCAATAACAAATTATTCACCTCACCACCGCAAGCCCCACCAAAGGAAATGGCGAATCGAGCCAAGAAGCACTGTGGACAAGACAAATTTCTTCCAGAGGTTTCCCAACCCACTGCAAAACCAGTAGAAGCAAAACAATTCCTTTTCAGCAGCCAATTCCCTCAGCCACACCCATTTCCATCTCTTTTCAGAAACAAGAACCGAAGGCAAAACCACCAAGCCACCACATCCCACACCAAGAGAAGCCAGAGCCAAGGCAATCAAGAGCAAGACAATCAAAGCAAAGGCCAGAGCAAATCACCATGCCAAGCCAAGATCACCATCATCCATCCGATGTCGCAACCAACAAGGCAAGCCAAAGAAGCAGCAGCCAGAGCAAGAGGAGGAAAGAAGCATCAGGGAGCCAGGAAGCACAGGAGGAGGGGAGCACCAGCAGAAGGGCCCCTGAGGGGAGCACCAAGACAAAGCCGCCACGCACCCTTTCTTCCACCCTAAATTCATCAAGAGGTAACCCAAAGACCCATCAAAGCAGCATATCACTTGCACATCATCAATCACCAAATCTTATTAGAATCAATCCCAGATCTCAAGAGCATCACATAGCTCTCGCCCATTTTCTTCATCACAGAGCAAGGGGTTAGGGTAGAGAGGAGATCACCAAGAATTACCTCAAGGGCAACCAACCAATATCCATCATCCACCACCTCCAATCGGTCACCATGATCATGCATACACAAAAAATCAAAGAACATTAATACCAAATTAATCGGTTTTGCTAAAGATCAACATAAGTGAAATCAAATTAGAACGGGAACCAACCGCAAGAGACCGAGGTAGGTTTGGGGCGGTTCGAGAAGCCAGGCGGCGGCGGCCGGAGGCCGAGCCGACCAAGCCAAGGCACCGGAGCAGCGAAGCCTGGGGCCGCGAGCCGAGTCGGCGCAAAGCGCCAAGCACCAAGCCACCGAGGGGAGCAAAGAGCAGTGCTCGGGCGATCTGCCGGGCGAAGAAGGAGGAGGGCGCATGGCCTTCGGCCGCGCCAGAGAAAGAGGAGGAGGCGAGGGGCGCCGAGGGGAGAGAACAACCGAGCTGGAGAGAGAGAGCCTGGGACGCAGAATGGCCAAGGGCGCTTAAAATCGGGCGGCGGATCGCAGGGGCTGAGGTGAGGGCAAATGAGCGCAGGCCTGTGGCCGCCATCGTAAGGGAGCAGGGAGCGCAGAGGCGAAGGAGCCGAGAGGAGACTGAGGCCGAGAGAGAGAGACAGAGAGGCATAGAAGGGGGAAGAAGAGAAGGCCTGCTGAAGTGATAAGGAAGGGAGAGAAGTTTCACGAGAGAGAGAGAGATAGAGAGAGTGTGATTAGGGTTAAGGTTAGAAATTAGGGTTTAAGTGATGAATAAAATTGGAATTAAAGAATAGTGTAAATAAATTTTAGTGTTTTGTAATGGCTATAGTTTTAGTTGTTTAAATTGATGTTAATTAGTAAGTATTATTAATACCATATCAATATCGCAATCGATCTAAGTTTTAGTCGTCCGCAATTATATATCAAGAATCGACTCTTAGAAAATAAAATCAAGCGAAGTGTATATAAATTAACTGAGTCTTTAGGGATGATTTGACCGCCATTAGTATTCACCGATTAAATACAACGACTGATGTGTTTTAAGTCATTCAAATAGATTAATTAAATCAAGCCCCGCGATCAGATAATAGGTGTGTACACAATCACCATCAAAGTCCACAAAGAAGAGAGCATATTAGATGGTTGATTTTGATCAGAGGATCATCGTGGTTGTATACCTAGAATACCCGAGAGAGTGTTTGTGAGTACTAGGTGTCCTGTTAAGGAAAACAACATCACCTAAACTCTAAGCATTGTCACATTGTAATTCCACCGTAAATTGAATTAACTTTAACCACTCCTTAAGAAATTGAATTTTTTTTATTAAATTAAAATCTATACTTAAATGCATCTAGAATCATAACCTCTTTAAAATGTATTTATCATGCATTTTTGAGCATTTTGGATTTCTCGATTTTGTTGGTATTTATTTGCTTTTGTATTTTCTCTCTAGATTACGAATTGTGCGACGGAAACAATAACGCATCCGAGAGTGAACAAGTGGACATTCCATAAGGCAAGCTTCCTCTCTGCACCATGTTGATCCCAATTTTTGAATCAGATTTACAAAACACAAGGATATCACTGCATGCTAATTTTCTTAAAAATTAATTGTGATATGTCATTAGGTAGTTATAACCTGATAATTGTGGCTTACCTTGAATTGATCATACACTCAACCTAAGGTAGTTTGTGGTGATATAATACTTAATTTCAATTTTGCTTAGCCATGCAGTCCATAGAACGGTAGTGTTTGGCAGGCTTATCTTGTCAAACCTGGGGAACAACAAATACATTTTTATTTTTGTTGATTCTTTGTTCGCTTTATTTAAATCAAATGAATCTAAATCTTGTTGTTAAATTTAATTCAAACTCGACAAGTGGATGTTAGTGATGGTGCCTAGTGCACGAGAATGGGAACCGTGGATGTCTTGTCCGGTTGATTAAGGACCCAACTCGACGCCCAATTCAAGCCCCAACGCATTTCCACACGCAGCAGTATGGGCGCTGCTTGGTTAAGTAAAGGGTTAATATTATTGAGTTGGATACAGAGAGTAAGGACATGTGTATTGATTTCATATGGCATAGATGCTTAAGTCTTCGCCGTGTCGTATGCCATGTGGAGCTTATATCAATATCGATGTTCTTAGAAGGGTAAGGGCGAGATGTGTTACATCGCATGTACGCATCTTCGTGGCCCGATCATGTGTAATATGTGTGGCTAACACGAGTTTGCATTTAATTGACTGGTCTGCATTCCTCGCATAACATGTGAACCCTGCTGAATATATGCTATCACCGTTGTTTGCGGATCGGCCACATGGGTCATCCAACTCAATAGTGTCAACTTGTTGAAAATACCAATCTTAGTTTATCTTACCGCATACCAAAGGCAAGGTGCTATTATTCCGAGGCTTACGCTAACTAAGTCGTGGGTAAAGATGTACACCCGCAGGATTAAAACTATTCGAATAGCCGTGTCCACTGCTACGACAACGCTGGATTGATGTCACCAGATAGAATTTGCTCTAATTTTGGGTTTTGGGAATTATTAATTTCGACATGATAGTGAGTCATGCAATTTATTGTTAGTGGTTGTAGCCACTTGATTTTGATACTAATTATGATCATACTTTTATTTAATTACTGTTTTAATCCAAATTGATTTATTAAATTGCTTTACTAAAACCTAGCAAGTGTAGGTTAAGATGTATTGCTTTCTCGCAAAATTTAACCATTATAACCTTCCGTTGTTAACCTTATGCATCTAAAAATTCTAATTCTTTGTATAGGACCTCTCGCACACTTTATTTTAAATAGTTTGTGTAAGTCTTGCCGAGTACCTTCCGCATCAAAGGGAATTTTCCACTTGTTGCGTAAAGAACGCCCTAGGTAATATTTCAAGTTGACGCAGCTTACGTTGGTACTTCTCGCTTTAATCCCACCAAGTTGCCCTTGGGTTGTATGCCCACACGGGAAGTTTATTTTATTACTTCCTTTTTCATTTATGATTTACTTAATGTTTCCACAGAAATTTTTATTAATGTATTCCAATCGTATGCTTGTGATATAATGTTGTAAGGATATGTCTATGTTAGCATCTCATCCCGGGAGCTAACATGAGAGGCATATCCGAACCCAATATTGGAATTATACCTTGTTAATGATTATACTTCTAGTATTATTTTTAATTGAGACTTGATTGTTCTTGATTAAAAATTTTACTTTTGGTATGATTATTAATTTGGTATAAACCTCCAATATTCCGGGTCCTCACAGTTTCACTATGTTTCGCAGCAGAAAATTTAGATTTTGAAGGAAAGCATTAAATGATTTTCTCTGCATAACCAAAAATAGGTTAACTTAGAAAATTCATAACTAATTATTGAAAGCTCCAAATGAGATGAATCCAAAGGGGCTGTTCATCTTATGAGGTGCTTGTTTTTCCGTAAAAATTCCAAGAGCTCTACATTTCTAGAAAATTTCACTAAAATCATTGCTTAGGTAATCGCTTTCAATGTTAGAGCTCGAGCAAAATGGTTTTTAGCATAACTTTTGCATTGAGAATCCAAATCTATTGGTTCTTCTTGCATTAGTTCATAAAAATCATGCTCTTTCTATGTAAAAATTTGAGAGCTTTTGTTGAAGTTGACTGTTGATCTTTTCGGTTTCTTTTGCCTTATTGGTTCTTTTTGGTTCTTTCGATAGATCCAAGAGCACCTTAACACCGAGAGTGATCCCCAAAGAAATGAGAGCAACTTCAATCAGCAAGCAGCTTGATCATGTTGATCCTAATATTTTACAAGTCTAATATTTCAATTCAACCGTATGTATGCATTGCTACTTTGTGTTAAATTATGATTAGTTGATCCTATAGTTGCATAATCAGAGGATGTTGTTTATTCTCTACTACTTGAGCCTAGGTTATTTGTCGTGATTAGAGTTCATGGATGAACTCTTGTCACTTAGTAGAATACTAATTTTTATGCTTAGCCATGCTTAGTTCGGTAGCTTTAGCGCATCATCGACTTAGTCGATGGTCTTGATCACAAAAAAATTATTATTCTTCCATTATGTCCAAAGACTTTGTGCGTTGTTATTTTGTAAAGTCAAAATTTCAAAATGGAAAAATTGATTTGGACTTGGGGCAAGTGGTTGGATGGTGGGTTATTGGGTTTGTGGATGTCTTGCCTAAGTCAACAAGGACCGAACATCTTGTGTCACACTCTCCACATTTTTATGACTAACCACGTGAGAGGGATATGGGACCTCTCTTGACTTAGTACTTTGGCGGGTTATCTCCGAGTCGCAGGAGGAGCGTTGTGTGTGTGTGAAAAAGGAATTGTGTTCTTGTGTTGGGTGTGGTGGTGGAGTTTCCGAGATGGACTCTCCACCTCGAGGGGCGTGGCAGCTTGTCCGAGGCTTTACCCGTGAGGGGTAGTTGTCCGAGGTCGGGCCACGACCCGACACAACGTATGGGTTTCTATCCATACAAGCGCTCGCGAATAATTCACAATATTGGAAACGCCTCAGAGACTTAGCCGTGCCGCATACCTAAGGAAGTGTGCTTAATAGCTTGGCAAAAGGCGGTCCGGCAGTGGGTAAAATGGTACACCCGCAGGATAAAACTATTCAATAGCCTCGCCCTAGGTTATGGACACGCTTGGTTAGGTTTTGCAAGAGTTAGACTTCAACCTTTTAAATTAAAATTTGATATGGGTGGTATGAATGGGTAATTCATACTATTGTTGTGGTGACTATTGGGTTAGTCACTTCAAAGTTGTTGTTGTTCTCACATACCGTTATTATTATTTGTGCTTTCTGCTATTTGAACATTAAAAACAGATTTGTTAAATTGCTTTCAATCTATTACATTATTGCAAATGAAAACTTGCTTTATGCTAACATGAAACATACAGCTTCCACTTCAATGAGCTTGCATGTAGTATATGTACAGGTTTGTTATTCCACATGTAAGTCTTATGAGTACATTCAGTACTCACCGCTTTTGCCTACGCTTTTGTTTGTAGGGAAGAAGGTGAGCCCCAAGGGCCTCACTTTTGTGAGATGTGTTTCGGTTTGGCGACTAGCTTGGCGGTCCTGGCTTGCCTTGTGGGTTAAAGGCACACTGATTGGCTCTTTTGTTTATGGCCATCTTATGGCACTTTTGCTTCCGCTGTTAAATTTCTTTATGTTTATGTCATTTGGCTGGTCGGCCTCTCTTTTGTAATGACTATCTTCTATTTATGTTATCTTCTGGATTGTTGTTTTTGTTTCGGTTCTATGTGAATGAATGGAATTGATGCATGAACTTTGTAAAGAGGTGTATATCGCATTTCGAAGTATACATATCTCGAGTCTCGGATTATCTCGCTTGTGATGCTAGGACCGAATGGATGGTTAAGATTACAAGTTTGATAAACCGGGTCTCACAAGGTTTGCATCGAGCCATAATCGACCGTAGTAACCCAAGCTTGGTCGCCTCTAGGATATTTTGGAAAACCTTATTTTCAAAGTATCAAATGATTTTTGAAAGCTTAAGTAAGTTCTCAGATTTTATTCCTTACCTATCTTAGCTTTCTTCATCTCATCTCACTCTGATTTGAGTTTTAAAAGTTGTTTTCCTCTCATCTCCTTTTCAAAGATAGTGTTATCGATTAAATGGATTTTGGGAACCACTGAGTTTGGCAAATTGAAGTGCTTAGGGTTTTGAAGTTTCGGATCAAGATTTCGCCAGAGGCTTGATGCGAATCGACAAAGACGCTTCAATTTCGCATAATGAGCTCAATGGTTTCTGATGGGACCACTGAGCTTGGCGAATTGAAGTGTGCCAGATTTTGAAGTTTCTAGAATGGAAGACTTCGACTGGGAGCTTGGATGCAAAATCACTACAACCACTTCAATTTTCGGACAGCAAGCTCGATGGTTTCTAATGGGGTAGAAATGAGAGGTTAATTCAACTAAAACTTGTGGGAATAGAAGGGTAAGATGTGATACTAGTTAGCTATGTATCTAACACTATTTTCGTTGATTGCACCTTACTCTTTAATGGTATTATATCTTACCTTAATCTTCTGGTTTTTATCTTCTCAATCAATTACTCGTTCATTTAATACGGGTTAGTTGTATTGGGAAGTTGAGCTTGATTTTGTGATTCCTTGCTGCTTTTGGAGTCTTTTATAAGCCTGCTTAAGTTTATACACTTGTTGTTTTGGCTTTCTGTTAGGTGATATTCCATTCCCTAATCGCCTTTTCGCTTTTGGCTTTGAATTTGGAGTCTAGTTTAACCAAAGTTTCTTGTAACAGATGGCCGGACGCACTCAGAGCGCCAAGGCCGCCACCGGTCCGACGAGGATCTTCCTCCTCCTCCGACTATGGCCAAGGTCCTTCTCCGATCGAGCGCAACCGCAGAGGACAGAGGGTTCTTCTCGACGCCATCGCAAGAACACTTCCGCCTCTACCAAGGCTTCAGATCCGCAAGGAGTGGACACCACCGCGTGGGGACTCGCAGAGTTTCTTCGCACTCACCCCCACGCTCTCCGTGTCCGAGGACCTCGCTTGACGCAGCATTTATTGGCTTCGCTCGTTGAGCGAAGTTCGCGATAGCGCAGCGCTGTGAGCACGAGAAGGCGCTTATTCGCATCGCACCACCGGAGGGTGCAGCTTTGTCTTGGTGGAGAGCTTCGCCATGCACCGACGGCCACACCGCCACTTGGGAGGAGTTCCAGACGCCTTCCGTCAGCCTCACATTCCTTCCGCTTGATGAAGTC
The DNA here is from genome assembly GCA_036346395.1 of Hsuehochloa calcarea. Lineage (NCBI taxonomy): Eukaryota > Viridiplantae > Streptophyta > Magnoliopsida > Poales > Poaceae > Hsuehochloa > Hsuehochloa calcarea. The sequence continues at coordinate 3,139,611 of CM070613.1, forward strand.
AAGAAGAAGGAGTTCTTGTCGCCAGTGCAAGCACGCCTCCGCTACGGAGTACCTATACGAGTTCAACCATTTGGCCTCGTATGCTCCGAGGAGGTGGCCACCGATGAGGCGAAGCAAGAGAAGTTCAAGGATGGTTTGTCCGAGGAGCTTCGTGACAAGTTCTCTATCGCCGACTTCCCTGATTTCCAGGCCTTGGTGGACAAGGTCATCGTTGCTGAGCATGCAGGGAGAGCACTTGTGGATTCCCGCAAGCGCAAGTGGGAGGCCCACAAGTCAAGACAGTGCTAGTTCTTCCGCTCCTGTTGGGCGCCTCCGGTTCCGCCTCGCCTTCAAGACTTCGAGATCGCCAAGACTGCCTCGCCCTTCGCAGCCGTGGCCCCAATCACGCACCGCGAAGTCGCCAGAGGCCTCCGTGACAACAAGCGGATGTCACCGCTTTTCTCTGCAACAACAAGGGGTATTATGCAAATAATTGCCCCAAGAAGACAGGAGTAGCCCCTCGTCCTAATGGAGGACGCGGGCAAGGAGGTGGTTCTTCTCAGACTCAAGATGGTCCCCGCTACCCAAGGCTTGGGTAGTGGTCGCGCCAACCTCATCTCACCGAGGAGGCACAGGAGGCACCGACGCCGTGTTGGGTACGCTCATAACTCTCATTCTGCATCGCTTTGTTTGATTCAGAGCATCTCATTCTTTTTATTTCAGTCTTTTGTCGCTATAAGTGAACTCCTTTTACCCCATTGTTGATCCCATTGCTCATTCGCTCTCCCGGTTCGGAGTTGAGAGCGAACTGGAGTGTAGGGATGTTCCAATTGAGATCGAGGGAGTGAGATTCTCGCGAATCTTATCCTCCTCCATTCAAAGAAGTCTAGATGTAATTCTTGGTACGGATTGGTTGTCTCACCATAAAGGGACAAATCGACAGCCAAGAAGTGTGTCTCTATCTAGTTCTTCAAGCGAGCAGTTCGCTTACCGTCGCTAGGTCCGCATCTTTCGCCAGCGGCCCGCTTAGATATTAGTGAAGTCCCAACCGCTCGTGACTTCATTGATCTCTTTCCAAGATCTCCTGTGTATGCCACCGCCGAGACCTCGAGTTCGCCATTGAGTTGGTTCCTGCATCGCCTCAATTTCAAAGAGGCATTATCGGATGCCACCGAACGAGTTGGTGGAGTTGAAGAAGCAACTTAATGAGCTGCAAGAAAAGGTTTCATCCGCCCTAGCTCCTCTCCGTGGGGTTGTCTCGCAACTGCTGTAAAGAAGAAGGACAATACTTTGCGATGTGCGCTGATTACCGTCCGCTTAATGAGGTAACGGTAAAGAACAAGTATCCATTGCCCCGCATTGATGATCTCTTCGATCAATTGGTCGGAGCTCGAGTGTTCTCCAAGATTGATTTGAGAATGGATATCATCAAGTTCGGATACGACCCGAGGATGTTCCAAAGACGGCCTTTCTACTCGCTACGGCTTGTGTGAGTACACCGTCATGTCGCTTGGCTTAACCAATGCTCCCGCTTTGTTCATGAACCTCATGAATTCGGTATTCATGGAGTATTTGGATAAGTTTGTCGTGGTCTTCATCGATGATATTCTCATCTATTCCAAGGATGATGAGGAACATGATGAGCATCCGAGGCTCGTGTTAGGCAGCCGTGAGCACCACCGATGCCAAGTTCAGAAGCGCGATTCGTTGAAGGAAGTGGCCTTCTGGGTCATGTTCTTTCAGCAGAGGCATAGCCGCTGATCCTAGCAAGGTCAATGATGTTCTTTCATGGTTCAACTTACTTCGTAACCGGCGCGGAGTTTTCTTGCTTAAGGGATATTATCGCCGCTTTATCGAGAACTTCCAAGATCGCTGGCCGGCGACAGAGTTGCTTAAAAAGGACAAGAAGTTCTTGTGGTCCGATGCTTGTGAGGAAAGTTTCGAGTACTCAAGAAGCGCTTGACCACCGCCTCCCGCTCGTTCTTCCCGATATCCATCGGCTTCGATATCTTTTGCGATGCTTCGCCGAGGGCTCGCTGTGTCCTTATGCAAGAAGGCAAGGTAGTAGCCTATGCATCAAGGCAATTGAGACCTCATGAACTCAACTATCCTACCCATGACTTGAGTTGGCCGTGATTCATGCACTTAAGATTTGGCGACATTACCCGACGCAGAATCGCTATGGCGCATTCGGATCACAAAAGCCTAAAGTATTTGTTCACCCAACCAGATCTCGAACCTCGCATAAAAGAGATGGTTGGAGTTGATCAAGGACTACGACATGGGTATTCACTACCATCCGCAAGGCTAATGTCGCTGCCGATGCGCTCACGCAGCGCGATCGCAATGCCTTGTTGCTCCAGGCGCCAACCCACCCTTCCAAGGAATTCCAGCCTCAACTTAGGTTTGCTGAGCATGGTTCCTCGCCGCCTTGGTTGCGCAACCAACCTTGGTGGATCGAATTAAGGTCGCCAAAGAATCGGATGTCAAAGTGAGTCGATAAAGGAGAATGTCAAGAACGGAATAACCAAGTGCTTCTCCGAGGATGAGCATGGGGTTGTAAGGTTCGACAACGCCTTGTGGTTCCAAAGGACATGGAATTGCGGATTTTATTCTCCGCGAGGCCCATGATTCGCTTTTGTCTATTCATCCCGGCCACAAAGATGTATCAAGATCTCCGCAGAGATTTTGGTGGACCCGAATGAAGAGCGAGATTGGCGGTTCGCGTCGAGCGCGACGACGGTGTCGCCGTGGTCAAGGCCGAGCATCGCCGCCCAGCCAGGATCGCTTCACCTTTGCCTATTCCTCGAATGGAAGGGATTCGATCGATGGATTTTATCACCGGCCTCGCCACGAACATCCAAGGGCAAGGATTCCATCCGGGTCATCGATCGATTGACAAAAGTGGACCATTTTCCGCCAAGACGGACAAACCTTAGTGTGAGTCTACTAGCGGACCTCTATATTTCCCGTGATCGCCTCGCTTGCATGGTGTACCAAGACGATCGTTTTGGATCGCGGCGCGCTTTTCACCGCCTGTGTTTTGGAAGTGTTTGCAAGAGGCTATGGGAACCTGTTCGCTTTAGCACAAAGATATCACCCCAAACCGATGGTCGACCGAGAGGGTCAACCAAGTGTTGGAAGACATGCTTCGTGCTTGTGTCCTCTCCTATGGAAAGAATTGGGAGAAATGCTTGCCATTTGCCGAAGTTTTCCTACAACAATAAGCCAGCCGCCTCTGCATGTCACCAGAATATCCCAAATTGGGTCCTGTTTCAAATGTAATAAAAATGAGGATAAATTAAAACTTTTGTCGCTTCATGTATTGTTACAAGAGTTTGAAACCTTCTTTCTTTAATTGGTGGAAATTAAAACTCAAAATTTCCCCAATTAAATTCAAGTCATAAATTTCTCAATGAAAATCTGTGCCCAACCCTGAAAATAATTTTCATTGGACCTAGGACTGATGTTTAACACCTCGTAATTATTTCATAATTTTCGAAATTATTTGATAATTGTTTAGACAAGTCAAACATTAGTCAAACTCCTAGATAGCCTTCTGGAATTTTTAGAGAAAATGCATTGCATAAAAGTCTCTCAAAATTTTATATAAGGTTCCTTCTTGTCACAACAACCTCCAGCTAAAATTTCAAAATTATTGAGCTTGTTTGCAATCTTAATTGATTATCCTAAGTTAGCTCAAAGAAATAACTCAAAATCAGCCTTTACTATTCCTTGACTCAGTGTCACACTCTGTTCAAGCCATTCGGTTCGACGGATCAACTAATCGCGACCGACTCACCGCATCGGGCGCTTTCAATTTTGACCGTTAGATCAGCATCAAACGCCCACGATTCGAGTGAACGCTCGACCATCCGAACGCTGCCGATCCATTTGAACCGCTGATTCTAAATCGAGGGTCCATAATCGCGGAACGCTCGACCGTCCAACGCCGCAGAACGCGGAACCGTAGGATCCAAATCAACGGTCCAGATTAAGTGAGCGCTTGAATCGTTATTATCGAACCGATCTATTTCACCGTCCGATTGAATCCAACGGTTGTTCGGCTATCGTCTTCCTTCGCCAAGGCCGTAGTCAACAAGAGAGGCGGTGCAAGACACTTCTACAGAGCATTGTCACCTCAATCTTTCGCCAACGACTCTTAGCATTTAATGCTCTTGTTCCGCCGCTCCATAGTCGTGGTCTCCATCGCTTACCGCCTCGCCGCCTCGGCCAACCCTAGCACCGCCACCATTTTCATGCCGTTGTTCTCTTGCTCCTTCTCGCCATAAAACTCTCCGCTGGCTTCCTTATCTTCCTTTGAACATCCTCGAGCCACAGCTTCACTTCTAAGCTTACGCAGTAAGCTCAAACTCGAAGTTTTCACCTTCTGCCGCCATTGCCGCCATTGCCGAGCTTCGAGTTCTTCGTGAAAGTGGTGCTCCTGCCTTCCTCACTCAATTTCCTTGCTGCCTTAGCTTCCACTCCTCTCTGGAGCAAAGCCCTCACTCAATTTTTCGCTTGTTTGCAGAGAGCAGATCAAATTCGGTTTTCCCCAAATTCGGCCAAAACTCTCAATTTCGCCTCCACGTAAGTCCTCCATTGCTCGATTCTTTGTCAGAGATGCGCATTAGGTTAGGATCATGTTGGTGCTCTTGGTTAGCTTAGCTGTTTCAGATCGCCGCGATTAGCCGAGATCGCTCAGAATTTTGTCTGACGAAAGCACGAGTCGCTTTTTGTCGATGATTCGACTCGTCGATCTTCGATCGACTACCATAGCGTAATGAGCGCTCGATCGCTTCGAGTTCACGAGGGCGTTGATCCTAGATCAACGGCCACGGGCGGGCGCTGCTCGACCACCGCGCCGATCAACATGCACCGCTGTATCCTAGATCAACGGTCCGATATGGATGAACGTTCGACCGAACTTCCCTTAGCATCTCGCTCGCTAGTTTTTCATCCAACTACCGATGATTAGGGTTGGCGCGCTCGCTCTATTGTCGCTGCGGGATCGCTGGATCCAAGATCAACTGCCTTGCGCGTGTGAGTGTTCGACCATCAGACGCCCCGATTCAAGTTAACTGCTGGATCCAAGATCAACGGTGCAGCATCGAACGAACGCTCGGACCACGGAACTCTTGAGAGTTCGGTTCGCTGGATCCGCATCCAACGGTGAGTGTCTAGGGTTCGCGGGAGTTCTCAGTGTTCGTGGTTGGGCCGCTTGATTTCGGATCTTCGCCCAGCTTTGTCCACGCTGCTTATCCGAGTTATATTTCTGCAGAGTTATTTATCAACTGAAAAATAGTTTTATCTTTGAAAATGCATAAGTAATTCATTTTAACTCCAAAATCGGTCAAACCACTTCTGTTATTTTTCATTTTTAATAAACTTTATTCTAAAATAGGTTTCAACTTTATTTCTGCAGCAGAAAATTTAGATTTTGAAAGTAAGCATTAAATTGTTTATCTTTACAACAGAAAAATGGTGAAACTTAGAAAATTCATAACTAATTATTGAAAGCTCCAAATGAGATGAATCCAGTGGGGTTGTTCATCTTATGAGGTGCTTGTTTTTCTGTAAAAATTCCAGTAGCTCTACATTTCTAGAAAATTTCACGAAAATCATTGCTTAGGTACTGTTTCAATGTTAGAGCTGAGCAATATTGTTTTTAGCATAACTTTTGCATTGAGAATCCAAATCAATTGGTTCTTGTTGCATTAGTTCATAAAAATCATGCTCTTTCTACTGTAAAAATTTGAGAGCTTTTTGTTGAAGTTGACTGTTGGATCTTTTCGGTTTCTTTTGCCTTATTGGTTCTTTTTGGTTCTTTCGATAGGATCCGAAGAGCACCTTAACACCGAGAGTAATCCCCAAACAGAGCAACTTCAATCAAAAAGCGCTTGATCATGTTAATCCTATTATTGTACAAGTTTAATATTTTGAATTCAATCGTATGTATGCATTGCTACTTTGTGTTAAATTATGGTTAGTTGATCCTATAGTTGCATAATCTGAGGATATTGTTTATTCTCTACTACTTGAGCCTAGATTATTTGTGTAGGACCGAAAGGCGATCGAGGGGGTGAGTAGGCGCTTTCAAAACTTTCTCGCTAAAACAAATTCAACACAAACTTTACTCCTTTAGCTATGAAAGCTAAGAAGATCAAGAAGCACACATGAAACCTTGTGCTCAATTCGACACTCGACAACCACACGACACAAATGTGGAGACTTAATCTCAAAGGGTTGATCTCGCACAGCGGTCGATCGCTACCACGGGCGGGCTGACCGACGTTTACCAATGGCCGACCAAGAACTAATCAAGGCCGGACCGTGGATGTGCGGTTCGACCCAAGCAGACAGCCGGTCTCAATATACGCGGTTGGACCGCTACAAAGACCGGCCGACCAGTTCACCAAAGATCGAAAATCCACCCCCAAATCCAAAACGAAATTTGATCCAACTTTTGATTCAACCAATGAAACTTGACCAAATTTCGAGCACACCTCCCTAATGATATTAGAGACCTATTTCTAGCGACGATCCTTCAGATCCACTTCGCAGAATCGATCTCTCAAGGATTTAATCAAGAAGTGCACAAACCCTAGAAATATGAAAAACTTTGATTCAAGACTTGCTTGTGGGGATTGATGGTCTAGATGATTCTAGGAGTATTCCCACACATCAAAGTAAGACAAAATGGGTCAAGAGACCAAGCATAAACCCTTGAATCAAGGAAGCACCAAATTCATTCAAATGAGAGAAGAACACAAAGAGAAGACAAATGATCTCTCAAGCAAGCATCACAAGATTGATTGATCTCACAAGATGCTTACAAAGCCACTCCAACTAGGAGGACAAGAGCTCACCCAAGGAGCATACAATCTCTCCCTCTCTTCCTCTCCAAACCCTAACCCTAGAAAAGCAAGGGAAGAAACCAAATGAATGCCTCGAGGGTTTTCCTTCTCCCCCTTTCCTATTTATACTAGAGAGGACTAGAGTTACACATTTGGGGCCCACTCACCCATGGGACCCACATACTAATCATGAAGCAATCACCGCTTCACCACGTAGGTTGATCACGGTTCATCGACGCCAAGCCTCTTGTCCGAATCCTCTGAACCTCCCGCAGACTCGCGACCGATATCCGCACCGCCGATCCAACCAAATTGCACCAACCACCCGCTCGATCCATCTTGCCCATCCTCGCACCATGCTTGAGTCACACGACCACCCGATCCCCGATCGCTCGACCTCCGCCTCCAAGCGTAGTCCCGATCCACTCACCGCTGACGCCGCTGACTCGCAAGCCACCGCACAAAGAATAGACAAACAAATCATTTCCGGAACAAGTTCTTCACAACTTGACCCACGTTAGTTCCACAATGCAATATGCAACAATAAAGCATTGATAACTAAGCATAAAACACAATCAACACGCATCAATGCGAACTTGGCACACCTCCAGTCATCGCCGGCCCGATCACCCACTGTACGGTCCGACCGACATTAAAGCCGGGGTCGGACCGCTTCCCACAACGGGCGGTCGGACCGGCCAAAAAGACTTAGCTAAAATCTAGCTTGAAAATTCAAACCTTCCGAATTTTCAACTCAATAGAACTTTTGACCGAGCTCCAAAATGATGGGACCACATCCAGTGAGACTCTCACCGCTTACACAACCTATTTTTGGATTAGCTCCAAAATCCAAAGTTAGGTCAAGCCGTCCGACCGCCACCATTGCCGGTCCGATCATCTCCCCACGGCGGTCCGACCGCCTCACTCCACCTGGGCCGTGACCGCCCGTGGTCCGACAACAAGAAGCAAACCCCAAAACGTGAGATTTTGCAAACCAACAAAGCCATTGCCAATTGACTCATCATCCCGAGATCGTGCACATATCCTCACGATATCCACAATTTGTCGTGATTAGAATTCATGGATGAACTCTTGTCACTTAGTAGAATACGAATCTTTATGCTTAGCCATGCTTAGTTCGGTAGTTTTAGCGATCATCGACTTAGTCGATGGTCTTGATCACACAAAATTATTATTCTTTCATTATGTCCAAAGACTTTGTGCTTTGTTAATTTTGCAAATCAAAAGTCAAAATGAAAACCGATTTGGACTTGGGCATAATGGTATGTTGGTGTGGTGTTTTGGGTGTGATCGAATGGTGCCCAAGTCATCAAGGACCGAACATCTTGTTACACTAAACTAAGCACTATTGCGCACTCAACCACATGAGGGTTATATGGGACCCTCTGACTTAGTACTTTGGCGTGTTATCTCCGAGTCGCAGGAGGAAAAGTTTTGTGTGTGTGCCGTGGTGAAACAAAGGTGTTCTTGTGTTTGTGTTGGGTGTGCGGTGGTGGGATTGCTGAAGGTTCTCCACCTCGAGGGGCGCCGCAGCTTGTCCAAGGCTTTACCTGTGACGGTAGTTGTCCGAGGTCGGGCCACGACTCCCTACACAACGTATGGGTTTCTATCCATACGGGCGACTCGGGTTAATACATAATATTGGAAACGCCTCGTAGGACTTAATGCGCTTGCACACCAAAGGAAGTGTGCTTAATCATGTGGCAAAAAGGCGGTCCGACATGTGGGTAAGTTGGTACACCCGCAGGATAAAACTATTCAATAGCCTCGCCCTAGGTTATGGACACGCTTGGGGAGGTCTTCCAAGACTTAGACTACAACTTTGTTTTCAAAATTAAAACTTGACATGGTTGGTATGAATGGGTAATTCATACTACTGTTGTGGTGACTATTGGGTTAGTCACCCAAGTTGTTGTTGTCTTCTATTTATCGTTATTATTATTGTTCTTTCGGTTATTTGAACATTAAAAACAGATTTGTTAACTTGCTTTCAATCTATTATGTTGTTGCAAATGAAAACTTGCTTTATGCTAAAATGAAACATACATCCCATCGTTGATTAAGCTTGCATGTAGAATATGTACAGTGTTTGTTATCCACATGTAAGTCTTATGTAGTACATTCAGTACTCACCGCTTTTGCCACGCTTTTGTTTGGGGAAGAAGGTGAGCCCCAAGGGCCTCACTTTGTGAGATGTGCCGTGGTTTCGACGACTAGCTTGGCGGTCCGGGTCGGTTGCCTTGTGGGTTAAAGGCACACCGATTGGCTCTTTTGTTATAGCCATCTTATGGCACTTTTTGCTTCCACTGCTTAATTATTGTTGTCTCTTTTATTGTTGACCGCTTGGCCTCTTTTGTAATGACTCGCTTTAATATTATTAATATTTCTGCTCTGCTCGGGTTTCGTTCTATGTGGATGAATGGAATTGATACATAAATTTTGTGATGAGGTGTGTATACTGCACTGAAGTATACATGTCTCGAGTCCTGATTATCTCGATTTGTGATGCTAGGGCCGAATGGATGGTTAAGATTACATGTTCTGATAAACCGGTCTCAAGGTGTTTTGGTATCGTGAGCCATACCGACCGTAGTAACCCAAGTTGGTCGCCTTTAGGATATTTTGAAAACTTAATTTCAAAGTATCAAATGATTTTTGAAAGCTTAAGTAGGTTCTCGATTTTCTTCCTTACCTATCTTAGCTTTCGCCATCTCATCTCACTGATTTGAGTTTTAAAAGTTGTTTTCCTCTCATCTCCTTTTCAAAGATAGTGTTATCGATTAAATGAATTTTGGGAACCACTGAGTTTGGCAAATTGAAGTGCTTAGGTTTTGAAGTTTCGGATCAAGATTTCGCTAGAGGCTTGATGCGACTCGACAAAGACGCTTCAATTTCAGACAAATGAGCTCAATGGTTCGATGGGACCACCGAGCTTGGCAAATTGAAGTGTGCCAGTTTTGAAGTTTCTAGAATGGAAGGCTTCAATGGGAGCTTGATGCAAAATCACTACAACCACTTCAATTTCCTGATAGCAAGCTCGATGGTTTCTAATGGGTAGAAAATGAGAGGTTAATTCAACTAAAACTTGTGGGAATAGAAGGGTAAGATGTGATACTAGTTAGCTATGTATCTAACACTATTTTCGTTGATTGCACCTTACTCTTTAATGGTATTATATCTTACCTTAATCTCTGATTTTTATTTTCTCAATCAATTACTCGCTCATTCAATACGGGTTAGTTGCATTGGGAAGTTGAGCCTTGGTTTGCGCTTCCTTGCTATTTTGGAGTCTTTTGTACGCCTTTTAAAAGTTTATACACTTGTTGTTTTGGCTTTCGGTTAGGGCGATATTCCATTCCCCTAATCGCCGGCTCCTCGCTTTCTTTTGGCTTTGAATTTGGAGTCTAGTTTAACCAAAGTTTCTTGTAACAGATGGCTTGACGACTCAGAGCGCCAAGGCTACCACCGTCCGACGAGGATCTTCCTCCTCCTCCGACCATGGCCGAGGTCCTTCTCCGCATCGAGCGCAACCGCAGAGGACAGGAGGGTTCTTCGACGCCATCACGCGCAACACTTCCGCTCTTCCTGCCTCAGATCGGGCAAGGAGTGGAGACCACCATGGGGACTCGCGAGTTTCTTCGCACTCACCCCCACGCTTCCGTGTCCGAGGACCCGCTGACGCAGATGATTGGCTTCGTTCGTTGAGCGCAAGCTCGCGATAGCGCAGTGCCAGGAGCACGAGAAGGCGCTTATTCGCATCGCACCACCGGAGGGTGCACTTTGTCTTGGTGGGAGAGCTCGCCATGCAAAATCGACGGCCACACCGCCACTTGGGAGGAGTTCCGATCGCCTTCCGTCGCCTCACATTCCTTCCGCTTGATGAAGTCAAGAAGAAGGAATTCTTATTGCTCAGTAAGGTCGCTGCTCACCACGGAGTACCTGTACGAGTTCAACCATTTGGCTCGTTATGCTCCTGAAGAGGTGGCCACTGATGAGGCCAAGCAAGAGAAGATCAAGGATGGTTTGTCTGAGGAGCTTCAGACAAGCTATCTATCGTTGACTTCCCTATTTTCGTGCCTTGGTGACAAGGCCATCGCTGTCGATCACGCAGGAGAGCACTTGTGGATTCCCGCAAGCGCAAGTGGAGGCCCACAAGTCGGCACTCAGCTCTTTTCTGCTCCTGTTGCGGCGCCTCCGGGTCCGCCTCACCTTCAAGACTTCCGAGATCGCCAAGACTCACCCTCGTCCTTCACAGGCCGTGCCCCAATCACATGCACTCGCGAAGTCACCAGAGGCCTCCGCACATACCGCGGATGTCACCGCTTTTCTCAGAACAACAAGGGGCATTATGCAAATAATTGCCCCAAGAAGACAGAGCGCCCTCGCCCCAATGGAGGACGCGGTCGAGGTGGTTCTTCTCAAGACCCGAGGATGGTCCCTCGCTACCCAAGGCGTGGGTAGTGGTCGCTAACCTCATCTCAAGCAGAGGAAGCACAGAGGCACCGACGCTGTGTTGGGTACGCTTCGTTAACTCTCATTCTCACACTGCTTTGTTTGATTCAGAGCATCTCATTCTTTGTTTCGAGTCGCTTGTCGCTCTTAGTGAACTCCTTTACCCCATTGTTGATCCCATTGCTCATTCGCCTCCCGGTTCGGAGTTGAGAGCGTAATTAGAGTGTAGGGATGTTCCAATTGAGATCGAGGGAGTGTGATTCTCCGCGAATCTTATCCTCCTCCATTCAGCAAGTCTAGATGTAATTCTTGGTATGGATTGGTTGTCTCACCATAAGGGACAAATCGACAGCTAAGAAGTGTGTCTCTCTATCTAGTCCTTCCCATGCAAGCAGTGTTCGCCGCCGGTTGCTAGGTCCGCATCTCTTCGCGCAAGCGAAGCCCGCCTAGATATTAGTGAAGTCCCAACTGCTCGTGACTTCATCGATGTCTTTCCCAAGATCTTCCAGGATGCCACCAGCTCGGGACCTCGAGTTTGTCATTGAGTTGGTTCCCTGACGCCCCTATTTCAAAGAGGCATTATCGATGCCACCGAACGAGTTGGTGGAGTTGAAGAGGCAACGGAGTGAGCTGCAAGAAAAGGCTTCATCCGCCTCTAGCTCCTCTCCGTGGGTTGTCCCGCAATCTTCAGAAGAAGAAGGACAATACTTATGCGATAAAGCGTGATTACCGTCCGCTTAATGAGGTAACGGTGAAGAACAAGTATCCATTGCCCCGCATTGATGATCTCTTTGATCAATTAACTCGAGCACGAGTATTCTCCAAGATTGATTTGAGAATGGGATATCATCGCGCGGATCCGACCCGAGATATTCCAAAGACGGCTTTCTACTCGCTACGGCTTGTATGAGTACACCGTCATGTCGCTTGGCTTAACCAATGCTCCCGCTTTGTTCATGAACCTCATGAATTCGGTATTCATGGAGTATTTGGATAAGTGTGTCGTGGTCTTCATCGATGATATTCTCATCTATTCCAAGGATGAGGAGGAACACGATGAGCATTTGAGGCTTGTGTTAGGCAAGCTTCGGAGCACCACCAGATGCCAAGTTCAAGAAGTGCGATTCGTTGAAGGAAGTGGCCTTCCGGTCATGTTCTTTCAAAGCAGAGGCGAGCCTGATCCTAGCAAGGTCGCAACGTTCTTTCGGTTCACTTACTTCAGAACCGGCGCGGAGTTTTCTGGTTTAGCGATATTATCGCCGCTTTATCGAGAACTTCTCCAAGATCGCGGCCGGCGACAGAGTTGCTCAAGAAGGACAAGAAGTTCCTGTGGTCCGATGCTTGTGAGGAAAGCTTCCAAGTACTTAAGAAGCGCTTGACCACCGCCTCCCGCCTCGCTTCTTCCCGATATTCATCAAGCTTCGATATCTTATGATGCTTCGCCGAGGACTTGCCAGTACTTATGCAAGAAGGCAAGGTAGTGGCCTATGCATCAAGGCAATTGAGGCCTCATGAACTCAACTATCCTACCCATGACTTGGAATTGGCCGTGATTCATGCGCTTAAGATTTAGCGATATTACCTAATCGTAATCGCTAAGGCGTATTCGGATCACGAAAGCCTAAAGTATTTGTTCACCCAACCGATCCAACCTCGTGCAAAAGAGATGGTTGGAGTTGATCAAGGACTATGACATGGGTATTCATTACCATCCGGCAAGGCTAATGTCGCTGCCGGCGCGCCAAATGCAAGGCGCATTGCAATGTCTTGTTGCTCCAAGAACGCCAACCCACCCTTCCGAGGAATTCCAGCCGCCTCAACTTAGGTTTGGTTGAGCATGGTTCCTCGCCGCTTTGGTTGTGCAACCAACCTTGGTGGATCGGATTAAGATCGCCAAAGAATCGAATGGTGGAATAAGCCACATCAAGGAAAATATCAAGAACGGTTCAAATAAGTGCTTCTCCGAGGATGAGCATGGTGTTGTAAATTATTATTCTTCCATTATGTCCAAGACTTTGTGCTTTGTTAATTTTGTAAAGTCAAAATTCTAAAATGGAAAATTGATTTGGACTTGGGCAAGTGGTTGGATGGTGGGTTATTGTTTGTGGTTGTCTTGCCTAAGTCAACAAGGACCGAACATCTTGTGTCACACTCTCCACATTTTTATGCATCAACCACGCGAGAGGGATATGGGACCTCTCTGACTTAGTACTTTGGCGTGGGTTATCTCGAGTCGCAGGAGGAGCGTGTGTGTGTTGTGTGAAAAGGAATTGTGTTCTTGTGTTGGGTGCGCGTGGTGGAGTTTCCGATGGACTCCACCTCGAGGGCGCAGCATTGTCCGAGGCTTTACCCGTGAGGGGTAGTTGTCCGAGGTCACACGACTGACACACAACGATGGGTTTCTATCCATACGCGGGCGCAATAATTCACAATATTGGAAACGCCAGAGGACTTTAGCGGCATACCAAGGAAGTGTGCTTAATAGCTTGGCAAAAGGCGGTCCGGCGTGGGTAAAATGGTACACCCCGCAGGATAAAACTATTCGAATAGCCTCGCCCCAGGTTATGGACACGCTTGGTTAGGTTTTGCAAGAGTTAGACTTCAACCTTTAAATTAAAATTTGATATGGTTGGTATGAATGGGTAATTCATACTATTGTTGTGGTGACTAATGGTTTAGTCACTTCCAGGATTGTTGTTGTTACCTCCCTGTTATATTATTGTGCTTTCGGTTATTTAAACATTAAAAACAGATTTGTTAAATTGCTTTCAATCTATTATATTATTGCAAATGAAAACTTGCTTTATGCTAAAATGAAACATACACCATTGTTGTTTAAGCTTGCATGTAGTATATGTACAGTTTGTTATTCCACATGTAAGTCTTATGAGTACATTCAGTACTCACCGCTTTTGCCACGCTTTTGTTTGGTGGAAGAAGGTGAGCCCCAAGGGCCTCACTTTGTGAGATGTGTCGTTTGGCGACTAGCTTGGCGGTCCCTACGGTTGCCTTGTGGGTTAAAGGCACACTGATTGCTCTCTTTGTTGTAGCCATCTTATGGCACTTTGCTTCCGCTGCTTAATTAGTGTTGTCTCTTTATTGTTGGCCTGCATTCTCTTTGTAATGACTCGATTTAATATTATACTCCTGCTCGCTCGTGTTTTGTTCTATGTGGATGAATGGAATTGATACACAAATTTTGTGATGAGGTGTATAACGTGACTGGAAGTATACATGTCTCGAGTCTCTGATTATCCGCTTGTGATGCTAGGACCGAATGGATGGTTAAGACATGTCGGATAAACCGGGTCTCACAAAGGTTTGGTATCGAGCCATACCGAACGTAGTAACCCAAGTTGGTCGTTTTAGGATATTTTGGAAAATCTTATTTTCAAAAGTATCAAATGATTTGTGAAAGCTTAAGGAATTATCGATTTTATTCCTTACCTATCTTAGCTTTCTCCTCATCTTACTCTAATTTGAGTTTTAAGAGTTGTTTTCTCTCATCTCCTTTTCAAAGATAATGTTATCGATTAAATGGGTTTTGGGAACCACCGAGTTTGGCAAATTGAAGTGCTTAGGGTTTTGAAGTTTCTCGACCGGTTTGCCAGAGGCTTGATGCGAATCGACCACACGCTAATTTCCGCATACGAGCTCAATGGTTTCGAGGGACCGTTGAGCTTGGCAAATTGAAGTGTGCCGATTTTGAAGTTTCTAGAATGGAAGACTTCTACCGAAGCTTGATAAATCGCCACAAAGAACCTCAATTTCCGACAGAAGCTCGATGGTTTCTAATGGGGTAGAAAATGAGAGTTTAATCAACTAAAACTTGTGGGGTTAAAGAAGGGTAAGATGATACTAGTTAGCTATGTATCTAACACTATTTTCGCTGATTTAGCCTTGATCTTAAGTGGTATTAGATCTTACCTTAATCTTCTCGTTTTTATCTTCTCAATCAATTACTCGCTCATTCAATACTGCTAGTCGGCTATAAAACCTCCAAAGGGCTTCCTTATCTTCCTTTGAACATCCTCGAGCTACGCCTTCACTTCTAAGCGCATTGCAGTAAGCTCAACTCGAAGCCACCTTCTTGGTCGCCATTGCCGCCATTGCCGAGCTTCAAAGTTCTTCTGAAAGTGGTGCTCCTGGCCTTCCTCACTCAATTTCCTTGTCGCCTTAGCTTCCACTCCTCTCGTGAGCAAAAGCCCTCACTCAATTTTTCGCTTGCTTGCAGAGAGCAGATCAAATTCGGTTTTCCCAAATTCGCCGAAACTCTCAATTTCGCTCCACTGTAAGTCCTCCATTGCTCGATTCTTTGTCAGATGCGCATTAGGTTAGGATCATGTTGGTGCTCTTGGTTAGCTTAGCTGTGTTTAGATCGCCACGATTAGCCGAGATCGCTCAGAAATTTTGCTCTGACAAAGCACGAGTCGTCTTTTGTCGATGATTCTGGACCGTCTGATCTTCGATCGACGGCCCATAGCAGAATGAGCGTTCGATCGTTTCGAGTTCACGAGGGGCGTTGGATCCTAGATCAACGGCTCACGTGCGTGGGCGCGTTCGGACCAGTCCGCGCGCTCGGATCAACATGCACCGTTGTATCCTAGATCAACGGTCCAGATATGGATGAACGTTCGGACCGCCGAACTTCCCTTAGCATCTCGTTCGTTAGTTTTTCATCCAACGGCTGATGATTAGGGTTGGCGCGTTCGTTCTATTGTTGCGCGCGGGGATCGTTGGATCCAAGATCAATCTGCCTTGCGCGCAGTGAGTGTTCGACCACTCACGCCCCGATCCGCGTTAACTGCTGATCCAAGATCAACGGTGCGATCGAACGAACGCTCGACCACGGAAACTCTTTGGATTCGTCCGCTGGATCCGCATCCAACGTGAGTGTCTAGGGTTCGCGGAGTTCTGCGGTTCGTGGTTGGGCCGCTTGATTTCGGATCTTCGCCCGCTTTGTCCACGCTGCTTATCCGAGTTATATTTCTGTAGAGTTATTTATCAACCAAAAATAGTTTTATCTTTGAAAATGCATAAGTAATTCATTTTAACTCCAAAATCGGTCAAACCACTTCATTATTTTTCATTTTAATAAACTTTATTCTAAAATAGGTTTCAACTTTACTTCTGCAGCAGAAAATTTAGATTTTGAAAGTAAGCATTAAAATGTTTATCTTTACAATGTAAAAAATGGTGAAACTTAGAAAATTCATAACTAATTATTGAAAGCTCCAAATGAGATGAATCCAATGGGGTTGTTCATCCTATGAGGTGCTTGTTTTTCTCAGTAAAATTCCAGTAGCTCTACATTTCTAGAAAATTTCACGAAAAATCATTGCTTAGGTAATCGCTTTCAATGTTAGAGTCGAGCAATATTGTTTTTAGCATAACTTTTGCATTGAGAATCCAAATCAATTGGTTCTTGTTGCATTAGTTCATAAAAATCATGCTCTTTCTAATGTAAAAATTTGAGAGCTTTTTGTTGAAGTTGACTGTTGGATCTTTTCGATTTCTTTTGCCTTATTGGTTCTTTTTGTTCTTTCGATAGGATCCAAGAGCACCTTAACACCGAGAGTAATCCCCGCAAACAGAGCAACTTCAATCAAAAAGCGCTTGATCATGTTAATCCTATTATTGTACAAGTTTAATATTTTGAATTCAATTGTATGTATGCATTGCTACTTTGTGTTAAATTATGGTTAGTTGATCCTATAGTTGCATAATCAGAGGATATTGTTTATTCTCTACTACTTGAGCCTAGATTATTTGTTGTGATTAGAGTTCGATGGATGAACTCTTGTCACTTAGTAGAATACTTAATCTTTATGCTTAGCCATGCTTAGTTCTAGTAGCTTTAGCGATCATCGACTTAGTCGATGGTCTTGATCACACAAAAATTATTATTCTTCCATTATGTCCAGCACTTTGTGCTTTGTTAATTTTGAAAATCAAAAGTGAAAATGAAAACTGATTTGGACTTGGGCATAATGGTATGTTGGTGTGGTGTTTTTGGTGTGATCGAATGGTGCCCAAGTCATCAAGGACCTAACATCTTGTTACACTAAACCAAGCACTATTGCGCATTAACCACATGAGGGTTATATGGGACCCTCTTGACTTAGTACTTTGGCGTGTGTTATCTCCGAGTCGCAGGAGGAAAAGTTTTGTGTGTGTGCTGTGTGAAACAAATTGTGTTCTTGTGTTTGTGTTGGGTGTGCGGTGGGATTGCCGGAAGGTTCTCCACCTCGAGGGGCGCCGCAGCTTGTCCAAGGCTTTACCCGTGACGCAGTAGTTGTCCGAGGTCACCACGACTCCGACACAACGTATGGGTTTCTATCCATACGGCACTAAGTTAATACATAATATTGGAAACGCCTCAGAGGACTTATGCGCTTTAGACACCAAAGGAAGTGTGCTTAATCATGTGGCAAAAAGGCGGTCTGACATGTGGGTAAGTTGGTACACCCTGCAGGGATAAAACTATTCGAATAGCCTCGTCCTAGGTTATGGACACGCTTGGGGAGGTCTTCCAAGAGTTAGACTACAACTTTTGTTTTCAAAATTAAAACTTGACATGGTTGGTATGAATGGGTAATTCATACTACTGTTGTGGTGACTATTGGGTTAGTCACTTCCAGGTTGTTGTTGTCTTCTATTTACTGTTATTATTATTGTTCTTTCGGTTATTTGAACATTAAAAACAGATTTGTTAACTTGCTTTCAATCTATTATGTTGTTGCAAATGAAAACTTGCTTTATGCTAAAATGAAACATACAGCCTACTGTTGATTAAGCTTGCATGTAGAATATGTACAGGTTTGTTATCCACATGTAAGTCTTAAGTAGTACATTCAGTACTCACCGCTTTTGCCACGCTTTGTTTGCAGGAAGAAGGTGAGCCCCAAGGGCCTCACTTTTGTGAGATGTGCCGTGGTTTCGACGACTAGCTTGGCGGTCCTGGCCGGTTGCCTTGTGGGTTAAAGGCACACCGATTGGCTCTTTGTTATAGCCATCTTATGACACTTTGCTTCCTGCTTAATTATTGTTGTCTCTTTTATTGTTGGCTTGCCCTCTCTTTGTAATGACTCGCTTAATATTATTAATATTTCTGCTCGCTCGTGTTTCTGGTTCTATGTGGATGAATGGAATTGATACATAACATCTGATGCTTTGAGGAATTACTTGAGGTAGCAAGCAAGTGTAACATCCCAAATTGGGTTTGTGTTTCAAATGTAATAAAAATGAGGATAAATTAAAACTTTTGTCGCTTCATGTATTGTTACAAAGTTTGAAACCTCTTTCCTTTAATTGGTGGAAATTAAAACTCAAAATTTCCCCAATTAAATTCAAGTCATAAATCTCCTCGATGAAAATCTGGTGCCCAATCATCGACTTAGTCAATGGTCTTGATCACACAAAAAAAAATTATTATTCTTCCATTATGTCCAGCACTTTGTGCTTTGTTATTTTGTAAAGTCAAAATTTCAAAATGGAAAATTGATTTGGACTTGGGCAAGTGGTTGATGGTGGGTTATTGGGTTTGTGGATGTCTTGCCTAAGTCAACAAGGACCGAACATCTTGTGTCACACTCTTCAAGCATTTTGTGTACTAACCACGCGAGAGGGATATGGACCTCTTGACTTAGTACTTTGGCGTGGTTTATCTCCGAGTCGCAGGAGGAGCGTTGTGTGTTGTGTGAAAAAGAATTGTGTTCTTGTGTTGGTGTGCGGTGTGGAGTTTCCGGATGGACTCTCCACCTCGAGGCGCCGCAGCTTGTCCGAGGCTTTACCCGTGAGGGGTAGTTGTCCGAGGTCGGGCCACGACTCCGACACAACGTATGGGTTTCTATCCATACGCGGCTCGCGAATAATTCACAATATTGGAAACGCCTCAGAGGACTTAGCCGCGCTGTGATACCTAAGGAAGTGTGCTTAATAGCTTGGCAAAAGGCGGTCCGGCGGTGGGTAAAATGGTACACCCCGCAGGATAAAACTATTCAATAGCCTCGCCCTAGGTTATGGACACGCTTGGTTAGGTTTTGCAAGAGTTAGACTTCAACCTTTAAATTAAAATTTGATATGGTGGTATGAATGGGTAATTCATACTATTGTTGTGGTGACTATTGGGTTAGTCACTTCTGTGTTGTTGTTGTTCTCACATACTATTATTATTATTTGTGCTTTCTGTTATTTGAACATTAAAACAGATTTGTTAAATTGCTTTCAATCTATTACATTATTGCAAATGAAAACTTGCTTTATGCTAACATGAAACATACATTTCCACTTCAATGAGCTTGCATGTAGCATATGTACAGTTTGTTATTCCACATGTAAGTCTTATGAGTACATTCAGTACTCACCGGCTTTTGCCTACCGCTTTTGTTTGTAGGAAGAAGGTGAGCCCCAAGGGCCTCACTTTTGTGAGATGTGTTTCGGTTTGGCGACTAGCTTGATGGTCCGGTTGGTTGCCTTGTGGGTTAAAGGCACACCGATTGGTTTCTTTTGTTTATGGCCATCTTATGGCACTTTTGCTTCACTGTTAAATTTCTTTATGTTTATGTCATTTGGCCTATGGCCTTCTTTTGTAATGACTATCTTCTATTTATGTTATCTTCTGGATTGTTGTTTTGTTTCTTCTATGTGAATGAATGGAATTGATGCATGAACTTTGTAAAGAGGTGTGTATATCGTGATTTGGAAGTATACATGTCTCGAGTCTCGGATTTTCGCTTTGTGATGCTAGGACCGAATGGATGGTTACATTACAAGCCGGATTAATCTGGTCTCACAAAGAAGCTCCAAAATTTATGAAATTTTAATCGGAGATTGCCGACGGCCGGAGAAACCTCTCATAAAATATTCAGAGATTGTCATGCACCAATTTTTCTCCGTAAATTCTCAAGAGGGAAATACGGCTTGACCAAATTTGACTTGCCTCAAAAAATTATCAAATAATTTCTAAAAATCATGAGATAATCAGAGGTGCTGCCAAGCCTCCCTAGAACTCAGAAAATATTTCCAAGGGTTTGGCACAAGATCTATGCCAAGGAGGTTTTTGATTAGAGTCAAATGAGGATTTAAATTTGATTTTCCATAATTCTTTAAAAGAATTACAAATGACCAAGGGCTTCAAGATGCAAGAAAAGTTTTAATTTCTTATTATTTTCTTACATTTGAAACACAATCCATATTTGGGATGTTACAAAACCTCCCCATAAAAATCTCATCCCGAGATTTGGCTCACTCCAGAAAGAAAGATGGATAGTCCAGACGAGACGATCTTCTTTCCCAAGTAGCCTCATCCTCGAATGGTTCGACCAATCGAACTTTAAGGAATTTAATATTTCTATTCCTTGTTCTTCGCTCAAATTATCAAGTATGCTAACAGGTGTTCGCATAGGTCAAATCCTCTTGACATCGAGTTTCCAACTGAGCTTCCTCGCTGGAACACGAGGCACTTCTTTAATTGGGACACATGGAACACATTATGTACCCTTCAAGTGCAGCTGGCAATTCCAACTTATAGGCAACCGCTCCTTTCTAAACGATAATGCGGTAAGGACCGACATACCGAGGAGCTAACTTGCCCTTGACGCCAAAACGTTGATGGCCCTTCAAAGGAGAGACTTTGAGATAAACAAAGTCATTAGGCCCAAAGTTCAACTCACGACGACGGCGATCTGCATAGCTCTTCTGCCTGGATTGAGCTGTGCGTAAACGATCACGAATAAGCTGGACTTGGTTCTCGGCCTCATTGATCCAGTCCGGGCCAAAGAAAGATCTTTCGCCCGCCTCAGACCAATTCAACGGGGTTCTGCACTTTCTCCCGTATAAGGCCTCGAAAGGTGACATGCCGAGACTGGCCTGAAAACTGTTGTTGTAGGAAAACTCGGCAAATGGCAAGCATTTCTCCCAATTCTTTCCATAGGAGAGGATACAAGCATGAAGCATGTCTTCCAACACATGGTTGACCCGCTCAGTCTGACCATCAGTTTGGGGGTGATATGCCGTGCTAAAAGTAAGGCGGGTTCCCATAGCCTCTTGCAAACATTACCAAAAGCGAGAGGTGAAAAGGGAACCACGATCCGAGACAATTGTCTTGGGTACCCCATGTAAGCTTACTATGCGGGCAATGTAGAGGCATTGCAATGCGCTTTACGACTGCCTGGATGCATACGCCACAACTCGGCCTTCTTGCATGAGCACACAGCCAGGCCCATGTCGAGATGCATGACAATAGATATCAAAGACCTTATGAACATCTGGCAGAGTAAGAACAGGAGCTTTGGTCAAAAGGGTTCTCAGAAGCTGAAAGCTTTCTTCACAATCGGCCGACCACTCAAATTTCTTATCCGTCTTTAAAAGTTGAGTCAAAGGCCTCGAAATTTTGGAAAAATTTTCAATGAACCTACGGTAATAACCCGCAAGTCCAAGAAAACTACAGATTAAACATTCGAGGTCAAGCAGCCTAGTACATCTTGTACCTTGTCGATCAACAAAGCTACCTCCTTCAGATAACACATGTCCCAAGAATGTGACTTTCTTGAGCCGTATACACTTGCTAAACTTAGCGTGATAGTCGATGCATGCGCGTGTTTCCAATACAAGTCTCGATGTCGCTCATGCTCTTCCAGACTTGAATAGATAAGAATGTCGCCAATGAACACGACAACAAACTTATCCAAGAAATCCATGAATACCGAATTCATAAGATTCATGAAATAAGCCGGAGCATTGGTTAGACCAAAGGACATCACAGTATACTCGTATAACCCATAACGAGTAGAGAATGTTGTTTTAGGAATGTCCTCAGCTCTAACCTTAATCTGATGATAGCCCGATCGCAAATCAATTTTTGAAAAGACTGGCTCCAAATACCGATCAAAAAGATCATCAATACGGGTAACTGATACTTGTTTTGGTAGTGACTTCATTCAACTGACGGTAATCTACACACATCCGCAAGGTCCGGTCTTTCTTCTGACAAAGATGACCGCATCCCCAAGGTGAGGAACTTGGTCGAATAAATCCCTTATCAAGTAGTTCTCCAAGCTATTTCTTCAATTCCACCAGCTCATTAGGAGGCATTCGATAAGGTCTTCTGGATATAGGAGCTGTACCAGGTACTAGTTCAATTACGAACTCTACTTCCCGATCTGGGGGCATATCGGGAAGGTCTTCAGGAAAGACATCAGGATATTCACACACAACAGGTACTAACTCCAAGGTAGGGGTAGTGTTAGCTTGCAATGCACAAAGATAAGAATTGACTATCTTGGATTGAAAAACGACTGAATTGCCGTCTTCATTAGTTAAGGAAATAGATCGTTGAGTACAATTAATTTGCCCTCGATTCTTGGATAGCCAATCCATTCCCAAAATGACATCCAATCCTTTAGAGTCTATCACGATCAAATCTGCCCAAAAATCTACACCTTGAATGCTTATGTTGACGTTAGGGCAGATTTGATTAGTTCTGAAAACTGACCTAGGTGAACGAATAATATGCGGTGGGTGAAGTTGACACATGACCAAATGATTTTGTACAGCAAATTGCTTACTAACAAAAGAATGGGATGCTCCAGAATCAAATAAAACAGTAGCTGGAATGGAATTAACTAGGAGCATACCAAGAACAACATCAGTGCATCACCGCTTCTTCAAAGTTGATTCGATTCACACGACTTCGGCCGAACCGATCAGTTTGACAGAGGGTTTCGTAGATGGTACTAGACGTACGGCAGCGGGGGAAGGCTGAACAGGTGGTAAACCACGTGCCTTAGCAAAGCATTGGCTTGCAAAATGTCCAGGACGTCCACAATGAAAACATATCACCCCAGGCCTGACATTACTGACAGAGGGTGGACGGTTTCACCGATTTGGGCTGCCCTGGGTGGAGGTGGACGGCACAAACACAGTGCCCTTGGTGGAGCTCAAATCGCGCCGAATGATCGAGGCCGCCACAGACGCGCCTTATTGAACGGCTACTAGATGCAAATTGTAGCTTCGCGCTTCCGCGACTCTCCAACGCCTTGCTTTTAGTTCAGAATAATGGCTTTGTCGACAAGGTGCTGAAAATTCTCAAGTCTTGCATCGCCAAAGCCAATTGGAGTTCCTCGATAACCCATGATGAAGCGGTTTCGACGAAGGTCAATAAACATCATCGTGCATACCGAGCAAGGAGGTTGAATTCATGCAAATACTTGTCACCGCCGCCTTTGCTTAAGTGCGAGGAATTTCATTGCTTGATCAACATAACACCGGAATATGAGCTTCACGAAAGGATTTCGTGAACTCACCCAAGTAGGGACATATCCATCAGCCGATTGGTAAGAAAGTTGTCCCACCAAACGCTAGCCGCCCATCCAACTCGGTAGCTAGCGAACGTAACTTTCTCCTCTCAAACATTGAGATATCAGCAACTTCTTCTCAATGCTCCGAGCCAATCTTCACCTTCCAATGGTTCTTGGGAGCCGGAGAACACCGGAGGGTTGGTTCGTTGAAATCGCAAGGCCCCCATGCACATGATTTGCCTCCTACCCCACCACCGCCGTGCGGTAGTGGAAGAAGTGTTACGCTATTTGCTCCGTAACGCGCTGCTTGGTCCATCCTATTGCGCCTATCCGCATGAGAACATCACCATAGTGGGCGCGAGGAAGCTCCTCTTCCCGGCGACCACCTTATGCACTCATGAGAACCGTAAGGATCGCTTCTCTCCCCGAGAAAAGGGAATTGGGGTAGAAAATCTCCTCTTGTTGTGCCCACGACGAGTAGTAGGTCCTGCACATCATACCACACAATGGTTAACAACACCACAAGGATATACTCAAGCATACACCAACAAGATTAAATGGAGAGAAGAAAAATACTAAACCCCCCACATGCATAATGATATGAAATGCATCAAAAATAACATCAAAAGAACACCAGTTCCATTTCAACAAACGAGTTTAATACAACACCCATATATGTCAGCAGACATTAATGGGTAAGATCCAACAAAAGCTTTACAACCTTCAGGTTCGAACAAAAGGGCTATCCTATTATTTTTAATACAAGACAGCTACTGGTCAACTACTACTACTCCCTAAACATGGTGCTCAACATCCATTCTGGCTGATAAGTGAAATTGGCTCGCCACATCATATCACGCAGCAAAGCCGAAATCCATCTACGTCTTCAGCTCGGGTCTCCTTGACCAAGTACCAACCACTCATCTATAGACAAAAGACAAGGTAAGTAACCAACTTGTTTTGGAAAACCATCAGCAATTTGGGTAAGAATTGATACTAAGAAGGGTAAGAAATAAAAGATAGCGTGCTTAAATTTTCAAGAAATACTTATATTAAAATAATTTCTCTGAAGCTCACTAAGAAAACGACCATGCTAATTCTAACCTACAGTCTAACGTATGCTCTGATACCAACGCTGCGAGGACCCCGGAATATTGGAGGTTTATACCGAATTAACAATCATACCAAAAGCATAATCCTTAGTCAAGACCAACCGGTTCTTAATTAATAATTATACTAGAAGCATAATTATTAACAAGTTACAATTCCAATATTCAGGTTCCCAGATATATGTTATGCAACAGCTCCCAAGATCAACGACCATTGCACATATATCCTCATACAACATTGCATCATGCATACCAGTACTCATTTACATAATTAAACACAATATATTACAATATGGTTTGATTATACAATGTCGATGGACTTGGTTCACAAACAAAACTAACAAATGAAGATAGAAATAAAAAAGAAAAGACCACCAATGGCCCCATCACCCGCAGTGCTATTGAGTGGAGGTTAAAACCACTTCACTGCGTAAGCCGCCTGATCGGGCGCTTAACGGGCATCTCATATAAATAACCATCCTCACCGCAACAAGAGGTTATAAAACCCGAGTATGTATGTACTGCAAGACTTACACAAACTATTTAAAAGAAAGTGTTTGAGAGGTCCTATACAATGGATTAGAATTTGTATATGCATAAGGTTAACAACAGAAAGGGTATTAAGGTTCAATTTTGCGTAAAGCAATACATTTTAACCTACACTTGCTAAGTATTGAGAAGGCAATTTTTTTGATAAACCCATTTGGACTAAAACAGAAAATGAAAGAGAGCATAAACTTAACGAATACCACATTTAAGTGACTGCCCCAATTCACTAAAAACATTGTATAGTAAAGGCTTAAACCGAAATACATAGATAAAAATGTTTCATTTCAAAAGTCTATACAAAGATCTATCCAATTCAAGCGTTGTCCGTAACCGTGGACACAGCTATTCGAATAGTTTTAATCCCTGCAGGGGTGTACATCTTTACCCACACGACTTAGTTAGCCCGTAAGCCATCTAGAATATTAGCACACTGCCTTTGGTGTGCCAGCCGGGTAAACTAAGATTCGGTATTTTTCAACAAGTTAACACTATTGAGCTGGAATACCCATGTGTGACTGATCCCGCTCAGTACAAGTTACTAGTAGAACCTGCCAACCGGGGCCCACATGTTGTGCCGGAATGCCGATCCAAAAGCGTAAATTAAATGATGTAGTAGAGTAGAGTGCTAGCCGACATATTAATTCGCAATCGGAGTTCTTAAGGTACATACATGTGATGGAACGATGTATGGCTCTCACCCTCCTAAGAACATATGATATAGATACGAAATCAAACACATATGTTCTCACTTTCCTGCTTTCCAACTCAATAGCACTAACCCTTTACTTAAACAACAAATACCATACACGCGTGTGGAAGTACTGGGGCTTGAATCATCTAGTCAATGTTCACCCTTAATCAATCCGCACAAGACTACCACATTTCCCAATCTCGCACAAAGGCACCATCACTAGCATCCACTTGTCCTGATTTAAAACTTGTGTGAAAGAACAAAAGTTGCTTTCATCTCGATTTGAGTAAACTAAACAACGAATCAAAATAAATAAAATTCATTTAATGTTCCAAGTTTGGTAAAATAAACTTGACACACTCACCGATCAAAGTGGCTAAGCAATTTCTAACATAAGTAGTTTAGTATAAAACACTACCCTAGGTTTGAGTGTATGATCTGATTAAAGGTAAGCCTCAAGGGTTGGATAGTAACTATCTATTAACAGTTCACAAGTAAATTTTTAGAAACTAGCATGCAAGAGTGTCACTGTTTTTAGAAATCTACAGTACAAAAATTGGGATCAACATGGTGCAGAGAGGATGCTTGCCTTGGTAGTAATAAACCTCTTGTTCAAAGCTCAAAGTTGCTCAAGAATGTGATTCAATCACTCTAATAACCGAATCTAAAACACAAAAATCCAATGAAAAGCAAGAAAATGGCAAAGAACAAATGCATAAAAGAGTGCATGATCAATAGCTCAATGCATAATTAACAATATGCTTAAGTTACTTCTAGCTTAAGTAAGGAGAATGATCCATATACTAGTTGCTGTGTAACATCCCAAAATTGGTTTGTGTTTCAAATGTAATAAAAATGAGGAGAAATTAAAACTTTTTCTCTGATCTTGATTTTTGTAATCAGCTCCATAATTTTTGTAAAGGAATTATGTGGAATCAAAAATCAAATTGCCATTTGGACACCAACACAAGTCTCCTCATGAAAATCTTGTGCCCAACCTTTGGAAATAATTTTCATTGAACCTAGGAGTGATGTTTAACACCTCGAATTATTTCATAATTTTCAGAAATTATTTGATAATTTTTTGAGGCAAGTCAAACATTAGTCAAACTCCTAAATTAGCCTTCTGAATTTTTAGAGAAAATGCAGTGCATAAAAGTCTCTGAAAATTTTATATAAGGTTCATCATCCTGTTAGCAATCTCCATTTAAAATTTCATAATTTTTGGGGTTTGTTTGCTACCCCAAATAATTCCTCCAAAATCAGCTATTCAAATTCAAACCCTAACCGTTTTCACCGCTCCTCGGTTCGGATCGACTCGGCTCGAGCCACTTGATTTGGTCCAACCAACTAACCGCACCGCTCTGACGTCGGCGCGAGTGTTGTGAGTCGTTGATCAAGATCGAACGGCTCACGATCGCGTGAACGCTCGACCATCCGAACGCCGCCGATCCATTTGAACCGCTGGATTCTAAATCGAGGGTTCACGATCGCGCAACGCTCGGACCGTCCGAACGCCTTGCGCAACGCGACCGTAGGATCCAAATCAACGGTCCAGATTGAGTGAGCGCTTGAATCGTTATTATCGACTGTTTTTTCACCGCTCGATTTCAATCCAACGGCCGGCGGCTATCGCTTCACCTCCGTCGCGCGCCGCCATGGTCAATGAGAGGGGTGAAATTTCAGAGCGTGGCAGCGCTGGTCACTTCTCCTTTCGCCAACGGCTCTTCCGCATTTAATGCTTCCGTCCCGCCGCCTTCCATAGTCGCCGCCTCGTTGTCACTTGCTCCTGTCGCCTCACCGGCCTCAACACGAGCCCCACCATTTTTCTTCCTGCTGTTTCTTCCTTGCTCCTTCGGCTATAAACTCCCCGGTGGCTTCCTTAGCATCCTTTGAACACTCTTGAGCTCCAAAGACCATCATAGTGCGCTGCTCGAGCTCCATTTCAAATTTGCTCTCTGGCCGCCATTGTTGGAGCTTCGGTCCTTCGGTGAAAGTGGTGTTCCTGCATTCTCTTTCAAAACCCTTGATTCCTCAGCTTCTTAGCCTCTCACCGAGTTTTAACCTCTCATCAATTTTGCTTTTGGCGTAAGAGAGCAGATCAATTTCGGATTTCCAAGTCGGCCAAATCGCTATTCTTCTTCACCCGAGCCACTCGATTCACCCTCGGTGCCTTCTTTGGGCTCAGTAATTTCTTATTAGTCCCTAGTTGTTTGGCACCCGCTTCCTTGGACCGCAATGAGCTCATTTGCTTTTTGTTTTGGTCATTTTGAGTCTTCTCGGTCATCTCCGCTTGCCGGCTGTTTCTAGACCGCCGCAACCAAAATTGTTGGTACCTTTGGGTGCGCAAGGTTGTTAGGAACTCATTTTAGGCTTTTGCTCGCACCGCCAAGCGGCGAGTCGCCGGCCGAGCCAATCTTCCCCGCCAAATTTTGTCTGACGAAATCGCTGAAGTTGAACTTGAGTCGCTATGACCGTCGATCTTTGGATCTACGCCCAAGATTGCGCTTTAGATTTGAATTAATCACGCCTAATCGCTGGACCGTTGATCCAAGATCAACGGTCCGGATTCGAATGAACGCTCGACCGTCCGAAGGTTCGATCCGCGGGACCGCTGGATCCAAGATCAACGGCTCCTATGCGTGTGAACGCTCGACCGCCAACGCCCCGGTCCACGCGAACCGCTGGATCCGCATCCAACGGTGAGCGCTTAGGAAGTGTGAATCCGCGCCGCTGTTAGCACCGAACGCGGGCCGCCGGATCTTTGATCGACGCCCTCGCTCGCCACGCTGCTTTAATTCCCGATTTCCGAAGGATTTATTTGTCAACCTAAAAATATGATAACTTGTAAAATGCATAACTAATTCATTTCAAATCCTTTTCGTTGATTCAAATTTTGTTGATTATGTTTTTAACTAGACTTTAATTTAGAAATGTTTTCAAACTCAAGATAGCTCCGTAAAATTTCGCTAATGAATAGTAGCATTTTGAGTTATAAAAGTCGAGCAAAATGGTTTTGGCCATATCTTTTGCATTAAGAATCCAAATCAATTGGTTCTTGTTGCATTAGTTCATAAAAATCATGCTCTTTCTACTGTAAAATTTGAGAGCTTTTTGTTGAAGTTGACTGTTGGATCTTTTCGGTTTCTTTTGCCTTATTGGTTCTTTTTGGTTCTTTCGATAGGATCCAAGAGCGCATTGATACCGAGAGTGATCCCCAAAGAACATCTTGACCCACAACAAGGTGCAAGCGCTTGATCATGTTAATCCTATTATTTTACAAGTTTAATATTTTGAATTCAACTGTATGTATGCATTGCTACTTTGTGTTAAAATATGGTTAGTTGATCCTATAGTTGCATAATCTGTAGGATGTTGGTTATTCTCTACTACTTGAGCCTAGGTTATTTGTCGCGATTAGAGTTCGATGGATGAACTCTTGTCACTTAGTAGAATACTAATCTTTGTGCTTAGCCATGCCTAGTTCTAGAGCTTTGGGCGATCATCGACTTAGTCGATGGTCTTGATCACACAAAATTATTATTCTTCCATTATGTCCAAAGACTTTGTGCTTTGTTAATTTTGTAAAGTCAAAATTCTGAAAATGGAAAATTGATTTGGACTTGGGCAAGTGGTTGGATGGTGGGTTATTGGGTTTGTGGTTGTCTTGCCTAAGTCAACAAGGACCGAACATCTTGTGTCACACTCTCCACATTTTTATGCGACTAACCACGCGAGAGGATATGGGACCTCTCTTGACTTAGTACTTTGGCGTGGGTTATCTCCGAGTCGCAGGAGGAGCGTTGTGTGTGTTGTGTGAAAAGGAATTGTGTTCTTGTGTTGGGTGTGCGGTGGTGGAGTTTCCGGATGGACTCTCCACCTCGAGGGGCGCAGCTTGTCCGAGGCTTTACCCGTGAGGGGTAGTTGTCCGAGGTCGGGCCACGACTCGACACAACGTATGGGTTTCTATCCATACGGCGGCTCGCGAATAATTCACAATATTGGAAACGCTCAGAGGACTTAGCCGTGCTCAGATACCTAAGGAAGTGTGCTTAATAGCTTGGCAAAAGGCGGTCCGGCGTGTGGGTAAAATGGTACACCCCGCAGGATAAAACTATTCGAATAGCCTCGCCCTAGGTTATGGACACGCTTGGTTAGGTTTTGCAAGAGTTAGACTTCAACCTTTTAAATTAAAATTTGATATGGTTGGTATGAATGGGTAATTCATACTATTGTTGTGGTGACTAATGGTTTAGTCACTTCCAGTGATTGTTGTTGTTCTTTACCTCCCGTTATATTATTGTGCTTTCGGTTATTTAAACATTAAAAACAGATTTGTTAAATTGCTTTCAATCTATTATATTATTGCAAATGAAAACTTGCTTTATGCTAAAATGAAACATACAAATTTATTGTTGTTTAAGCTTGCATGTAGTATATGTACAGTGTTTGTTATTCCACATGTAAGTCTTATGAGTACATTCAAAGTACTCACCGGCTTTTGCCTACGCTTTTGTTTGGGGAAGAAGGTGAGCCCCAAGGGCCTCACTTTTGTGAGATGTGCTTGGGTTTGGCGACTAGCTTGGCGGTCCTGGCGGTTGCCTTGTGGGTTAAAGGCACACCGATTGGTTTCTTTGTTGTAGCCATCTTATGGCACTTTTGCTTCCGCTGCTTAATTAGTGTTGTCTCTTTTATTGTTGGCCTGCTGGCCTCTCTTTGTAATGACTCGATTTAATATTATTAATACTCCTGCTCGCTCGTGTTTCTGTTCTATGTGGATGAATGGAATTGATACACAAATTTTGTGATGAGGTGTGTATATCGTGACTGGGAAGTATACATGTCTCGAGTCTCTGATTATCCGCTTGTGATGCTAGGACCGAATGGATGGTTAAGATTATGTTTGGATAAACCGGTCTCACAAAGGTTTGGTATCGAGCCATACGACCGTAGTAACCCAAGTTGGTCGCCTTTAGGATATTTTGGAAAATCTTATTTTCAAAAGTATCAAATGATTTGTGAAAGCTTAAGGAATTATCGATTTTATTCCTTACCTATCTTAGCTTTCTCCTCTCATCTTACTCTAATTTGAGTTTTAAGAGTTGTTTTCCTCTCATCTCCTTTTCAAAGATAATGTTATCGATTAAATGGGTTTTGGGAACCACCGAGTTTGGCAAATTGAAGTGCTTAGGGTTTTGAAGTTTCGATCAAGGTTTCGCTAGAGGCTTGATGCGAATCGACCACACGCTTCAATTTCCGCACAATGAGCTCAATGGTTTCGATGGGACCGTTGAGCTTGGCAAATTGAAGTGTGCCGATTTTGAAGTTTCTAGAATGGAAGACTTCTACCGAAGCTTGATGCTAAATCGCTACAAAGAACCTCAATTTCCTGACAGAAGCTCGATGGTTTCTAATGGGGTAGAAAATGAGAGTTTAATCAACTAAAACTTGTGGGGTTAAAGAAGGGTAAGATGTGATACTAGTTAGCTATGTATCTAACACTATTTTCACTGATTTAGCCTTGATCTTAAGTGGTATTAGATCTTACCTTAATCTTCCGGTTTTTATCTTCTCAATCAATTACTCGCTCATTCAATACTGCTAGTTGAATTGGGGAGTTGAGCTTTGGTTTTATGATTCCTTGTCGCTTTGGAGTCTTTTCATAAGCCTTTTAAAGTTTATATATTTGCTGTTTTTGGCTTTCTGTTAGGGTGATATTCCATTCCCTAGTCGCTAGCTTTTCGCTTTCTTTCGGCTTGTATGAGTATACCGTCATGTCATTTGGCTTAACCAATGCTCCCGCTTTGTTCATGAACCTCATGAATTCGGTATTCATGGAGTATTTGGATAAGTTTGTCGTGGTCTTCATCGATGATATTCTTATCTATTCTAAGAACGATGAGGAACATGATGAGCATCCGAGGCTTGTGTTAGTAAGCTTCGTGAGCACCACCAGACGCAAAGTTCAAAGAATGCGCTGCTCGTTGAAGGAAGTGGCCTTCTTGGGCCATGTCCTTTCAAATAGAGGCGAGCCGCTGACCCTAGCAAGGTCAGCGACGCTCGTCATGGTTCACCTTTACTGCAAACCGGCGCGGAGTTTTCTGGCTTAGCGGATATTATCGCCGCTTTATCGAGAACTTCTCCAAGATCGCGGCCGATGACGGAGTTGCTTAAGAAGAACA
Source organism: Hsuehochloa calcarea (assembly GCA_036346395.1). Lineage (NCBI taxonomy): Eukaryota > Viridiplantae > Streptophyta > Magnoliopsida > Poales > Poaceae > Hsuehochloa > Hsuehochloa calcarea. Next base: position 3,171,750 of record CM070613.1, read on the forward strand.
AGAAGTTCTTGTGGTCCGATGCCTGTGAGGAAAGTTTCAAGTACTTAAGAAGCGCTTGACCACCGCCTCCCGCCCTCGCTCTTCCCGATATTCACCGAGCTTCGATATCTTTTGCGATGCTTCGCCGAGGACTTGCTTGTGTCCTTATGCAAGAAGGCAAGGTAGTGGCCTATGCATCAAGGCAATTAAGGACTCATGAACTCAACTATCCTACCCATGACTTGGAATTGGTCGCGTGATTCATGCACTTAAGATTTGGCGACATTACCTAATCGAATCGCTGTGAAGTGTATTCGGATCACAAAAGCCTAAAGTATTTGTTCACCCAACCAGATCTCAACCTCGTGCAAAAGAGATGGTTGGAGTTGGTCAAAGATTATGACATGGGTATTCACTACCATCCGTGCAAGGCTAATGTCGCTGCCGATGCGCTCGACCGCAGCGCATTGCAATGCCTTGTTGCTCCAGTGGATGTCAACCCACCCTTCTCGAGGAATTTCAGCGCCTCAACTTAGGTTTGGTTGAGCGTGGTTCCTCACGCTTTGGTTGTGCAACCAACCTTGGTAGATCGGATTAAGGTCGCCAAAGAATCGGATGCCGGAATAAGTCGCATCAAGGAAAATGTCAAGAACGGAACAACCAAGTGCTTCTCCGAGGATGAGCATGGTGTTGTAAGGTTCGCAACGCCAGTGGTTCCAAAGGACATGGAATCGCGGATTTGATTCTCCGCGAGGCCCATGATTCGCTTTTGTCTATTCATCCCGGCCACAAAGATGTATCAAGATCTCCGCTGAGATTTTGGTGGACCCAATGAAGAGAGAGATTGCGGTTCGTTGTCGAGCGCGACGCGGTGTCGCCGTGTCAAGGCCGAGCATCGGCCCAGCCAGGATCGCTTCACCTTTGCCTATTCCTCGAATGGAAGTGGATTCGATCGATGGATTTTATCACCGGTCCGCCTCAACATCCAAGGGCAAGGATTCCATCCGTTGTCATCGATCGATTGACGAAGGTAGCCCATTTTCTCGCCATTCGACAAACCTTAGTGTGAGTCTACCGCGACCTCTATATTTCCGTATCGCTCGCTTGCATGGTGTACCAAGACGATCGCTTTGGATCATGCGGCGCTTTTCACCGCTGTGTTTTGGAAGTGTTTGCAAGAGGCTATGGGAACCTGTCTCACATTTAGCACCGCATATCACCCCCAAACCGATGGTCGACCGAAGGGTCAACCAAGTGTTGGAAGACATGCTTCGGCTTGCGCCCTCTCCTATGGAAAGAATTGGGAGAAATGCTTGCCATTTGCCGAAGTTTTCCTACAACAACAGCTTTCAGGCCGCCTCGCATGTCACCTTTCGAGGCCTTATACGGAGAAAGTGCGAACCCCGTTAAACCGGTCTGAGACGGTGAAAGACTTTTCTTTGGCCCGACTCGATCAATGAGGCCGAGAGTCAAGTCCAATTTATTCGTGATCGCTTGCGCATGACCTCAATCCAGCAAAAGAGCTATGCGGATCGCCGTCGTCGCGAGTTGAGCTTTGAGCCCAATGAATTTGTTTATCTCAAAGTCTCTCCTTTGAAGGGCCATCACGATTCGCGCCAAGGGCAAGTTAGCTCTCGATATGTCGGTCCTTACCGTGTTATCGAGAAGAAAGGAGTCGCTGCCTATAAGTTGGAATTGCCACCGCACTTGAAGGGGTACATGATGTTTTCCATGTGTCCCAACTAAAGAAGTGTCTCCGTGTTCCAACCGAGGAAGCTCGCTGGAAACTCTTGATGTTCGTGAAGATTTGACCTACAAGGAGCACCTGCTCGCATCCTTGAAGAGGTCGAACGAAGAACAAGGAATAAAGCCATCAAATTCCTTAAAGTTCAAGTGGTCGAACCACTCCGAGGATGAGGCTACTTGGGAAAGGGAAGATCGCCTCCGTGCGAACTATCCATCTTTCTTTATCGAGCGAGCCAAATCTCTGGACGAGATTTTTGTAAGGGGAGGTTTTGTAACATCCCAAAATTGGTTTGTGTTTCAAATGTAATAAAATGAGGAGAAATTAAAACTTTTTCTCGATCTTGATTTTTGTAATCAGCCCATAATTTTTGTAAAGGAATTATGTGGAATCAAAATCAAATTGCCATTTGGACACCAACACAAGTCTCCTCATGAAAATCTTGTGCCCAACCTTTGGAAATAATTTTCATTGAACCTAGGAGTGATGTTTAACACCTCGTAATTATTTCATAATTTTCAGAAATTATTTGATAATTTTTTGAGGCAAGTCAAACATTAGTCAAACTCCTAAATTAGCCTTCTGAATTTTTAGAGAAAATGCAGTGCATAAAAGTCTCTGAAAATTTTATATAAGGTTCATCATCCTGTTAGCAATCTCCATTTAAAATTTCATAATTTTGGGGTTTGTTTGCTACCCCAAATAATTCCTCCAAAATCAGCTATTCAAATTCAAACCCTAACCGGCCACTGCTCCTCGGTTCGGATCGCACTCGCTCGAGCCACTTGATTTGGTCCAACCAACTAACCGCACCGCCCTGACGTCGGGCGCGAGTGTTGTGAGTCGTTGATCAAGATCGAACGGCTCACGATCGCGTGAACGTTCGACCATCCGAACGCCGATCCATTTGAACCGCTGGATTCTAAATCGAGGGTTCACGATCGCGCCAACGCTCGACCGTCCGACGCTTGCGCTAACGCGACCGTAGGATCCAAATCAACGGTCCAGATTGAGTGAGCGCTTGAATCGCTATTATCGACCGTTTTTTCACCGCTCGATTTCAATCCAACGGTGGCGGCTATCGCTCACTCCGTCGCAAGCCGCCATGGTCAACAAGAGGGGTGAAATTTCAGAGCGTGGCAAGGCCGGTCACTTCTCCTTTCGCCAACGGCTCTTCCGCATTTAATGCTTCCGTCCCGCCGCTCCATAGTCGCCGCGCCTCGTTGTCACTTGCTCCTGCCGCCTCACCGGCCTCAACACGAGCCCCACCATTTTTCTTCCCGTTGCTTCTTCCTTGCTCCTTCGGCTATAAAACTCCCCGGGGCTTCCTTAGCATCCTTTGAACACTCTTGAGCTCCAAAGACCATCATAGTGATGCTGCTCGAGCTCCATTTCAAATTTGCTCTTGGCCGCCATTGTTGGAGCTTCTGTCCTTCGGTGAAAGTGGTGTTCCGGCATTCTCTTTCAAAACCCTTGATTCCTCAACTTCTTAGCCTCTCACCGAGTTTTAACCTCTGTCAATTTTGCTTTTGGCGTAAGAGAGCAGATCAATTTCTGATTTCCAAGTCGGCCGAATCGCTATTCTTCTTCACCCGAGCCACCGATTCACCTCGGTGCCTTCTTTGGGCTCAGTACCCCTTATTAGTCCCTAGTTGTTTGGCACCCGCTCCCTTGGACCGCAAATGAGCTCATTTGCGTTTCGCTTTCGGTCATTTTGAGTCTTCTCGTCATCTCCGGCTTGTTTGGCTGTTTCTAGACCGCCGCCCAAAATTGTTGGTACCTTTGGGTGCGCAAGGTTGTTAGGAACTCATTTTAGGCTTTTGCTCGCACCGCCACAAGCCGAGTCGCCGCATGAGCCAATCTTCCCCACAAATTTTGTCTGACGAAATCGCTGAAGTTGAACTTGAGTCGCTATGACCGCCGATCTTTGGATCTACGCCCAAGATTGCGCTTTAGATTTGAATTAATCACGCCCTAATCGCTGGACCGTTGGATCCAAGATCAACGGTCCGGATTGAATGAACGCTCGACCGTCCGAAGGTTCGATCCGCGCGGACCGTTGGATCCAAGATCAACGGCCCTATGCGTAGTGAACGCTCGACCGCCCAACGCCCCGGTTCACGTGAACCGCTGGATCCGCATCCAACGGTGAGCGCTTAGGAAGTGTGAATCCGCGCTGCAGTTAGCACCGAACGCGGCCGTCGGATCTTTGATCGACGCCCTCGCTCGCCACGCTGCTTTAATTCCCGATTTCCGAAAGGATTTATTTGTCAACCAAAAATATGATAACTTGTAAAATGCATAACTAATTCATTTCAAATCCTTTTCGTTGATTCAAATTTTGTTGATTATGTTTTTAACTAGACTTTAATTTAGAAATGTTTTCAAACTCAGATAGCTCCGTAAAATTTCGCTAATGAATAGTAGCATTTTTGATTTATAAAAGCCGAGCAAAATGGTTTTGGCCATATCTTTTGCATTAAGAATCCAAATCAATTGGTTCTTGTTGCATTAGTTCATAAAAATCATGCTCTTTCTACTGTAAAATTTGAGAGCTTTTTGTTGAAGTTGACTGCTGATCTTTTCGTTTCTTTTGCCTTATTGGTTCTTTTTGGTTCTTTCGATAGGATCCAAGAGCGCATTGATACCGAGAGTGATCCCCAAAGAACATCTTGACCCACAACAAGCAGTGCAAGCGCTTGATCATGTTAATCCTATTATTTTACAAGTTTAATATTTTGAATTCAACTGTATGTATGCATTGCTACTTTGTGTTAAAATATGGTTAGTTGATCCTATAGTTGCATAATCTGAGGATGTTGGTTATTCTCTACTACTTGAGCCTAGGTTATTTGTCGCGATTAGAGTTCGATGGATGAACTCTTGTCACTTAGTAGAATACGAATCTTTGTGCTTAGCCATGCCTAGTTCGGTAGTTTTAAGCATCATCGACTTAGTCGATGGTCTTGATCACACAAAAATTATTATTCTTCCATTATGTCCAAGACTTTGTGCTTTGTTAATTTTGTAAAGTCAAAATTAAAATGGAAAAATTGATTTGGACTTGGGCAAGTGGTTGGATGGTGGGTTATTGGGTTTGTGGTTGTCTTGCCTAAGTCAACAAGGACCGAACATCTTGTGTCACACTCTCCAGCATTTTTACAGACTAACCACGCGAGAGGATATGGGACCTCTCTTGACTTAGTACTTTGGCGTGGGTTATCTCCGAGTCGCAGGAGGAGCGTTGTGTGTTGTGTGAAAAGGAATTGTGTTCTTGTGTTGGGTGTGCGGTGGTGGAGTTTCCGGATGGACTCTCCACCTCGAGGGGCGCAGCTTGTCCGAGGCTTTACCCGTGAGGGGTAGTTGTCCGAGGTCGGGCCACGACTCCGACACAACGTATGGGTTTCTATCCATACGGCGGCTCGCGAATAATTCACAATATTGGAAACGCCTCAGAGGACTTAGCCGTGCTTGGCATACCTAAGGAAGTGTGCTTAATAGCTTGGCAAAAGGCGGTCCGGGCGTGTGGGTAAATGGTACACCCCGCAGGATAAAACTATTCAATAGCCTCGCCCTAGGTTATGGACACGCTTGGTTAGGTTTTGCAAGAGTTAGACTTCAACCTTTTAAATTAAAATTTGACATGGTTGGTATGAATGGGTAATTCATACTATTGTTGTGGTGACTAATGGTTTAGTCACTTCCAGTGATTGTTGTTGTTCTTACCTCCTGTTATATTATTGTGCTTTCGGTTATTTAAACATTAAAAACAGATTTGTTAAATTGCTTTCAATCTATTATATTATTGCAAATGAAAACTTGCTTTATGCTAAAATGAAACATACAAACCTATTGTTGTTTAAGCTTGCATGTAGTATATGTACAGTTTGTTATTCCACATGTAAGTCTTATAGTACATTCAGTACTCACCGGCTTTTGCCTTACGCTTTTGTTTGTGGGAAGAAGGTGAGCCCCAAGGGCCTCACTTTTGTGAGATGTGCTTCGGGTTTGGCGACTAGCTTGGCGGTCCTGGCCGGTTGCCTTGTGGGTTAAAGGCACACCGATTGGCTCTTTTGTTGTAGCCATCTTATGGCACTTTTGCTTCACTGCTTAATTAGTGTTGTCTCTTTTATTGTTGGCCTTGGCCTCTCTTTTGTAATGACTCGATTTAATATTATTAATACTCCTGCTCGCTCGTGTTTCTGCTCTATGTGGATGAATGGAATTGATACACAAATTTTGTGATGAGGTGTGTATATCGCACTGAAGTATACATGTCTCGAGTCTCTGATTATCCGCTTTGTGATGCTAGGACCGAATGGATGGTTAAGATTATGCTTTGATAAACCGGGTCTCACATGTCGTCACACGTTATCAAACTGTAATGGTTTAGCAAAGGATTATAGTTTCGCATTTTAAAAATTGAAACAGATCATGGTAGAGGTTTAACTTAACACTTATACTCTTTACTAGAAGGAGTAGAAGCCAACATTTGGTTGCATGTGGTCGGCATGACCATCAGAGTAGCAAAACCGAAATGGGAAATCGTAGGTAGCTAGCTTCATGTTTTAGCAAACCGTAAATTTGACAGATTGCGAGAAATAATTTGGTGCTTCATTAGACTAAGAGAAAATGATATTTTTGATTAAGCTACAGCTAAATGAGCAATATTTAAAACCTATCTCATCACATAGCATCACCTAATATTCACTAGCAGTATGATTAAAAACTGGACTACAGTTTCAGGTTTCTATCAAACCAAAATCTAGACAAATCTCAAAGAAACAGATTTAAGAACTAGGATTTTAGAAGAAAATGCTACTCTGGATTAATTCTCAGTTAATTGAGAAATATACAAAGTCTAATTCATCACTAACTATCGCTTATCAAGCAAAATCAAATTCAGCTAGACTGCGTACTACGCTTTGATATGGCAAAATTGAGATTTGGGCGATTGCAAAGTGATAGCTTGTCGATTTTTGCTTTGAACCAAGCAATGATTTTACTTAGATTACTTGTTAATGAATAAAACTTAAAGCCTAACTTATTATTTAGCATCGCTTATTAGCAATATCAAAATTGGAGGCTTACTAGGAATAGCAGATGTTAGATTTTGAAATCAAAAATGACAGATTTAAGGATGAAAATTTGATGCTCCATTAGACTATAACAAATTGACATACTAGATGGAGCTAGATAAGTACAACTACAATTTTAACTTATCACTTAACATCTATTAGCACTAATTAGCAATTTCAGTTCAATCAAGTTGCAGCTTTGCTTTGCAAAACCGCAAACAGATGATTAGCACAAGCAAACTTGCTGCTATATTAGACTAAGAGAAAATAATATTTCGGATTAAGCTACAAATAAATGAGTATACTACGAAGTCTAACTCCTCACCAAACATCAGTTAGCACTAACCACCAGATTTCAGCTTCAACTGAGTTGCGCTTTCAAGATTCTCAAAATCTGAACAGACAAACACCAAATGCAATTTGCTGAGTTAAATGATCACAAGTAAAGTACTATACTTTAGTTTAGAGCATTCCTAATTAGATTAGGAAGTTAACCCACCATTTGCTAACAACAAATGACAAGAAAGAAGGAAGTTGCTGTGTACTGCTAGTCCAACCGAAAATGGACAGGGAGCAGTCGGTGCTGAAAACAGATTACAGAATTCAAAGTTTGCTAAGATGTGATGTACAAAACGATATGCAGGCTAAATTGTAGTTACACAAATAAAACAACAGGTTTATAATTCCTTAATCTTAAATCAATACTATTTATCAAAATGAGGCTTCAATCTGTACTGCAGGTTTCAGATTTTGAAACTGAGCTTAGGACAGATTTATAAAAGAATTGTTTACTAATCTTTACATACACAAGTAATTACTTTGCTTACACTAGAGTAATCTAAACTAATGCAGTGACCTAACTTGTCCTTAGGGTACTCAAGATGACAGAATCAAGGTCCGCTACCAACCGGATTAGAAAAAGATGAGGTCCAGATATCGTCCAACACAATCAGGATCCAAAGTTTTCTTCTCAGTTTCACCAAGACAGGAAATCACCACTGATGCACTACTGGCTCGGTTCAACTGAGAACAACTCCATTTTTCATTGAGAAGAAAGAAAAACCTGGAAAGCTTTTTCGGTCAAGAAATGGCAGGGAGCTCAACCCTAAAGACTTGAGGAAGGTTAACTCAGAGAGCACAGAGAGGGTTCTAGAGAAGGGATGCGTGGCGCTTGTCAACTGCTTCCGCTCGATGGTCAGACTACTCACCGCCGAGCTGCTCCTACCAAAGAAGAGAGAGGGAAGAAAGTCACTACTCCGAAGTTGCTCGCCGGTCAATGCATCGCTCCCCAACCAAAAGAAGGAAGGGAAAAGAGCCGCCACTCTTGCAGAGTCGCCTCTATGCCGGTCTTTGCTAGCAATGCAAAACCCAACTGTAGCCGACATTAGCAAGAAGGCATGTGATGCTAAAGGAAAATCAGCGACCAAAGAGAAATAAAGGTCATGATCGATTTTTAGCTAGAAGTTGAGATTTTTATTGTAACAACCTATCTAAGTTTACAAATAAACAAAGATGTTATGAAAAACATCTTGTTATCATTTATTAAAACTGGCCGCATAAACCTACTTCTCTTAAGAGAATCTCGTCCGAGATTCCTGACAGCTCAAAAGTTGAAAAAGGATGAAGTCAAATGATTTTTCTTCAAGGATAGAAAAGAGATTCTAATAACAACATAGTGTTGCTATTACATTTCTTTTACATTGCTTTGTTTAACCTTGCCTTTCTTGATTCAAAGGCAATTTTAAACAAAGAAAAAGATGGGGGTATTCAATCCTCATCAGATCTTCACGCTCCCACATGGCTTCATCTTCTCAATGATTAGCCCATCAACTTTTAAGAACTTGACGGTGCGGTTTCTTGTCCTACGCTCCATTTCATCAAGGATACGCACCGGCTGTTCTTGATAGGAAAGATCCGTTGGAGATCAAGATGCTCATAAGTAGTGGCTTCTGGTAGGAACACGAAGGCACTTCTTCACCGAGAAACATGAAAAGTATCATGCACCGCGAGAGAGACTCGTAGCTCTAATTGATAAGCTACAGCCTCGCTTTTGCAATGATTCTAAGGGTCCGATATAACGAGGTGCTAGCTTTCCTTTGACCTGTCAACGATGAGTGCCCTTCATCGGTGATACTTTGAGGTAGACATAATCATCTACTTCAAAACTTATCTCGCCGACGATGGTCAAGATAGCTCTTCCGACGAGATCGAGCAGCAATGGTCTCGAATCGTGCAAACTTGCTCTTCGGTTTATTACTAAGTCGACCATAAAATGGTCTTTCACCGATTTCGACCAATTCAATGGAGTCCTACAAGCTCTTCCATACAAGGCTTCAAAAGGTGACATTTGAATACTTGCTTGATAGCTATTATTGTAGGAAAACTCCACATACGGCAAAGATTTTTCCCAGCTTCTTGCCATATGATAGCACACGTGCTCTAAGAAGATCTTCCATCACTTGATTTACCCTTTCAGTTTGACCACTGGTTTGAGGATGATAAGCAGTACTGAAAGAGAGTTCTGTCCCCATGGCTTGATGAAGACAATTCCAGAAATGAGAAGTGAACCGAGGTCCACGATCCGAGACAATGACTTTGGAACACCGTGGAGACAAACAATCTTAGCAATATAGAGCTCTGCTAATTGCTTGCCATTGAAGGTGGTTTTGACCGGAATAAAATGAGCCACTTTCGTTAGACGATCAATGATCACCCAAATGGCATCAAACCCATTATGAGATTTTGGAAGACCGGTAACAAAATCCATACCGACCTCCCCATTTCCAATGTGGAATAGGTAAAGGTTGAAGGGTACCACTGGTTTCAAGTGTTCACTTTAACCCTTTGACAAATATCGATTCAAAGAACATATCGAGCAATTTGTCTTTTCATCCTGCTCCACCAAAAGGTTTTCTTCAGATCCTGGTACATCTTAGTGCTTCCAGGATGTAAAGAAAATTTGGAATTATGAGCCTCTTTAAGAATTAAGCCTTTCAGTTGAGGATCTGAGGGTACCACCAAACGATTGCGATATCGAATGATACCTTGGGCATCCTCAGAAAATTCATCGGCTTTACCTGCCTTCAAATTTTCCCTAATCTTAGCCACCTCTGCATCAGTTTTCTGAACTTCCAGAATCTGATCTTCAAGTGTGGATTTCACTTGTAAGGTAGCAAGGGTTTCTTCTTCCACCATTTCGAGACTTAGGCGCTGAAACTCAAGACATAAGCTCTTAGCCGAGGTATCACAACAAGCAGTTGCATTGTGACTTTCTGCTCAAAGCGTCAGCCACAACATTGGCTTTGCCTGGATGATAATGGATACCCATATCATAGTCCTTGATCAATTCAAGCCATCTTCTCTGTCTCATGTTCAATTCAGTTTGAGTGAATATGTATTTCAGGCTCTTGTGATCAAGATAGATCTCGCAACGACATCGATGAGGTAATGTCGCCAAATCTTTAATGCATGGACTACGGCCGCCAATTCTAGATCATGAGTAGGATAGTTGACCTCATGAGGTCAGATCGCCGATGCATACGCCACAACTCGCCTTCTTGCATGAGCACACACCGAGCCCATGTCGAGATGCATCACAATAGATATCAAAGCCCTTATGAACATCCGCGAGTAAGAACAGGAGCTTTGGTCAAAGGGTTCTCGGTCGAAAGCTTTCTTCACAATCTACTACCACTCAAATTTCTTATCCTTCTTTAAAAGTTGAGTCAAAGGCCTCAAATTTTGGAAAATTTTCAATGAACCTACGGTAATAACCCGCAAGTCCAAGAAAACTACGGATTAAACATTCTGAGGTCAAGCTTCAGCCTAGTACATCTTGTACCTTGTCGGGATCAACAAAGGATACCTCCTTCAGATAACACATGTCCCAAGAATGCGACTTTCTTGAGCCGTAGGCACACTTGCTAAACTTAGCGTATAGCCGATGCTTATAAGTGTTTCCAATACAAGTCTCAGATGTCGCTCATGCTCTTCCAGAGACTTGAATAGATAAGAATGTCACAATGAACACGACAACAAACTTATCCAAGAAATCCATGAATACCGAATTCATAAGATTCATGAAATAAGTCAGAACATCCCAAAATGGATTTGTGTTTCAAATGTAAGAAAATCAGAGAAATTAAAACTTTTCTTGCATCTTGAAACCCTCGTCATTGTGGTAATTCTTTAAAAGAATTATGGAAAATCAAAATCCAATCTCCACTTGACTCCAATCAAAAACCTCCTTGACATGGAGCTTGTGCCAAACCCTTGGAGATATTTCTCCGAGTTCTAGGGAGGCTTGGCAATACCTCAATTATCTCATGATTTTTAGAAATTATTTGGTAATTTTGGGGCAAATCAAAGCTTGGTCAAACCCTAATTCACACCTTCTGAATTTCTCGAGAAAGTTTCAGCTCATGAAAATCTCTGAAAGTTTTATGAGAGGTTCCTTCATCACAAGAAGCTCCAGCTTAAAATTTCAGAAATTTTAGAGTTTGTTTGCTACCTTAAATAATTCTCAAAGATCGCTTATTCAAATTCAAACCCTAATCGGTTTTCACTGCTCCTTGGTTCGAGTCTGACTCGTGCTCAAGCCACTTGACTCGCCCACCAACTAACCGCACCGGCTCGGCGCTTTGGCGCGGCGCAGCGTCGTTGATCGGCATCAAACGCCCACGATCGCGTGAACGTTCGACCATTCGAGCGCCCGATCCATATGAACCGCTGGATTCTAAATAAAGGGCTCAGATTCGCGTGAACGCTCGGACCGTCCGAACGCCTCGCGCAATGTGAACCGAGGATCCAAATCAACGGCTCAGTTAAAATGGACGCCAAACCGTTCTAATCACCCCGCTGCTTTTGAATCGTCCGATTTCAATCCAACGGTGGAAACATCATCTCCTTCCTGGTCGAGCGCGCAGAATCGAAGTCAAAGCCATGGCGTGAGCAGAAGCGCCAGCAGTGTGCGATCACCTCGTGGTCACCTTTAAACGGCTAGCTCTGCGCATTAAATGCCCGCCGTGCTCCTCCTCGTAAGTCCATGGTTAAACCGCTCCCGCCGCTCTCAAAGGCTCTCATGACAGTTTGACCCGAGAGGTTATTGCCGCTGCTCACCGCCATTCCCCGCTATATAAGCTCCTCCGGTCCTTCCATTGAAGCCTTTCAAACACCTCGCAAGCTCCAAAGAACCTCTCTTGTGTTTGCTTGAGCTCAAAACTTGAAACCTTCTCTGCCGCCATTGCCGAGCTTCAAGCTCTTCTGAAGGCGGTACCCTTGGGCTTCATTCCTTTCATCTTGCTCCTCCGATTCCTCTCACCTCTGATCATTAACCTCACTCAATTTGGGTTTTATTCGCAGGAGCAAATTAAGTTTGATTTCCCCTTCGGCCGAAAGCCCTATTTTTCTTCATCGAGCAGCCCCAGTCCTCTCAGGCTTTCGCTGCTCAGTAACTTCTTATTAGTCCCTAGTTGCTTGGCACCCGCTTCCTTGAACCACAAATGAGCTCATTTGCGCTTTTTGTTTTCGGTCATTTTGAGTCATCTCGGTCATCTTCCGCTTGTTTGCCGTTTCTAGACCGCCGCAGCCAAAATTGTTGGTTCCATTGGGTGCGCAAGTTTGTTAGCAACCCATTTTGGGCCTTTGCTCGCACCGCCGCGACTGTAGTCGCCATGCGAGCCTCTCGTCACGCCGCTTTGTCGGACGAAAACCAGCGCGAAGTTTTGAACGTGAATCGAGGTGGACCGTCGATCCTTAGATCTACGCCTAGGACCGCGCGAAAGTTTGATTTAATCGCACGCCTAATCCGTGGACCGCCGATCCAAGATCAACGGCCCCGTTCGTGAACGTTCGATCACGGACACCCTTTGGCATCCAGTTCGTTAATTTTTCATCCAACGGCTGATGCTTAAGGTTGGCGCGTTTCGCTCTGTTGCTGCAGCGTGTGGGTTGTTGGATCGATGATCTTCGCCCATGTTCTTCCAATGCCGCTTATCCGGGTTATATTTCTCGGGTGGAGTTATTTATCAACCGAAAAATAGTTTTATCTTCTAAAATGCATAAGTAATTTTCAGAACTTCAAAAATGATAAAACCAAAGCCATTATTTTTCATTCTTAGTAAACTTATTTCCAAGATAGGTTTCTCATTTATCTCAAGAGCGTAAAAGTTTTATTTTGAAAGTAAACATTAAACTGATTATCTTTACAATGTAAAAATAGTGAATCTTAGAAAACTCATAATAATTATTGCAAGCTCCAAATGAGATGAATCCAGTAATGTGTTCATCTTATGAGGTGCTTGATTTACCATAAAATTTTTAGTAGCTCCACCATTCTCAAAAAATTTCACTAAAATCATTGCTTAGGTGAACAAAGGCTGTTTTTCATTTTCTGGCCGACTGAAATTGTTTTTAGCATAACTTTTGCATTGAGAATCCAAATCAATTGGTTCTTGTTTGAGAGCTTTTTGTTGAAGTTGGCTGTTGGATCTTTTCAGTTTCTTTTGCCTTATTGGTTCTTTTTGGTTCTTTCGATAGGATCCAAGAGCACATTAACACCGAGAGTGATCCCCAAAGACACGAGCAACTTCAATCAAAGCAAGCAGCTTGATCATGTTGATCCTAATATTTTACAAGTCTAATATTTCGAATTAAACTGTATGTATGCATTGCTACTTTGTGTTAAATTATGATTAGTTGATCCTATAGTTGCATAATCTGTAGGATGTTGTTTATTCTCTACTACTTGAGCCTAGGTTATTTGCTGTGATTAGAGTTCGATGGATGAACTCTTGTCACTTAGTAGAATACAAATCTTTATGCTTAGCCATGCTTAGTTCGGTAGCTTTGGGCGATCATCGACTTAGTCGATGGTCTTGATCACACAAAAATTATTATTCTTCCATTATGTCCAAAGACTTTGTGCTTTGTTAATTTTGCAAATCAAAACTCAAAATGAAAACTGATTTGGACTTGGGCATAATGGTATGTTGGTGTGGTGTTTTGGGTGTGATCGAATGGTGCCCAAGTCATCAAGGACCGAACATCTTGTTACACTAAACCAAGCACTATTATGCACTAACCACATGAGGGTTATATGGGACCCCTCTTGACTTAGTACTTTGGCGTGTGTTATCTCCGAGTCGCAGGAGGAAAAGTTTTGTGTGTGTGTTGTGTGAAACATGCGCTGTGTTCTTGTGTTTGTGTTGGGTGTGCGGTGGTGGGATTGCCGGGAAGGTTCTCCACCTCGAGGGGCGCCGCAGCTTGTCCAAGGCTTTACCCGTGATTTAGTTGTCCGAGGTCGGGCCACGACCCGACACAACGTATGGGTTTCTATCCATACTGCGACTGGGTTAATACATAAGATTGGAAACGCCTCAGAGACTTAGCCGCTTTGCATACCAAAGGAAGTGTGCTTAATCATGTGGCAAAAGGCGGTCCGACATGTGGGTAAGTTGGTACACCACAGTAGGATAAAACTATTCAATAGCCTCGCCCTAGGTTATGGACACGCTTGGGGAGGTCTTCCAAGAGTTAGACTACAACCTTTGTTTTCAAAATTAAAATCGACATGGTTGGTATGAATGGGTAATTCATACTATTGTTGTGGTGACTATTGGGTTAGTCACTTCCAGGTTGTTGTTGTCTTCTATCTACTGTTATTATTATTGTGCTTTCGGTTATTTGAACATTAAAAATAGATTTGTTAAATTGCTTTCAATCTATTACCTTATTGCAAATGGAAACTTGCTTTATGCTAAAATGAAACATACAGCCTCCACTTCAATGACCTTGCATGTAGTATATGTACAGTTTGTTACTCCACATGTAAGTCTTATGAGTACATTCAAAGTACTCACCGCTTTTGCCTACGCTTTTGTTTGTGGGGAAGAAGGTGAGCCCCAAGGGCCTCACTTTTGTGAAATGTGCTGTGGATTCGACGACTAGCTTGGCGGTCCGGTCGGTTGCCTTGTGGGTTAAAGGCACACTGATTGGCTCTTTTGTTATAGCCATCTTATGGCACTTTTGCTTCCGCTGTTTAATTATTGTTGTCTCTTTTATTGTTGGCCGGTTGGCCTCTCTTTGTAATGACTCTGCTTAATATTATTAATACTGCCTGCTCGTGTTTCGTTCTATGTGGATGAATGGAATTGATACATAAATTTTGTGATGAGGTGTGTATACCGCACTCGAAGTATACATGTCTCGAGTCTCTGATTATCCGATTTGTGATGCTAGGGCCGAATGGATGGTTAAGATTACAAGTTTGGATAAACCGGTCCCACAAAGCTTGGTATCGAGCCATACCGACCGTAGTAACCCAAGTTGGTCGCTCTTTAGGATATTTTGAAAAACTTAATTTCAAAGTATCAAATGATTTTTGAAAGCTTAAGTAAGTTCTCAGATTTTACTCCTTACCTATCTTAGCTTTCTCCTCTCATCTTACTCTAATTTGAGTTTGGAAATTGATTTCATCTCCTTCCTTCAAAGATAGTTGTTATCGTTTAACTGGGTTATGGGAACCACTGAGTTTGGCAAATTGAAGTGCTTAGGGTTTTGAAGTTTCGGATCAAGATTTCGCTAGAGGCTTGATGCGAATCTGACAAAGACGCTTCAATTTCCAGACAGCGAGCTCAATGGTTTCTAATGGGACCACTGAGCTTGGCAAGTTGAAGTGTGCCAGATTTTGAAGTTTCTAGAATGGAAGACTTCGACTGGGAGCTTGGATGCAAAATCGCTACAGCAACTTCAATTTCCGGACAGCAAGCTCGATGGTTTCTAATGGGGTAGAAAATGAGAGTTTAATCAACTAAAACTTGTGGGAATAGAAGGGTAAGATGTGATACTAGTTAGCTATGTATCTAACACTATTTTCGTTGATTGCACCTTACTCTTTAATGGTATTATATCTTACCTTAATCTTCTGGTTTTTATCTTCTCAATCAATTACTCGTTCATTCAATACGGGTTAGTTGTATTGGGAAGATGAGCTTTGGTTTTATGATTCCTTGCTGTTTTGGAGTCTTTTTGTAAACATGTTTAAGTCTATCACTTACTGTTTTGGCTTTCGGTTAGGTGATATTCCATTCCCTAGTCGCAGCTTTTCGCTTTTTTGGCTTTGAATTTGGAGTATAGTTTAACCAAAGTTTCTTGTAACAGATGGCTTGACGACTCGCAGCGCTAAGGCTGGCCACCGTCCGACGAGGATCTTCCTCCTCCTCCGACCATGGCCGAGGTCCTTCTTGAGATCGAGCGCAACCGCAGAGGATGAGAGTTCTTCGACGTTATCGCGCGCAACACTTCCGCTCTTTCCTGCCTCGTGATCGGGCAAGGAGTGGGCCCCACCTCGTGGGGACTAGTAGAGTTTCTTCGCACTCCACCCTACCTTTTCTAGATCGAGGACTCGCTTGATGCGCACGATCGCTTCGCCTCGTTGAGCGAAAGCTTCAGATAGCGCAGCGCAGAGCACGAGAAGGCGCTGCTCGCGATCGCACCACCGGAGGGTGCCGCTTTGTCTTGGTGGGAGAGCTCGCCATGCAACCGACGGCCACACCGCTACTTGGGAGGAGTTCCAGACGCCTTCCGTCGCCTCACATTCCTTCCGCTTGATGAAGTCAAGAAGAAGGAATTCTTGTCGCCGTGCAAGGGCGCTGCTCACCACGGAGTACCGACGAAGTTCAACCATTTGGCTCGTTATGCTCCTAAGAGGTGGCCACCGATGAGGCCAAGCAAGAGAAGTTCAAGGATGGTTTGTCCGAGGAGCTTCAGACAAGCTATCTATCGCTGACTTCGATTTCCGTGCCTTGGTGGACAAGGCCATCGCTTCGAGCACGCAGGAAGAGCACTTGTGGATTCCCGCAGCGCAAGTGGAGGCCCACAAGTCGCCAGCGCTTCTTTCCGCTCCTGTTGGGCGGTCTGGGTTCCGCCTCACCTTCAAGACTTCGAGATTGTCGCGACTTACCCTCGCCCTTCGCAGTCGTGCCCCAATCACGCACCGCGAAGTCACCAGAGGCCTCCGACAACATGGATGTCACCGCTTCTTCTCGCAGAACAACAAGGGGCATTATGCAAATAATTGCCCCAAGAAGACAGAGCCCCCTCGTCCTAATGGAGGACGCGCAAGGAGGTGGTCCTTTCCAGATCGGAAGCAGGTCCTTCGCCCCTGTGAATGGGCAGAGGTCGCGCCAACCTCATCTCCGCAGAGGAGGCACGTGGAGGCACCCGACGTGGTGCCGGGTACGCTTCTGTTAACTCTCATTCACCATGCTTTGTTTGATTCAGAGCATCTCATTCTTTCATTTCTCGAGTCTTTTGCTTCTATTAGTGAGCTCCTTTTTACTCCATTGTTGGTTCCGTTGCTCATTAGCTCTCCCGGTTCGGAGATGAGAGCTGT